>CM053593.1:286356355-286371855 GCA_028646575.1 Pseudocheirus occidentalis | reverse complement strand
CATACAGGGATGGGGGCAGGGAGCCCCTCCCTGCCCTGCTAGAAAGCTAGAGGGGTGTTGGAGGAGGGCATAAAAGGGAACAGATTGTGGGAGGGGTCTTACAGTGTGATCAATGTTCTGGGCTGGGGGGTAGGGGCAAAAAGGGGAGAAAATTTGTAACTCAAAACCTTGTGGAAATGAATGATGGAACCAAGAAAATAAATTAAAATAAAAAAAAGAATAACTAGAAGCCAGCCTCAAGTCAAGATGAAAGACTTTATTTGGGTACTCTATACTGACTGAGGACATTGTGAGTTACTGAAAGATACATTTTGTTTTTGACTATGTGGCCCCATTAGTAACAAGTTGTCATGTTATATTGTTGTGAATGTTGTACTTTAGTTTCTTGAATGTTATGCTTTAGTTTACTGCTGACTAAATAGAGAGTTCACTATACTTTGCAATTAGATCCTTAAAGTTATTCACAGCAGCAATCCTTGGGGGAGCTGCTTGTGATTGACTTTACAGCCATGGAAGAGCTCAAAAAGGATTTTGAAAATCAAGGAAGAGAAGTAGAGAAAAAATTGGGAAGAAAAATGAGAGTGATGCAAAAAACATGAAAAAAAAGTCAACATCTTGCTAAAGGAGACTCCCCCCAATATTGAAGAAAATAACAAGTTAAAATATAGACTAACCCAAATTACAAAAGAGAAAGCCACTGAGGAGAAGAATGCCTTAAAAAACAGAATTGGACAAATGGAAAAGAAAATCCAAAAGCTCACTGAAGAAAATAGTTCTTTCAAAATTAGAATGAAGCAAATGGAAACTAATGACTTTATGAGATATCAAGAAAGTATACAACAGAACCAAAAGAATGAAAAAAAGAAGATAATGTGAAATATCTCACTGGAAAATCCACTGACCTGGAAAATAGATCCAGGAGAGAGAGAACTTAAAAATTATTGAACTGACTAAAAGCCATGATCAAAAAAAGAGCCTAGACATCTTCTTTCAAGAAATTATTGGGGCAGCTAGGTGGTGCAGTGAATAGAGCACTGACCCTGTAGTCAGAAGGACCTGAGTTCAAATCTGGATTTAAACACTTGACACTAGCTGTGTGACTTTGGGCAAGTCACTTAACCACAATTGCCCTGCCTTCCCCACCCCTACTGAATAATAATAATAAAAAGAAATTATCAAGAATTGCCCTGATGTTCTAGAACCAGAGGGTTAAATAGAAATTGAAAGAATCTATCAATATCCTTTTAAAAGAAAAGCTAGAAATATTGTAGCCAAATTCCAGAGTTCCCAGGTCAAGGGAAAAATAATGCAAGCAGCCAGGACTGGCCAAATAAGAGCCCATGTAGGAAGGGCCCAAGTTCACATTCAAGTTTTGTTCTACTGGTGTGCCCAGACCACTATGAAGTAATTGCCTTAAGAATGATCATAAACATACCTTATCTTATGGAGAAAGCAGAGCAATTTTGCCTCTGCAATATTTTAAAGATTACTTTTGCAGTTCAGCAATAATATTTTTCCTTTCTACTACACCCAAGGTGGCACATTGCATTAGATTTGGAATCAAATCTAGTGCTAGATTTGGAATCCAAAAGACCTGAATTTAAATTTGGCTTCTAACACTTACTAGCAATGTAACTGTGAGCAAATCACTTAAATTTTGTTAGCCCCAATTTTCTCATCTGTAAAATGGGGATCATAATAGCACCTACTCTTAGGGTTATTGTGAGGATCAAATAACATAATGGTTATAACGTGCTTAACACATATTATTGTTGTTGAGTTCAGTTGTGTTGGACTCTTCATGACCCTGTTTTGGGATTTTCTTGGCAAAGATGCTGGAGTGGTTTGCCATTTCCTTTTCTAGCTCATTTTTACAGATAAGGAACTGAGGCAAACATGGTTAAGTGACTTGCCCAAGGTCACACAGCTAGTAAATGTCTGAGGCCAGATTTGAACTCAAGAAAGTGAGTCTTCCTGACTTCAGACCCAGCACTCTTTCTACTGAGCCACCTACCTGCCCCAACTTGGCACATAGGAACCCCTATATAATTGTTAGCCATTGTTAGTGTACAACAAAGTACTATGGAACCCATCCTCTGTTATTTTTGCCCTTTCTCCCATTTTCTGTATATGTTTTTTTAAAAAAAAAAACCTAAGTTATTCTGTGAGTTCCCTCTGTAGCCACAATCTGTCTCTTTAGATAACTTCTCATTCTTTATCTTATATGTATAATTCGACTTTGTTTCAGAATGAAATTCTCATACAGAATTTTATTTCTATGAGCATATTAACCTACTCAGGACATCTTTCCCTGTATTATATTAGAATATAGGATCCATGAAACCTCTCTCTGATCTCACTGAAATGTTATTTTCCCAGAGGAATGTGCAGCCCACTATGACTGCTTTTTCCTCCTCATCAGCCATGAATTGTGACAGATTGGTGATTTCTGCCCATATCCCCATCATTTCTACTTAAGCAATTGTTAGTCCTTATTTGTCAGAATAAGATCCAATAGCAATTTTCCACACATTGATTCCTCCACATTTTGAGTAAGAATGAAATCATTACTGAGAAAGGTTCAGAACTGATATACCCAAGTATTGGAAGTATTTCATTATTGCTTTATCAGGCCTTCATGCCAGTGTGTGAGGTTCCCTGGTTTCATTATTCATTTCCTTCTCCTGCCTGGGTGGTTGTTAGTAGTGAACTCTCCCTATAATATTGTTTGCATTTATTCTTTCATCACTCATTACCCAAATACTTTCTATCATGTTGCCCTCCTCAGGTTTGTGAATTGCTTGACCTGTATATGTTTTCTTGATACGTAGTACTATTCTACTACCATTTTGTCAAGATTTTGTTGTCCCCCTCCCCTTTAAATGGTATTTAATTTTTCCCAATTACCTGTCAAGAAAATTTTTAGAATTCATTTTTTTAAAGATTTTAAGTTCCAATTTTTTCTCCCTCTGCTCTCCTCTTCTGAAAATGGTAGGCAATTTTGATATAGGGTATACATATTCTAGCATGTAAAACATAATTCCATATTAGTCACAGTTGTGAAAGAAAAAGCAAATAAAAAGAAAAAACATGAAAAAGAATAAAGGAAGTGAAAAATTATCTTTATCTGGATGTGAATGGCATTTTCCTTCATGAGTCCTTTGTACTTGTCTTGGATCGTTGTGTTGCAGAGAAGAGCTGAGTTATTCATAGTTGTTCATAACAGAATATTGCTGAACATGGCTTCCTTCCTCCCTTCCTTCCTCCCTCCCTCCTTTCCTTCCTTCCTTCCTTCCTTCCTTCCTTCCTTCCTTCCTCCCTCCCTCCCTTCCTCCCTTCCTTCCTTCCTTCCTTCCTTCTTTCCTTCCTTCTTGACAACATTCCATCCTTTTCATGCCAGATACATACCCATGTTGGTATCTGCAAGCATGGCATTACCAATTACCTCGATTTGTCTCTTTTCCTCTCCTCTTGCCAGGACTGGATCGCCTCTTTCCTAGTGACATGTGAATGTTCTGGTCATCTTTCTCTAGATTATGAGAAGCTTCCTCCTTCTCATATAGTTCCTCTTTATGGGAATAACTTCACTTGTTCTATGCAACTACAAAGGTTCAGTGTATCTTCTTTCCTTCATTTTGTTTATCACATTTTTTTACCCAGTGTGATATGGGGGAAAGCTCTCTGGATTTGGAGTCAGGTCTGAGTTTGAATCTTTGCTCTGCTGCTTATCAACTAGATGATCCTGTGCTAGTCACTTAAATTTCTTCATCTAGAAAATGAAAATAAGAATATGTGCATTACCTATCACACAAAGTTGTTTTGAGGAACAAATGGGTTAATATTTCTACTATACTTAGTTGGGTTTTTGTTGTTGTTGTTTTTGTTTAGGCCAAAGGAGTAGGAGGCTGAGACAACAATGGAAAGTCAACAAAGGGCTTAAAAGCAGTTATACATGAAAGAAAACTATTAACCATCCCAGGTCATTAACCAAAAGAGATCGTGGAAACAGGAAAAGGACACATGTGTACAAAAATATTTACAGCAGGTCAATTTGTGGTAGCCAAGAACTGGAAATTGAGGGGATGCCCATCAATTGTAGAATGGCTAAACAAGTTATGGTATATGAATGTGATGAAATGCTATTGTTCCATAAGAAATGATGAGCAGGCAGACTTTAGAAAAACCTGGAAAGACTTACATGAACCAATACTGAGTAAAGTAAGCAGAACCAGAAGAGCATTGTACACAATAACAGCAACATTGTGTGAAAACTGACTTTGATAGACTTATCTCTGCTTAGCAAAGCAATGATTTAAGACAACTCCAAATGATTCATGATGAAAAATACTCTCCACATCCAGAAATAAAGTATGGAGTTTAAATGCAGATTGAAACATACTATTTGCATGTTCTCTCTCTCTCCCCTCCCCTCTCATTTCTTTTTTCTTATGGTTTCTCCCATTGGTTCTAATTCTTCTTTATGATATGACTAATGTGAAAATATGTTCAATACAAATGTATATGTAGAACCAGTATCAGATTGCATGCTGTCCTGGGATGGGTGGAGGGGAGGGATGGAGAGAAAATTTGGAACTCAAAATTTTAGGAAAGTGAATGATGAAAACTAAAAGTAAATAAATATTTTTTAAAAGAAAAGAGACTTTCAAAAAACAGGAAATTCTATTCTTTGTATTTCTCTCTCTAAGTTAGATGTAGATCATTAATAAACTTGTTTTTGAGAGAGACAAAAGGAAACTATTAGCTAATACACAAGCAAAAAGAGCTAAAATACAGCATACTTAACTCAAACATTTCTTTTTCTGATGAAGGAAATCTTCCAAATGAGGGTTGCACTGGAGGATCTATTTATATTAGTTACAAATAGATCCATTTTCACCCAGCACCTTAGCCTATAATTTCACTTTACTACATCAGAAATTTATGCTTATGTAGCACATTAAATCATGAGATGTATCACAGTAGTTGCATCAGGAAATGGGGAATCAACAGACCAAAAAGAATATTGAGAAAATAGAATTAAATTATCTTAGGGGACTAGAGAAGGTGTCCAAAGTAAACTGAAGTTTCACTCTTTTTTTCTTATTTAATAAAAACTATAAATTAAATTTTACTTACATAAAGTTAAAGAAGTACAAAACACATTCAGAGAGGAAAATTAAATATATAAATAGAAAATGAAACATTACTTTGGACAAGTGTAGTAGAAAAAAAGATCCAGGAGTCAAAGAAGATAAAACAGTGGTATAATGTACTTTAAAAACAAAATGAAATTGAGATACAGCAAAATAAATGTATCAGACAGAGAGTTCTATGAGGTAGACTTACCAGTCTATGGCTATTTATTTGTACCTTTTTGGAGGGGGGACAACAAGGCAATTGGGGTTAAGTGACTTGCCCAAGGTCACACAGCTAGTAAGTGTGTCAAGTATCTGAGGCTAGATTTAAACTCAGGTCCTCCTGACTCTAGGGCTGATGCTCTACTTACTGAGCCACCTAGCCTCTCCAACTCTATTGATAGTTAGAAATGATGAGAGGTGTTTGCTAGAGTAGCGTGTTACTAAGCAAAACCAAAATGGGCAAATGGTATAGCATTAAAATAGAAATTAATTGCAAGATTAGAAAAATCACTAAAAGTAAATAAAAAGAAATCAATAATAAAAAAGGAAATCAGAGCTTTGAGATAAGGTACATAGAGCTGATATTAGTTAATCAATTTGCAAAAGAAAAAACCAAGAAGTGATTGAATAACAGCCTTTAGTTATGAAAGGTTCTTGCAAAGAGAGTAGCAAGCATTTGCCAACTTCTCTGAAGGCCAACTAAGAGTGAATTGTTTAAGGCTCAGCAGCATGATCTAAATTCCATGAAGCATACACTTTATGGTAGTAAGTCATTAAATATTGGGATATATTGCTGAGAGGCAATGGCGATTCCTTGCAGAACATCTTCAGAAAATGAGTAATAGTCATACTGTTGGGTTGGGTTGATTGTGGTTTTGCCTTAAAACAGGAGTATGGATTAAGTGACCCTTCAAGGTCTGTTCCAACCATAAGATTCCATGCATATTAATAAGCAGTAAGGAGTTCATCATCATGCAATTTTAAGTGCAATAATTTTTCCTTAAAGCTATTAAAATTTATTATAGTAAGCTGTGTTTGCACCAAGGGAGACTAAGGTTCACAGATGGATAACATAAAGCCATATAATTATGCTACATATCTGTAAATAATTAATTTTCTTTGTGCATGTAATTTGTGTGTCATTGCCCAAACATGCTTTTTCAAAAATATAACTCAAAATGTGCTGAATGGAGCAGTAAGCCTTTTAGGCTTCATAGTGACATATTTCAATGATAAGTTAAAACAAACATATTAATAGGCACATGCCTATCTTCTATGGGGCCTAAGCAGAATGCTTAGTTTGGCCAAAGAGTCCATCATGGACAAGAATTTTTGCTATAACGCCAGGTAACAATAATGTGCTCAAACCTGATGATGGATATTGGCAGACAGAGCATCAAAGATGGAACTCCAAAGGGAACTTCTTTCCTTCCCCTGTGATGCCTCTGATATGAGAAAAGAGTATTCTCCATTTGACTTTTCTATCTTTCCATACTCTCATTATCTTTCACCATCACTCCCCCATCAACTTGGTTCTGCATCTCCTGGCAGTGAAATGAAGAAGAATCCAGAAAATAGAACCTTTACTATATCTTCCTTCCCATTTTGGTTCTCCCTGTCTTGTCCCTATCTTGAGTGAAGTCCCCTGTTCCGATGATGATTCATGCCATAAAGGAAAGAAAAAAACCCACCGAAATAATTTACTCAAAACAGTGAATTATGTAGACCTGGACTTGCTTGTGTCCAGCTCAAAATCCACCAAATAATACCCAGAGCAGGCTTGGGATTGTTTTATTCAATGAGGGGGATCTATTGCAGATGCTTGCTTGCCAAGGTCATTAGGAGATTGGGCAAAAGATAAGCAAAAGAGCAGATGTTTATATTAAGAATAGTCCTGTTTTGGGATCTTAACTTTTGTGAGCTGGAGAGTACAACAAAGTTTCACTTAAATGGTTCACTAAGCCATTAGTCCTAACACTTTGTTGCTGGCCTGTGGATCTTTATGAATATCCAAAATGCTAGCTTATGCATAGACTTTGAAATCTTAACAATGGGATCTTAAAGAAAGGGTTATATTTGATTTTGTTTTGGACCTCTAGGAAAACGCTTCATCTCAATGTGCTGTAAGCATTGCTGCCATTCCCCTTGATTCTGTACATAGTATATGTGATTTGGGCTCTTTAAAAGATGCATTCCTTCCCCAAATAAGGAAGTGATAGTGCCATAGCACTCTGCCCCCATCAGAACACATCTTGAATATTATATTCGGATCCAAGCACCACCTTTTAGAAAGGATGTTGATAAACCCAGAAGAGTTGAGAGAAGAATAATCAGAATGGCAAAGGGTCTGGATATCATGCCACGACTGAAGAAACTTAGGATGGTTAGCTTGGGAAAGGGAAGACTTAAGAGGTACATGAAAACGTACATGAAAAAGTGAGACTTGCTTTGTTTGGTCCCAGAGGGTCAGAACCAGTAGCAAGGAGTGGAGGAACAAAGAGTAAAAGGAAAATTTTGGTTTGATAGCAGGGGAAAAATTAGCAAGGACAATTAAAGCTATCCGAAATAGAAAGGACCCAAATTGGAGGTAGTTGGAGGTTCACTCTCACTGGAGACCTTTAAGGAAAGGGTTGATGACCGTTTGCCTAGTGTGTTATTGTTAACATTGCTTTTAGGGTTATGGGATGGACCTAGATTGTTTCTGAGGTCCCTTTCAACTCTAATTCTCTGATTCTTCATTTAATTTCTAATCTCATTTAATTTATAAATTCATAAAATTTAAATTTAAATCATTTGTTTAAAAACATACCATATTAATAGTGTAGGGGTTCATACCCATAGTCCCTGCTACCAAGAAGGGACAGAGACTGGTAGATCGTTTGAGTTCAAGAGTTATGAGCTGTGGTAGAGTCAAGCTGATTAAGTGTCCACACTACATCTGGCACCAATATGATAAGTCCTCAGGACTAGGGGGCCACCAGGTTGCCTAAGGAGGGATGAAACATTTCATGTTAGAAATGGAGGTTAAAGATTTCATGCTGATCAACAGGGTTATGACTTCCAGCCTATGACTTCTAGCCTGGTTGAGATAGAGAGACTTAGTTTCTCTCTCTCTCTCTCTCTCTCTCTCTCTCTTTTTCTCTCTCTTTCTCCATATATATTATACTATATTATGTAGTATATAAACTACATTCTTTTATATATTTATATGTAAATGTGTGCACATGTACATACATATATTCTGGGTTGAAAAAATGATTACCTATCTGATTCCCTATCCCACTCACCATAATAGCTTTGCCAAACCTTTTCTTCTCTCCTAAAATATCTCATACCATGTGGTCTCTTCGCCTCTGCCGAGGCCAGTACCTCTTACTATACTGGAAAAAAATTACACTATTTATCAAAAGCTTCTTCTTCCCTCCTCTCCATCTCACATTACTCAGACATGTTTCCTCACTATTGCCTCTTTCCTCCAGTCTCTGATGATGAAGTGGTCTTTCTGTTTGTCAAGGTCAAATCCTCTATCTATATTCTTGATTCCTTCCATTCCTGTCTTCTTTAGCAGATTTCCTTCACTATCATCTCTGCTCACTGTCTTTCTAATGGTTAATCCTTTTCTATCTACTGATTCCTTCCCTGCTGCTTACAAATTTGCTCAAGTCTTCCTCATCCTTAAAGAACCCTTAGTGGGTCCTTGTACACCTGCCAGCTAGCATAGTATATTTCTCTTCCCCTTTTCAGCCAGACTCCTTTGACCAGACTTCTAACTCTTCTTGTTTTTTCTTTGTATCCCTAGCACTTGGCACAAAGCCTGGCACATAGTAAGCAATGTTAGTTGGTTGACTTTTACTCAGAGGAGGAAGTATGAATGTGTTGAATAAGCAATAGAATCAGATCTATTGCCTTTGACATTGGACCTCACTTTCTTCGTCCATAAAATGGAGACAGTGGGAGGAAGGGCTGAATTGTTTATGAACTCTGTGATACCTTTCCAGGTTTATAATTTTATGTTTCTTCATTGTAATATTGTATATTAAAACATCCCATACTTTGACTTAAAAAATCCTTGTGGCTTTTGTTTTAGGAAAACTATTGTGTAGTTCACAGCATCTTGCTATAATTCAGCTTTTAGAGGGTGAGAACACTTAAATCATGGGCATCTGCCATATTCATCCATCATGTACATCTGCCTACAAGAATGAGCTATACTGTGTACAAGTGTCTTTAGGAAAAAAATAAAGTAAAATACTTGACAAGAAGCCTTCTTTGAATTCATATAGGACAAATAATGATCCTATGTCATCTCTTCTTATCAATTCCAGATGCCTTTAAAGATCCACCAGCTTTCCCATTAGTTGCTTTGTTGGTAAGGTTTCTAGCAAAACCATAAGGGGAAAGCTTTGGCTCTATTGTTCTCATTAAACAATACTCTGTATTTCCCAAATTCCCCATGTACAGGCTGAAGTTTTAAGGTGCAGTTGGGGGTGTTTTCTCAGTCTCTTTAAAGGGTAATATACTTTTATGACTTCAGTTGAAGTTCCTCAGCATATACAGCATACTTTTCCTGGTACACAGTAAATTTTTTAAAAAATTCATTCATTCAGCTCTACCTGAAGGGGCTGACTTGAGCATTCATGTGGTCAATTGTTTCCCCTTAGGAAAAGAAAACACAAGTAGACTCTACTGAGAAGCAGTTTTAAGCATTATTGCCTAGCTGACAGAGGCCTTGTATACATAGGGACCTAGTTCTAACAACTGAATGTCCCTCCTGTCCTGCCCATTATTTATGATGTATAAGATAATAGTAGGATAGAATTTGGTCTTTTCTCAAGTGTGGACTTAAAGACTGCTCACATCAGGGGGTACCAAGTTTCATTCTTGTGACTTGAAAGTTTGGAGACTTTGAAAGATTTTCACTTAAATCTCTCCCCTCCCCAAACACAGAAGTCTTTGTGTCCATGTTTATCTTGAAAAATTCAGTAACAACTACTACTAAACCATTCTAAAATTGCAAAATTGGGCTTATTAAAATCATAGATTTGGGCATGGAAGGGACTTTTAAAGTTGTCTATTCTATTCCCTTATTTTACAGTTGTGGAAATGGAAGCCCAGAAACTTGAAGTGACTTGTCCATACTCCCAGGAGTAGCAAATGATAGAGTCAGAATTTGAACCCAGGACCTCTGGCTCCAAATCCAAGGTTTAAGCTTAAAGGAAAACAGATTTTTTTCCCCCACGGAATGAAAGGCTCTCAGAGTGGAAAGGAACCTGTGGAGTCATTAGTTGAACCTGTGCCTGATTAACAATTTTGTTGTTGTTGAGTTGTTTTTGTCATGCCCGACTCCTTGTGACCCCATTTGGGCTTTTCTTTCTAATGATACTGAGTCGTTTGCAATTTCCTTATCCAGTTCATTTTACAGATTAGGAAACTGAGGCAAAGAGGGTTATGTGACTTACCCAGCATCACACCTAGTAAGTGTCTGAGGCCAGATTTGAAATTAGGAAGATGAGTCTTCTTGAATCCAGGCCTGGCGCTGTATCCACTATACCATCTAGTTGCCCTGACAAAGAATAACTTCCTCACTCACAAGTTGTTATGTAAACCTATACTTGAAGGCCTCTAGTGAATCAGTGAGCTGTAAGTAAGAATTCTTCACTCTAGACAAAAAAGGAGGCAGGAATAAGGTAGAATGATGTCACTGAGGACAGTCATGCCAGGCAGCTCCTGGGAAACAGCGATAGAAGGAGAGGGACATTCTGGAAGGTGACCTCAGGTCCTTCAGTCCCTCCAGGCAATCCCTGAGAGAAAAAAAAAGAGAGAAGGATACTCAGAAAACAGTTTGCTTTGACTCGGTTCAGTCCTTTCAAACAACTCTTAAGAGGACATAAAAGGGATGAACATGGGAACAAGAGTGGCATGAAGCATCAGGATAAGAGAGGCACAGACAACTAAACTTGTTGGCAAAGCCATCTATATAGCTTTATTTTCTCACTACACATTCTCTCCTCTGCCCCTTGCAGTTGGACTCTGGTTGTTCTACTCCTGTCCTCTATCCTTTTCATTGGTTTCTCATTCTTTTCCCAGGGCTTTAATCTCAACGTGGTTGCTGCCCAAGGTTCTATATACTTGGACTTCATTCTCTCACTCTCTGCCTTCTCTCCCTTGACAAACTAATTGAAATACTACCTCTGAGCAGATGACTTCCTGGTTTATATGTTTGAGTCTGTTCTTTTCTCTCGAGATTCTAACAGAAGGAAGATTCTAGGAAAGGGCTGGGAATTTCATGGTATGATTGCTTTTGGCAACCCCTGGGAGGAGAAGAGGGAGAAAGGAGGGAACATGTATGCAAGGATGGTCAGTGTGCATTGGGCAATCTTTTGTAGCGTGATAGAATAATGATACAGAACTGGGAAAAGTTTCTTCCGGAAGACAAGAGCCTGGGAAGACCTTAGTAGTGCCTTTTGGTACATGTCCTGTAGAAGGCATAGAAGTTTAGTGTCAAGTTTGGAAGGCTGGCTCCCTTGGATAAACCTCCAGTAACTCTATTTTAGTTATAGCTCAGATAAAGTAGAGCCTATTATGTCATATCCACTTCCAGACAACTCTATTTATTAGGAAATAATTCATTACATAGAGCCTAAATCATCTTCAACCATTACTCAAATTTCTGCAGTCTGGGGCCAACCAGAAAAAAGTCTAATCTCCTTTGCCTTTACTTAATTTATCTTCCTGCTCATTCTCTTGTGAAAGTGAATAGTGTGAATACTGTGAAGCACAATATTCTTAAAATCTTCTACCCAGAATTAGGCAGGCCTCCAAATGTAGTCTTTTTATGGTAGAATAAATATTTTGAAATAATTATAAGTATCCTTTTTTTTGGAGGGGGGGAAAACAGGGCAATTGGGGTTAAGTGACTTGCCCAAGGTCACACGGCTAGTAAGTGTTAATTGTCTGAGGCTGGATTTGAGCTCATGTCCTTCTGACTTCGGGGCTGGTACTCTATTCACTGTGCCACCTAAATAAATATTCTTTAAAAGAAAAAAATCTAGAGCTTGTCATTGCCTGGGCCCCTCTACAAGCAGATGCTAGCCACATTCTCAAGAAGGTGCTTTATCAGACAGATCCAAAAAAGAAATACAATAAATATTTCTTAATGATTTGCTATGTTTGTAGAGGACAATGCTAGGCACATAAATATAAAGTTTACATCAGACATGATCCCTCCTTTCAAATAACTAATAATAGTAAAGGGATAAGAAACCAACATAGATGATTATATATCATAGGATAAATGCATCAAGTAATTAAATGCGGAGAGAAGATTTAGCCTTCATTAGTAGTCAGGATGTTTTTTATATTACTGGAGGGAAGGGAAAAAAGTGGTGAGGTTGAGAAGTTTTGAGGAAAGAAGGGGTACTAAGAAATTTCATAAAAATGGTTTGTCAGTAACATGGGATGATAGGTCGTGTGTGTGTATGTGTGTGTGTGTGTGTGTGTGTGTGTACATGGTGGTAAGAGAAAGGAAATAAAGAGTGGAATTCTTGAGCTAAAGCTCAATCTAATCAAGGACCAGATATCATGTGCCATGCTTTTATAATAGGTCAAGTCTGACTTTCTTCAGTAATTCCTAGCAAACCTTCAAAAGGAGAGGAGAAATTGAATGGGAAAGATTAGCCAGGTATGGAGATTATTGGGGCCAGAATTATTGGGGTCCTGGAGACAAGCCATTCTATCATGGCAGCTAGTGGAAAAAATAAGTTGGCAATTTGTATGCTAAATATGAAAGCAGGTGAAACTAATGGAAAAAAGAAGGACTGGGATATTGTGAGGATCCCAGGGGTAAGGGACTATCAAATATAAAAAGGAGGGTTAGTGTGAATGAGAGTAGGACATTTAAAAAAATGAGAAGTGGTATTTAGGGCATGAATTTCAAAGATCTAGATCTTGGTGGTCATGCAATCCCAAGAGGTCTAAAAGTATGACTGTATGCCTGAAGTGGTTTTGAGGAGGAATTATACAGTCAGCAGTTAACAACATGAATATTGAAGTCCTGAAGATGACAGAGAATGAGGTTGAGAGGAAGATCATCATTAAAGTAATTGTCATTGAAAAATTAGCAGGATGGCATTTAGTTTACTACATGATAGTAATGAGGATGTGGAGAGGGTGACACAAATGTATTGCAAAGCTCTTGAGAGAGGCATGGTAGTAGAACTGTTTGAAAATTGTCATTAGAAGCAAGAAAAATAACCACAGCTCCTCTAGGTCCTCTGAGTCCTCAGAAATGGAAGTGGCTGACATCAAGGAATGTTACAAGGGATGTGGTATACTCAACAGAAAG
Source organism: Pseudocheirus occidentalis (assembly GCA_028646575.1). Lineage (NCBI taxonomy): Eukaryota > Metazoa > Chordata > Mammalia > Diprotodontia > Pseudocheiridae > Pseudocheirus > Pseudocheirus occidentalis. Next base: position 286,358,373 of record CM053593.1, on the reverse strand, counting down.
CCAGATTTCCATAGAAATAAAAAATGTTGGTGGAAAGTTCAAGAATGTAGGTGAACTTCTAGATGGTAGAGTAGGGGTTACAGGGGCCACACCAGAATGGGAATGGGAATGGGAAAATTGGACTGGAGTCCAAGAGTGATCAGAATAGGATTGAAAGCTTGGATGAAGTAATATAAATATGATTTTTATACCTATTTATTTTATATCTATATTAGTTGTACTTATAATAATTCTAATTGACTGGGATTGGAAGTTAGGATAACAGAAGGTAGATTTGTGTGATATACCCTCCCTTTAGCAGAATTTGACTAATAAAAGAATAAAGGAATTATTGTTCCTAGAGTTTGGGATAGAATCTGGAATATTAGTATTTTTGAAGTGTGTGAATCAATGAGATTTCTTCTGTTGTGCTTCTGCTACTTGATGAATGACTATTACTGACAAACCTTCTGAGACTCTCTCTTTTCTTTGAAAAGTCTGTAGGAGAGGATATAGGACACTGACAGTATAGGGCACATTGAATAAGCAACTGAAAGAAATGGAATGGGGAGAACCAACCATTGGTAATTGTAAGTTTAAGTTTCTGGCAGAAAATAAAAATTGTCTACACCAGCATTCACCAACCTAAGGAGGAAGCAAAGAAGAAAACATGTGCTTATTAAGTGCCTACTATGTGCAGGCACTATGTTAAGTGTTTTACAAATATTAACTTGGTCAACCCATACAACAATTCCGGAAGGCAGATATTGTTATTGTCATTTCACAACCAAAGAAACTGAGGCAGAGGTTAGACAACTTGCCCAAAGTTACAAAGATAGTAACGATCTGAGGCTGGATTTGAACTCAGGTTTTTCTGACTCCAGGACAAGCACTCTATTGCCCTAACTTTGCCACTTAACTGCCTCTAAGAAAAATCTCCTCTTGTTCTTACCATATGTGTAAAGATTATGCACTTAAGGTAATGTTGCTAGGTACTACAGCAATCATCACTAGATAATCATAGCAAAAGGACAAAGAGCGCCTTGAACCAAGAAAGGGCCCAAAGGAGTCCCCAGGGGTCAGACTCTGCAGAGGTTCAAAGGGATGAAACCAGGCTCAAGGTCTCAGGGCAAAAGCAACGTTGCAAAGTCCCCTCGAAATGCCACATTAAATATTTCAGCATTACAACTGAGTCACATGAGATAGACCAAGAGAGTGTGAAGAAATCAGAAATAGGCTGGTATTTTTGAGCAAATATATTTGGAGGTTCATGAGTCTAAGAAAAAGAGACAAATAGCTCTACAATTAGTGACTGCCTTACAGAGTGTAAGAGTGCTGTTGGTACAGAGTGGAACATCTGGGTCAAGACAATTGGGATCAGAATAATTGGAACAAAGATTTTACCTACAACTTCTGCTCTACTTGATCCATCATTATCCACAGAAATGGTGGCATGATCATCAGAAATGCACACAGCAGACTTAGATCTCAATTATGTTATGCAAACATAAACTTTTTAGATATATATTTGGATCCGTTCACTTGAAATGGTTATATTCAAAAATATGGTAATACCTTCCACAAACTATTAGACTGCAAGATCCATAAAGGTAAGAACTGTGTCTTATCTAGCTTTGTTTCTTTCTCACATATATCTTAGAAGAGCTCTGTACAAAGTAGGCATTCACACATTTGTTAAATGAATAACGTTGCTCCAACAAACGCTGTTCTGAAATGAAGTCATCAATATACCCTACCCAAACCCCGTTGTAATGTCACAAAACTCTAGAGCTGCTATTCTGCTGATCATCCAACACATAAATCAGGAGGCTGTTGACAACAAAAGCAAGTGCTTAAGATCCAGCAACATTATAGACTCCTCCTATTTCAGTCTGCTCTCACCACGTACATCAAAACATAAACTGCCCCTTGTTTGTTGTTTTGCCTGATGTCATGTTTTCATGGAACCAATTAATGATGCTAACATTATGTACTATGTATATATATATATATATATACACATATATGTATATGTATAT
>CM053593.1:286264060-286355855 GCA_028646575.1 Pseudocheirus occidentalis | reverse complement strand
CATTTCTCTTTCCAATTTTTCCTCCATTTCTCTTATTTGGTTTTCAAAGTCCTTTTTCAGTTGATGTATAACTTCTAGGCATTCTTCAGTTGTCTTGGAAGCATTTGGTATGGGAGTTCTGACTGGATTGTCTTCCTCCTGTTCCATGCTTTGATCCTTTTTTTCCACAAAAAAGGATTCTAGAGAATTCTAGAGTTTTATTGCAGTTCTTATTTTGCTTCCTTTTCCTCATGTTGGCCAGTCAATTAATTGGTTGGTTTTTTTAGCTCTGTGAATCTCTGCTTCCAGGGGGGAAAGTTCTGTTCCAAATTGCTGGGGTTTTCCCAGATGCCAGAGCTATTAGGGGTCTGTTGCAAGTCCCCCCAGCTTTGGCTTGCTGAAAGCGCACCCCAGGACCACCACCCAAGACCAGGATCCAGATCCAGGTCGCTCAATACAAGAGCACTTGGCCCTGATCAATGGATTCAGCCCCCCCTGCGGAGTCTGCAGGCCAGGGGCTCTGAAGCAGCCCAATGGGGGCCGCTGCCAGTTCCAGCAGTTCACTTCCCCCACTGCTTCCTTTCTCTCGGGGCAGATTGTCTGAACAGCTTTTCCTCCCCCAAATTTAGCTTGAAAGCTTCACTCACTTTCACTAATCTTTAATCCTGGCTTAGTGGATGTCATATTGTTCCAGGTGCTTTAGATCTTCTCTGAAGTAGACTCACACTGCAGCTTGGGAGGCTCGGCTCCTCCTGGCCACCCTGCAGCCTGGCCTGACCCCATTGCAGTTTCTGAGCTGGGATGGTCTTGTCTCCTGGCCTGCCGGCCTGCTGGATGAGCCCCTCCTGCTAAGCTGCCCCTCTCCAATAGATGTGGAGGTGCTGGAGGCTGTAGATCTTCTCTCCTGCAGACTGGCTGTGGCGTGGCTCGGCTCAGCTCAGCTCCTTCCTACCGCCCCGGGCCTGGCCGTGGTCTCAGCTCCTGGTCCACCATGATGAGCCCCTGCTGCCGAGCTGCCTTCAGCAAGAGATGTGTTTTCTGTATTTTTGTGAGTCTGAGAGTCCTAGACTTTGTCTGAGGTCATATTTTATGGGTGTTTAGGGTGGTTGTGTGGGAGCTGCTAAGCCTTGCTGCTTCTATGCTGCCATCTTGGCTCTGCCTCCACTGCCTCTTTAGAGTGGGCTTGGTGATGATAGATAGTATTGTAATTCAGTTGTGATCCAGGGGTGGAAAACTTTTGGCCTTTGTACTTTGTGGCTGACCAAATGAATGTACTTTGTTTATTATTGGAAGCTAATCTCCACTTGAAAAGAGAGACTTTGTGATTGACTAAATGATTGCACTACCAAGGGGTGGAATATTTTGACTTTATACTTTGTGATTGAATTGAGAACTTACTAAATGATTGAGTTACCCTATTTTTTGATTTTCTCTTTTCTGTGAATGTTTTGCCTTAATCTGTTACTGAATAAATGGAGAGTTTGCTGTGCTCATAATCCAAACCTGGAAGTTGCTTGTGCTTGGCTTTATACATTTACAGAAAATCAAGGTAGAGTATTCACAATGTCACAACTCAACAACTTATCAGTAAAATGGCTACATAATTTTCACCAAAGTGGACACATAGCTTTCAACAAAGTGTAATCATTTAGCAACCCAATCAACCCCAGGAGGCTTGCCTCCGTAAGGGACACAAAGTACGAAAGTCAAAGTACACCCCTGGGTAGTGCATTCATTTAGTCAATGGCAAAGTCTTAAGTCCTCAGTTCACCCACAAAGTACAAAAGTCAAAGTACTCCACCCATGAGGTGCAATTAAATCACAATTTCATCAATCACTACTCAGATAATTTTAGCAGTCACTACTTAGTATCCAGAGAGAGATCTTTTCATATCCAGGCATGAATCCATGTTCCTACCTGAATCCATCAATCTGTTACCTGGGTTCAAAGGCAGACAGCTCCCAGTTCCTGGTCCAGCTTTCCATCCTGCTCCACACTGAAGCTCACAGTGTCCAGTCCATTTCAAATCCTTCACAGTCTCTGTTCCTGGGAAGACAAGGCTTAACAAAGCCACAAGAGTATCCATACACATTAACAAAGTCACAACAATATTTGTACAAAGTACTGGCACCACAGTCATGCTTCCTCAGTCTTTGGCAGCTCCAGCTGGCCCTTGTAAGTCTTGCCACCACAACTCTGCATTCTGTGTCAGTTTTCAGTTCTCATTTCTCTTCTCAGTTCTTCTCAATTCTCAGTTCAGTCTTCAGTCTAGCAGTAGCAGCCCCGCCTCCAGATGCTTGCTGAGAAATATTCTCTCTCTCTCTCTCTCTCTCTCTCTCTCTCTCTCTCTCTCTCTGTCTCCAGCAGCAGCTGCCCTTCCTCTACAATGCTTATTCCAAGAAGTTCTGACTGTCTAGCTTGTGTTCTTCCTTATATATGGTATTAGCTTCTCCCTGTTCAACTCCTTCCTGTTACATCAGCAACAGGGGTTCATGCCTCCTGTTTCTTTAACAGAGGATTAATTTGAAACTAGGTGCTAAGTACCTTTCAGCTTTCCAATACAAAGGAATCTTCAAATTTCATTACTATTACCAAGTCCAATTCCATTATTTTAAAAAATTGATTTGCCCCAGTGTTAGGTGTAGGATTCAAAACCAAGTCCTCTAGTTTTCCCACTTTCTGTACCAGCTGCCATAATCATTCATATGTATATACAGTTTTAAAGTTCACATAACACTTTCCTTGTAACAAATGTGAAGCAAGTAATGCAAAGATTATCACCTAACTCTTATGGATAAGGAAATCAAACTCAGAGAGATGGCTAAACTTGTTCAGAACTATTCCAGGATGTTCTTCAGAAAAGCCACCAAGTACAATGGAAATGAAAATCTTCTGACTTTATGTCCAATATCCTTTCCTCTACACCATAGTTTCCATCTGTGACAAGCCTTGAAACCCTCTAATTTAAAGGTCTGGGATATGTTATAAGTGACCACATAAGTTTCTATATAATATCAATCTCAAGAATTTGAACACTTGCCACCCCTCCAGCATGACTGATCTTTTGAATATATTAGAATATATTATGGCTCAATTCCTGAAACATCAGATATCTGGAGAATGGTAGAAGCTGTTACCTTAAAGGGGCAGCTAGTTGACACAGTGGATACACAGGGCTGGGCTTGGAGTCAGGAAGACCTGAGTTTAAATGTGGCCTCAAGTACTTATTAATTGTGTGATCCTGGAAAAGTCACTTAACCCTGTGTGTTTCAATTTAGTCATCTACAAAATGAGCTGAAGAAGGAAACTGCAAATCACACCAGTATTTTTTTCAAAGAAAATCCCAAATGGGGTCATGAAGAGTCCAATAGAATTAAACAAAAACAACAGCAATAATTTTCTTAAACTCATAGACTGTTATAACTGGAAGGGAAGTGAGAAATCATCCTGACCAACACCCTCATTTCACAAAAGAAATGCAGGCTAGCAAAGTTTAGGTGTCTTGTCCTTGGTAACAGCCAGAAAGTGGCTGAAAAGTCCTCCTTCCCCTTAATGATTTACATCTTGTTTGTCCTGTGATGATTTCTGGGGTTTGTTAGTAGCTATCCAGTTACCATAAGAAATACTTTTTAGAAAACAAACAGCAAAACCCCATTCACAATTAATTAAATACACAAAAAAGCAAAATCATTAGCGCAACATTAAACAACACATGTCAGATTTTATGTTAAATATATTACATTACATTAAAATATAGTTACAGCAAGTAGGCTAAATATAGGCACAACAACATTTAGCCTTCCAGACACCATTGCCTTATGCAAAATATGTTCTTCCTTTGTACGAGTCATAAGCTTACTGTTCTCTTTCACCAATTTGGTATTGTTGCAAATAAAAGTATACACTAAGTATTTGTTTTATATTTATTTAAAAAAATGTACTTACTTTGTGAAGGCAGGTAGGTGACATGGTGGATACAGCACCAAGCCTGGAGCTGGGAAGTCTCATTTTCAAATCCAGCCTCCAACACTTACTAGTTATGTGACTCTGGGCAAGTTACTTAACCCTGTTTACCTCAATTTCCTCATCTGCAAAAATGAGCTGGAGAGGAATAGAAAACTACTCCAGTATCTTTGTGAGGAAAACTCCAGATGGTGTCATGAAGAGTTAGATGTAACTGAACAAAAACAAGAAGTTTATGTACTGTAACAATAGGCTTTCTTTTTAACGAAGTTTGAATGGATAGTAGTATGACATAACCAATAAGATTAGGACACCTGGTGTTATATGTGTATAACATATAAAGCTATGTGTTATAGCTTTAGCACTGAAAATTATGTTACCTCGATATAGTCATATAATTTCTCTGTATTCAGTTTCCTCATCTGTAAAATAAAACTAATGTCCTTTCTATCTCTATTAACGGATTCAATTTTGGATGTTTCCTTGAACTAAGTTAAACAGGATTCTATCTAAATTTAGAGATTAGTTCTTGAGCCTTAAAAACTACATACAAGGCATCCCTAAAGTCTTGTAATTTTAAGTTTTAATAGCTTACCCTCTTAAAATACATATAAATATAGCTATTAAGACCATATTGAGACTTTCTAGATACTTTTTATTTTACATATACACACATACATATATGAACATGTATATATCTTTTCCTGCTGAATGTGTGTACAAATGATGTTAACACCTTCTAAATATTGACAATATGGAACAACATCCCAGGCACCCATCCCTAGGTACAGTTCTTAGAAATCACATAATCATATACATTTATAAAAATGCTTATATTTTTATAAATATAAAAATATCCATCACTGGCCCAGTGATGGAATTTATATGTTTATTCTTAGAAAACCAACCTATTTCATGAGTCTCAGAGAGACTCATTCATCACCAGGCTGGCCATGAAATAATGAATTCCCAGCCACAGAAGATCTCAGAGACCAAATAGGAAAGGGTTTTGATCTGTTCAAGTAGAGGATAAAACACAGCTGGTGAAATCTATCAAGGTATGTGGACACAGCTAAAGAAAAGTGGAGAATTAAGCAACCATCTTTTAATTTTATTCAGTGTGGATAGCCAGTGTGGTTAATTCTTACTGAAATCCCCTCACTCCATCCACAGTAGGAATTGGGGCCTGAATTATTCACATGCTTTCCTCAGATCTCCACTTTATTTTATCTGTGCAAGCATAACCTCAAAATGCAATAAAAGCAAGAGACCATACCAGTCTAATATAAAGTGACAACTTGCTAATTAATTCCAAGAAGAGAAGATGCCATTAGTAATGGCCAGATTTCATAGAAAAGTAAAGCAGTGAGTCTGATCAGTTTTTCTTTTAACAGTTGTGCCATGTTTTGACATTGTCCTACCTGTGATATTGCCTGCTCAAAGGCACAGGCATAAAAATAGGGAAACTCATTAAGACTCATGTGACATTTTCATGACACAGTGGCATGTGTTTACTTTTTCACGAAAATCATGGAGCCATATGATTAGCAAAATGAGGATTATTTGTACTGGTATTATTAGCTTGCTTCTTAAAGGGGCAAGTATCTTCAATGGTAATTGTTTAATTATCATTGAAAATGACTGAACAAAATTACTTTCCAAAGTATTGAAGCACTAATATGGGTGCATAATGAATATATAAGAGCTATGCAAAGGCATTGTTCTGAATAATGACATATTTTGGACTTTATACTTAGAACATGCTGACTGCTCTTCAACTCTATTTGGTTATCTCTTCAAGCATCGACAAATGGGTGATCTGCCTTCTCCCAGTCATGCCTGGAGCAGGTGTCCCTAATCTAAACAGTTTGGAAGGGAAAGCAGCCCTTGGTGATTGAATGTGGTTGAAAAAACAAGGTCTGGGAGGTTGTGTCATTCAATGGGGTGCCTGTCTCCACCCTAATCTTTGTCTTGATTATGTGGTCCCTTTCCAGCAACTCCCCCTCCTCCACCAGTCAGCTGTACACTGCACAGATGTTTCTCCTATGGCTTGTACATGGTGATTTTTCAAGTGGCTTCCCTGAACAGATATTTCCAGATGTGTGCCCGCCTTCCCTCTGGATAGACCTTTTCTCCATACAAAGAGCAGATTGCATTGCTGCCTGTTCTTTTGATCTATTGACTATAGAAAAAACAAACAGCTCTCCATTGATGTCACGTTTCGTGGGGTGAGTGGGGGGGGCCCTCTGGCAATAGCACACAAGAATAAGTGAGCTCTTCATTCTTTGTACATAGCCAGCAGATGTTTGCTGTGAATATTTCCTTCTACCAGTCCTTATGTTTGCCCTTCATCCCTCCCCCCTCCCTTACTGGCATAGGAGGGGTTAGATGTTCTCTTTCAATCTTTGTTTCATCTACTGCAATTATCTTAGGTTGTCATTATATGTACTTTGAGGTTAACTACAAAACTCGGTTTTCCCAGATTAAGACCTGGTTAAGATCCTGGATCTGTAATGGTATAAGTATATTAAGGTAATGGAAAGTACACAGGATGACAAAAGAGCATATAAATTCTTTTACTGGCCAAGTTCATTTCTCAAGACAGACAAGATCATGAATTTCCTTTTCTTAAAATTGATGATCTGAAAGTATAAAAAGAGTGTAGCAAATGATGACTATTCAGTTCAGTCTTAGAATCTATCAAACTTCTATTAATTTCTTGAGTGCAAGCAGACACTAACTCTCAAATGAGATATATTCCATGTTTGATTATAGGCCAATTTGGGGGGACTTGGAACACATTTTCCTGTTGAAGCATTTTTATAAATGTTAGGTAGGTTCCAAAACCCTACAGTTGACCAACCATTATATAGAACAATATTTGGATGGAACAATTCTTTGTTATATCTCCATGCCCAATTATAGGCCTGACAGTGGGACCTGGAACTCCTTTATATGCACTTGCTCCACCTTTCCTGCAATAGGAATTGGGGCTTCCTTGACTTCCAAATTGCTAGCAAAATCTTTCCAGTTTGGTATGATGGGAGGATAATTGTGATGGGTGGTGAGGAGCTGTAAGCTCCTGAGGCCTTGTACTGGTGTAAACCTTTAGAGGGTGTTTTGTAGTCTCCGTCTGTTCCTTATCTCTCCCTTTCTCTTTTCCTAAGGGTCCCAAGAACGATCTTGCCCACTTTGCTTCCTGTAAGCACTGCCTGTTGCTTCAGAACAGTGTTTCTTTCCTGTCTTGATGTGTGTTAAATACAACAAAGAACCCTAGCTCTACTGTCCTGTCATGAAAGCAAACATAAATCCCTTTTGAAGTTTTCTAAGGGTCTTTACTACCTATGACAATGGGAAACAGTAGATTAAAAAAAAGAATATTTCTTTCTTATTCTGCTTTCAATAACAAAGGTTTACATAGGTGGAAATGATGGCTATTTGGGTAGAGAAAGTGATGAATCAAAATTTTCTAAAGAATGTTCAAATTCAGTGAGTCTGTGGCACATTCATTCCATTAATAGAACTAAGGAGATATTAGGCTGGATTTGGAAAGCGGAATAAGAGAGAGGGGAGGAGGGATGGTCTTTGTTTACCGTATAGATATGCCCTCAACAGCTCTAGGCTTTCTTCTTTCTTCTTGGCAATGCCCCAATTTCCCTAGCACTCTCCCCAACAATCTCTGAAAATGCTGCTCACTAACTTGGTTTCATTTCATCTTCCAAATAGATGCCAAAGTGATGTTTCCCAATTGATGATCTGACCATGTCACTCCCCTGCTCAATAAGTTTTGCCCCTATGATGAAATACTTTGATGGTTAAATTCCTTCATAGTCTGTCTCTAGCATAACTTTCCAGACTTATCACATGTTATTTTCCTTTTTGTACTTTATGCTCTATCTAGCTAAATTGTCCTAATTGTATATACAGTGTTCCATATCATATCTCCAAGTCTTTCCATTCCTGCAATGCTCTCTCTTCTCACCTCTGCCTCTTGGAATCATGCGTTCCTTCAAACAAATCAAATCTCAGTTCAAGATTTACTTCCTGTATCAAGCCTTTCCTAATTCCCAACAGCTAGCTCTTAGTGCCTTCTCAAGCAAAACATTATTTCCTAGTTACTTTGCATGTTTTTTTGTGTTTACTTATATCTGTACATATTGTCTTCCTCTATAGAATGGCATTTCTTTAAAGGAGCAACTGTTTCATTTTCAGTTTTGCATCTCCCATGTCTAGCCCAGGACCTGGTACTTACTAAATGCTTATCAATTGATCTATTGCATTGAACAAATATTTAGTGAATACCTACTATGTAAAAGATCACAAAGGGATATGCAGTAAAATTTTGCTTTATTATTATATATAAAATATTATATTATTATTATTATTACTTTATTATTATGCATATCACTTCTACATATATTATCTCATCTGATCCTCACAAAAACCCTAAGAGATGAGCAGGGGAAGTATTATCTCCATTTTATAAATTAGGAAACTGAGATTTCAGAGACTCAGATATTCAAAAAGCATTAATTAATTACTTAATAATTACATTAATTATGCTGTGTCCTTTACCTTTCTTATCAGGAGGTAGATGCTGTGTTTTATTATTAGTCCTTTGCAGTTGTGGTTGGTCATTAAGCTAATCACAATTCCTGATTCTTTGAAAGTTGTTTGTTTTTGTGGTATTACTTCTGTATAATTTGTTCTCCTGATTCTGTTCACATCACTTTACATCAGTTCATACAAGTCTTCTCAGGTTTCTCTGTGTTACAGGCATGGCTCTAATGCTAGCCCTTTCTTAGTTCTTACTCAGTTTTGAGATGAAATGAGGGACTTACAAGTCATTGGACATTTAGCAAAGGAGGCTTCCTTTACCCTAACACAATAACAATATGTAACATGGATAGTGTCATTTAGTTCTCTGGAAATACCTCTGATCAGTATGTCATCAGGGTTGGGTGACCCCTGTGGTCTTAAGCACCTACTTAGTTTGATAGGCCCTGATTTCATATGACTGGGACTTTTTGTGACTTAATCGGGGTGGAAAACCTGTGGCCTTCAGGCTGTATGTGGCCCTCTAGGTCCACAAGTGTAACCCTCTGACTGAATCCAAACTTAATAAAAGTATTTGTTGCCTGGAGGCTGCAGTTTCCCTCCCCTTGGATCATCTAGTTCCTAGATGATCCAGAAGCTGTGTCAGGGATGCTGAGACCAATCAGGTACCAGAGACAGCTTTGTCCTGGGTCTACCCCATGAAACTGTATTTGGGAAGGTTAGCCAATCATGTCGTAGGGATAGCTTTGTTCTATCAGTTCAGTTTAATTCAATAAATATTAAAATGCCTACTATGTGTCAGCTACTGTCCTAAGTGTGGAAGACAATGCAAAAGGAAGATGGAAAGCAGGAGATGGGGGGGGGAACAACACCACCTTGTTCCAAATAGCTGAAATCAAGCAGAGTTGCCCAAGAAAAATGAAGAGAGCTAAAAGTTCAAATCCTGCCCTCTATAAAGGTATAACCCCTGACCAAATGCCCATTCATCAAAGAAATGAATGTACTTCTCCATGGGAGGGGCTTGGCAGAATTGGCAAGACACAAGAGAGTTCCAGTATTTTCTACTTTCCCTTTGGAACTCTTGGGGTGCTAGTCTTCTGTAGGACTCTTCAAGTGGCAAGTCACTTTGGGCTTCCGGCTTCTACCTCTAAGAGGGAATATGAAAGAAAGCAACACCACTTTGGGTGACTGAAGAAAAAGATATGAGAGGAGCAGGCAGTCTCCATCATGTCCTTATTCCCAGCTTGCTACTCCAGAGATTGGGTGAAGTCTAGGCTATTCTCTTTCAATTGGATTGAATTATCTCTCTCCCAGTGGGAGAGCTTCTTCATTCTGCCTTTCCTGGTAAATATTTTGTTGTTCAATCATTTCAGTCATGTCCAATTCTTTGTGACCACATTTGGGGTTTTCTGAAGTGGTTTGCCGTTTCCTTCTCCAGCTCATTTTACAGATGAGGAAACTGAGGCAAAGAGGGTTAAGTGACTTGCCCAGAATCACACAACTAGTGTCTAAGGCCAGATTTGTTTTGCTTAGGTCAAATCACTCCATCAATCAACCAGGAAGAAAGATAGATACTCATGACTTGAATAGATTAGAAATACTAGGTAAGTACTAGTTTTTAGGACTAGTACTAATATACAATCCTGAAGACTCATCCTTTCTTTTTCTTTTTTCTTTTTTTTTTTTTTTTTTTGCTTTTTGGAGAGGGGAAGATAGGGCAACTGGAGTTAAGTGACTTGCCCAAGGTCACACAGCTAGTAAGTGTTAAGTGTCCGAGGTCAGATTTGAACTTAGGTCCTCCTGACTCTAGGGCCCGTGCTCTACTCACTGCACCACCTAGCCATCCCCTGACTCACCCTTTCTTTGATCCTCCCTAGAGAATAGCATTTTAGGCAGGAGAAAAAGTATTTCACCATTCTTAAGATGGCTCTTAAGGATTATATTCTCAATTCTAAGAAATCATTTTCTGTTTGTTTTAGAGACACTAGTTAAGTAACTTGCCTAGGGTTAGAGCTAGTGAATATCTGAGACTAGATCAGAACTCAAGTCTGTCTTGATTCCAGGGCTAGTGCTCTATCTATTGCACCAGCTAGCTGGCTCAGAAATAATTTTCAGTGGATTTGAAGGTTCTGAGTTTTAAAAAAAATTGCCACAAAGTCTCTAAATTTGCTAGACCTAATTGAATCTCTCTTTAAAAAAAATTTCATTGATCGTTTTATTTTTATATCACAACAATTCCCAGCCCTTGCCTTACTCCTGCCTTGTGAATGGAACTCTCTATCGGTTCCCTCACAGAAAGGAAATATAGTTACAGAAAAACAAAGGACACAGTAACCACACCTGACAATATAGGTAGCTTCCTGTCTTTATAGTTCCTCATCTCTATTAAGAAGACAGAGCTATATTTTGTTATATGAGGCTGATTGGTTATTATAATGACTCAGAATTTAGTTTCCTTTCACAGTGTTTCTTGCATTTACATGATTTCAATAACTAAAAAATCATATTTGAAAAATTTATTTGATTTTTAATTTATGGAATAAATGAAGCATTTCCCTTCCTTAGTCTAATTTTTAAAAAGATGATTATACATGTAACTGCAAATACATTATATACAACTTGTTATTCCTTTTAAATATATAATAAAGTTATCATGTAAAATTTTTTCTCCCCTCCCTCCACTCTACAGATGGCTACTATTAGTTAACAAATAAACACATAAAATAATTTTGTCATTCATTTTGTATATTGCTTTGTAAAAGTTCAGAGTTTCAGTTTAAAAGCTAAATTTATAAATAGCTTACTCTGTATCATTTCATAGAAGTATACTTATGTTTCTCTAAATTCCTCCTATTTCTCATTTCTTACTGAAATTAGTATTCCATTACATTTGGATCCAACAATTTGTTTAGTCATTCTCTCTATGATGAATACTCACTTTGTATCCAATTCTTTGCTAACCCCAAAAATGTTGTCATGAATATTTTGGCACATATTGGAGTTTTCTTTCTGTTTTTTGACCGTGTTGGTTATATTCCTAGTAGAGGGATCACTGGGTCAAAGGGTCCAAATGCTTTTCTTGCATAAACCCAAGTTATTTTCTGGAATTTGTGGATCAGTAACCTATCGATCATAAAAACCTTATTCTGAGTTAGTTATATACAATGGAAAGAAGAAAGGGATTTCATTTTACTCCCAATTTTCCTCAAAAAACCTGGAAGAAAATATTGTTATAGAGTCTTGAAGAAAAAATGAAGTCTTATACAGAGTAGTAAGTACTTAATAAAAGGAGTGTTAAGTGAATGATTAAACATCTCTCTGATAGAAATGCCCACCAATTTTTCATAGGTGCCATAATCATTGCATTCATTCATTCAGTCAACAAAATCCATCTGTAGAAAAGTTTACTTTTCCTGCTTCACTTAGATTAGGCTCTTTGGGAGGATGGAATACATATCTATCAATAAGTATTTATTAAGTCCTTACTATATAAGAGACCTTGGGAATATAAAAACAAAAATTTAACAGTTTCTGTCTACCTTCTTCTTGAGTAGCTTATATGACACACAACATGTATATTCATAAACATGTACAAGACATAAACAAAATAAGCATGAGGAAACTTTGCAGGGAGAATACTAGCACCTGGGAAGAATCAAGACAGGCAAGGTTTTGAAGGAAATAGAAATGTGAAGAGATGGAATTGAAGAGGGTACCTTCTCTAGAATGCAAAGGCCAAGAGAAGGGAAATAGAGTGATGTGTTGTGAGTGTATCAACAAGGCAGTATTCACAATGCCTACAGTAACTATAAATATGCTGATATGGTTAGTAATCACAAAATATAACAGGCTTTCTACATGGGGATATAACTAGAACATTTATTCAAATACCAGAAAACTGAGTCCCCAAACCAGAAAGTCAAAGCCATCACAGTAGTTATGGAGTAGGCACACATAGTTAATGTAGTAAACACCCACATTCCCAAGCCTTCAAAACAGAACAGGCTACCTCAGGCAAAGATTCTTCTCTCCCCACTCACGGCAACTGCTCAGTGTCCATGCAACTTGCTCCCAGCAGCTCCAGCCCCCCACAGTTCCTATCCCCAACAGTCCTCAGCAGGAGTCCTTAACGGAATTTTTGGCTGGCTCAAAAAAAAAGAGTTCACACTGCAACCACAGCCACTGCTTCCAATCACCCCACTGACTCCAGCTTGGTCCTCCCTCCCTCTTGCTCCACCCCTTTCTGCAATGTCAGCAAGTTCAAGGGGGCATGGAAGATCTTCAAATCTCATAACCATTACAGTGAGGGGTAGCAAGAAAGTCCAAGTATGGCTAGACAATAGAGAGTAGGAGAGAGAATACAAAGTTAAATAGGGAAGTTGGGGCCAAATTATGAAATACTGCCTAAGAATGGTACATCCTTGAACTTTAGGGAAACAAATGAGAATTTCTTCAACAGTTACTCAGAGACAGGGCAGGTAGATGGCTTAATGGGTAGAGTGCCAGGCTTGAAGCCAGGAAGACTTATCTTCCTGAGTTCAAACCCCAAATGGAGTCACAAAGAACCTGAAATGACTGAAAGATGACAAAGCTCAGAGATGAGACCTGGGGGTGCTCATCTGTACTATGTAAATGATAGAATGTTTAGAAACCAATAATAATCATCAAGGGCATATTTTCATTCACTTTGGAATAAAATCCTAAACCCAATTTGTATTGTAGTGTTAGAGACTCTATCAGCAAGCACCCCAGCATACCCAGCATGGCTGCTAGCACAGGTTCCTAGATCTACTTTTCTGAAGGAAAGCAGCTCAAAATGGGTTGACAATCCTTCTTTAATCAATCAAACATATATCATTTACCTAGTTCAGGGGAAAAAGTCAGACCCTGAACTTCAGATGATACAAATAGAATACAAACCAGTTACAAACAGAAGTTACAAGCAGACAAAGAACCCATCTGACCATTACATCCATACCTTGTCAGTTACCACAGAGGGAAGCACCAACATCTGGGTTTTTCAAAGCCGGAGGGGAGGGATTGAGGGGGGGTGAAAAGGGGGAGTGATCAATGGCTTCCCAGAGACTTGTCTGGCCAAATCACACAGCTCTTTCCAAAGTGAGCCCCAAAGCAAAAACTCACATCAGGGTATATGTAGCCTATTAGGGGGCAGAGTATGTTTTCAAATCAGGGAAGGTTCTCAGAGCCACTTAAGCCTATCAAAGGGCCTAGGGGCAGGGAAGATCTTCAGAGTCCCATAACAGCCATGCAATACAAATACTAGAAAGAAAATATTGTTTTCTAAATACATAACTTTTGAGATGGAATAAGGGTAGAGACAGAAGAACTCTGGCTCTAAAGTCAGAGAATCTGCTTTCAAATCCTGCATCTCAATAGTTATTACCTGTATGATCCCAGGCAAATCTCCCAGTCTCAGTTTGTTCATCTTTAAAGTGAAGGAAGACAACTAAGTGACTTCTGGAATCCCTTAAAATTGCTGAATCTGACAACATATTGTGAAACTCCTTTCCCCAGCATCATCTTTTTTTTATTCTACTTTTCCATTTATTTGCATTGTTTACCACTGCTTTATGTAGGAGAGCAAAGTATCAGGTAAATTGATTAGAAAGGCATTCATCATTAAAAAACATAAATTAAAAGACTTATTTTGTATGAAATCTATTAGGCTTGTTCAGTTGTTTCAGTCATGTCCAACTCTTTGTGACCCCATTTGGAATTTTCTTGGTAATGATACTGGAGTAGTTTGTCATTTTCTTCTCCAGCTTGTTTTACAGATGAGGAAACTGGGACAAGTGACTTGTGCAGGGTCACACAACTAGTAGGTGAAGAGGAGTCTTCCTGACTTCAGCCTGGCACTCTATCCACTATGCTACCTGCTAGTCTTAGAGGAAGAAATAAAGATAAATGAGTGAAGGATGGTGAAGTGGGTAGAGAGTTGTATCTGGGGTCACAGAGTCCTCTGTCCAACTCCCAGTCCAGAAAAATTTTGACTGTTTGGTCAAGTCTCTTAACCATGTAGTGCCCCAGACAAACATTTAAGACTTTAAATTGCAGAGAAAGCATAGAAAAGCAGGAGGATGCATAGAAAGCATCCTTACCTGAATGTGAGGATGAGGTTCCTTTACTAATTAGTAGATTTTGCTACAATAATAAATTCACAGATTCAATAAAAAACCTATAAATGAAAGCATATGGTCATAGACTTCAAGGAGGTGATAACTGTATGGGATAAAAACCAGTAAAAGAGAGCACTGAATCCTTCTGAGAGGCTGCTGTACTGGGCAGCTTACTATCCTCTCTTTACCTTCTCAGAATGAAGGACCTCTAATC
This sequence comes from Pseudocheirus occidentalis, assembly GCA_028646575.1. NCBI lineage: Eukaryota > Metazoa > Chordata > Mammalia > Diprotodontia > Pseudocheiridae > Pseudocheirus > Pseudocheirus occidentalis. Next base: position 286,341,004 of record CM053593.1, on the reverse strand, counting down.
TATAATTGTGTTGGACTTGCCCTCTAGATTGGAAACCTGCTCTTATTTAAACTCCAGCCACCTGGCTCTCTGTAGTAGTCTGACTATATGAAGCTATGATTGTGTCACAGTCCTGGACTCATCCTGCAAACATTGTATTTATCAGAACATCTTTGGTGCCTCTAAATGCTTTTCAAAGCCAGTCAGTTCAGTGATGGCAGAGGGCAGTAGATCTCAGTGAATAGGCCATATATGGTGTCCAAAAGTCTTAGTGCCTCCTTAAGTTCAGTGTAGATTTAAGCTAATGCAGTAATGTCTGTAATTGTGCACAATGTTCTCCTGGTTCTGCATCCCTCACTCAGCATCAGTTTATATAGGTCTTTCCAGGTTATTATGACGTTTGTCTGCTTCTCATTTCTTATAGCACAATAGTATTCCATTATATTCATACACAACTTGTTTTGCCATTCCCCTTTTGATGGGCACCCCCTTGATTTCCAATTCTTTGCCACCACAAAAAGATCTGCTATAAATATTTTTGTACATGTGAGTCCTTTTCCCACTTGTATGATCTCTTTGGAATTTAGTCCTAGAAATGGTATTGCTGGGTCAAAGGGTATGCACATTTTTATAGCCCTTTGGGAATATTTCCAAATTGCTCTCCAGAATGGTTGGATAGAATGAACATTTAAATCAGCAAAAACACTGATCCTAGAGCTTTAAGTAGCAATTCTTATGCCTAGAGCAAGCACTCAGGTAAGTAGCAGAAAAAAGCATCTCTACATGAACTTTCTAAGAAAAAGTGTGTGTGTGTGTGTGTGTGTGTGTACCCCAGACCATGGAACACAATGGTCTGAGAGGCCTTTGGACAATCTCTAGTGGTAGGGGGAGGAAGGACTGTGGAACACTTTTATGATCACTGTTATAGAGAGTATCACTGAGGATGGTGGCATAGGAGGCACAGACTGAGGGAACCTCTCCTAGACTGTGCACTCACTGAGTATTTTTAATTACTTATTCTTATTAAGGTGCAAAGTTCCACTGTTTTTGTTTATATAAGAAGAATGAGTGTGGTCAGCACCCTCTACTCTAGATTTTAGCTTTTTGGGGGGGGATTCTCTCGTCATCCTGACAGGTTTGCATCTCTGGATGAACTTGAAAGCTACAGAATCTCCTCAGGGAAAGAAAAAAAAGAGGTAGACCAAATAGGGTCACTGAGAAATCAGATTTGCTCAATTCTCACTTCTTTTCAGGGTCAATTTCTGCATGGAACTAGGTTCCCTAAACATCTACCAGTTTTCTCTTTGTCTATGACTTTTCTGCCACCTTGCCTCTCATTTCACATTTTGAGATAGCTTTTTTTGGAAAGTCCTTCTATTGGTTGATGAGCTCGGTTTGAAAGTGGCTGATAGGATGGGTGTTTATGTTTAACTCCTTCAGTGATGATATGATTTTGTTATTAGGATATTGACACCACTATGAGTTCTTGCCTCTGCATCCTGATATTGAAGAGTTAATTAAGATAAGTTGCTTCTTTCTCACCCAGTATTCCTTTCCTCACTGGGGCAGTCACTTCCTGTAGGCATTGCCTAAAGAAACAAGAGTGAGGGAAAATGCTTTCTTGTTAGTTTCAGTGACCCATCTCCTTTAGCATAGCACTATTCTCCAGACTAATTTATAAACATATTTGCAGCCCCTGGTATAGGTTATGCCTATTGGATTTTGATTTTATTCCAAAATGCCTTTGAAATGAAGGTGCAGCTGTGAGACGGAAATGAAGGATTAGCCCCAAGAGTGCTTTTACCTTGGAAGATCTAAATAGATTAAAAAAACAGCCTTGACCCTTTTCAAAATGTGTCAGTGAAAAGACCTACAAGCTGCTAGAGTCAGAGATGAGTACAGGGAAAAAAAATCATTATGCTGATAAGGTTGGTAAGTAGCTCTCTCTCCTTTTCCAGTAGAGAACTGCCTTGTTCTGTCTTAATAACAAAATTTAATTAAGCTAATTAAAAGACGCTCTCCCCCCCCCACTTTTTACTTTGAATGAATGAATGAGATTTTAATAAATTTATTAGCCACAGAAAGCATTTCATAAACATTTGAGTTAGAAAAGTCTATCTCTGCTATCATGCTAGCCCCTTGAGAAGCAGGCAAAAGTATTTAAAACCACATCTCCAAGTTCAAACCCCTAGTTTGAGTGGATTCTGAATGACATCCTGCTAAATGATATGACCTTAGGTGTGCTGAAAGCACTCTACTCTGAAATGTTTCTGGAACTTGGAATGATACTTGGCTTGCCTCTTGAGCCAAGCTGGATTCTAAAGAGGCAGTTTCTGTAGGATGCAACCTCAAGGAGCTTCTTAGTCTGGACAACATCAACTGCCAGGCAGAGCTGGACACAGAGCAGGCATTCAATAAATTGACTGAATAATGAATCAACTAATATCTAACTGCACCCAAGGTCACTTTTATTTGTCTTCCAGAAGAGAGGATTGGGATCATGATGAGAAACTTGAAATGTGTCCAATAGATTTTTAAAAATCAGTTTCAGCTAAGAAATAAAGTATTACCAGGGAATAGTTTGCTAGTGCCAAAATGTGTGAAAATTAGTTAACCAGGTTGGTATTATGGCCATAGATGAATAAAATGCATTAACATGTTTTTTTCTATATCATTAATCTATCTATGTCTATATTTATTTATCTATATCTATTTACCCTTTTGTTCATCTATTCATTTATTCATGCTTTTTTGGGTCTTTCAGCAAACATGCCAATGAAACATTCTCCCCATCTCCTTTTTTATTCCTTATTCCCCTGTTCATGTTTACAGTTCAGTTCTTATATCAGAAAATACTTCCCTCTTCTGATTCAGTCAGCTATTTCATGTCTTCTTTACAAGATCATGTAAGTCTACTTTTCCCTAGAATTGATAATTAACTGCCTCAAGTAGGTAGATTCAGGAAGAAAGTATGTAAAGCATTTTCTTCATTTACATTTTAAGAAAAAAATTAAACATGTCTCCATTATAGAGTGAGAAGAGACATCTACCTACTTAGCCAAAAAAGTCATCATCCTCAACATAAAAAAACACCAAAACCAAACCAGATATTGCAGTTCATTGTGATTTTGTCATTTAATTTTTTACTACTTTATATCAGCAAAAATCCAAGACATCACAGTGGCATGGAATTGATCCTGGTTTCTCAAAGGCTATGCTAATCAAACACAAACAAATTGCAGATTCTGATGTGATGGAAAGGGGTTTTGAGTATAGTGCTGGTGACAGATTATCCCTTGACTGAGGACTAACCAATCTAAATTTAGAAAGGATTACTGAAGTTGGCTCTAGGTGATGAATTGTTTTGATCACAGTGACCACTGAAACATAAAAAATAAAGAGGCTATCCTCAGTCTTGGGTGCACCTCTTGTATTTCCATAGTGATATTGTCAGAGTATCAAAAGACTGTTAAGAATCCAAAAAAAAAAATTCGCAGCACATGGACCTTCTCTGAATCTTAATTTAATAGATGATAGTTTTAATGTTCAATGTTTATCCTATGATCAATATGCTTTATTACAAGCATTGAGCCAAATCCATATCAACAATTTCAGTATAAGTGAAACTAGAAGATATAATGTTTCAAGGATTCTCCATAAATATGTAAACCTATACATATATATATGTAGATACATATATATATATACACATATACATGCATACCTACATGTGTATGGTTAATATTTATCCCGTTGATATTTACTACTAATTATTACCTGGTTGTATTGACAGTTTTATTATCATTTGAACTTTTCTAACATTGTGATAATCAGTGACAATGCATTTTCTTTTGTCAATTTTTCATTTTTTTTAAGAAGCAAAATTTGTTTAAACAGACTGGAGTGGGGTTTCTACAATCACTTTCAGTGTCTTCTCATTTTCATCTTTTTTTGAAAAAAATTTGATGTTTACCCTTTGCCCTAACCAGTTGATGATCTGACTGCACAGAGAAAGCTGACTCAGAAATGATTTCTGTATTAGTAAATGATCATTTCTTGTCTATTAGTGTATAATTAATTTCATTGTGTATAATGCTGTTCAATGCATACCATCTCCTGTGTCTTTCTATTCTTTCTTAGAAAAAGAAATTCTTGATATGAATATGCTTCTGAGTAGGCTAAGACCTTGATGTCTCTTTATTTCTTGATCATGAATGATTATCATATGTACATATATGATGTATAATATATAATATATATAACATATAATATGTATAATATATACCTATATACATACATACATACATATATATATATATATATATATATATATATATATATATATATATAAAACGTATACACACACAGAAACACACTTTCCCTTGAGTTCCCTTTCTTACTGAAGTCACAAAGTATCTAGTTATACATTTACTTAGTTTGCAAGGTATTGTCAAATTCTTCATAGAATTTTTCAAATTCATCATACTTTGCAATAACTTTTGGGCAAATATTTTTGTAGCTGCTAATTTAGATATGGACAGAGTGAACCAAGCAATTTGATATAACCAATGTTCCGTGAACCTACTCTTTCTGTTGTCTGTTTGTATGTCCTCTTTTTGTATGTATGCATTTTGATTCCAACCCTTTAATCTCCTATACATTTTTCTGCTTTGTTTCTTCCTTCCTCCCTTCCCTTCCCTTCCCTTCCCTTCCCTTCCCTTCCCTTCCTTTCCTTCCTTTCCTTCCTTTCTTCCTTTTTTCTTTGGCTCAGCTTTGGTGTCATTTACTTTAAGGCATCTTTTCAGATTCATGTAGCTTCCTCCTCTAAATTTTAGCTCTCTATATAGTATCTCTATCCATCTATCTATCTGTTCATTTATCTGTCTAGTTATTATCTATCCATCTATACTAGGGATTTGACTTAACTAGCTAACATTTTATCTTTTTCCCCAACAGAGAGGCATAGTAGAAAGGACAACACCATAGAAGGACCTCAGGAGGAATCCAGTCCATTCCATCATTTTGCAGAAGGCAAACAAAGACCAGCAAAAGCTAAGTGTCTTACCCCAGAAGGACATTAGTAAGAAAGTGACAGGGCCAGGTTTCTCATTTGGGTCCTGATATTTCTTTAGAGTACTAGTTAATTTGTTAAACACCATGGAGAATGACAGAAATTATGAAAAATATCATTTTACAAAATATCAACAAGCACTTATCTTTGTTTTATCTGATGTTGCCAAATAACAGTTGCTATACGATATCAAATTTATTGCTGTTGTTATTCCAGTAAAATAATCTGGTTTAATGGGAAGAATGCTGGATCTGGAGTCAGAAGAGTTTAGTTTAAGTCTTGAATTGGCCTCTTTCTCTACAGCTCCTTGATAGAGGGCAAATTGCTTATACCAAATCAGACTCAGTTCCTTTTTTCTATCACATGGAAATAATAATATTTGTACTTCTAACATCACAGGATTGCTGTAAGGATCAAACATGTTTTATGCAAGCAAAATTATATAAATATATAAATTTAAATGTGTGTGCATACATATGTATATACATACATACACACACACATATATTTCCCATTTAATTGCAAGCTCCTACAAATTTTACTTCTTTGTATCATACACAGTGCTATGCACCATGCTATTCAAATATATGCTGCTGATGTATCTCAAGACTTGAGGTATGAGCTAAGGAAGCTTTAACTATACTCAATGCCAACAGTCCAAATCAAGATGCTTATTAGGTAGATGATGTGAGGCAGGAATATATGTAATACCTGTACTATTACTACTCTAGGATCTTCAGATTCTCAAACTTTGGGATATGTAATGGCACAGATACCAGCTACCAATGTGAAGCTGCCAGGACAGTGCAGGACCAACTCTCTGGACCAAAGTGATCCAAGGCTATGACTGGGGGCATACTGTTAAAAACAATTCTGAGCAACATGTCAACAAAAAGAAAAAAAGTCACAAGTCTTACTGTGATCATATTGTAGCATTAAAAATGGCCCATATGGATTAAGTTTTATAGTGAGATCAATCACAGGATAACTTTAAGACTTGATCAGTTATGCAAAGGAAATCAGGCTTTGTATAATGAAGATTTGATGGTGATGGTGGGACATTTGAATTGTTTAGGCACAGAAAGGAATAAGTCTAGGAATACAAACCATAAGGACAAATATGAGTTATAAAACAGACAATATGTTGAAATTAAATCCCATAATCTAGCTACCCAGATCCTCTGAACTGCTGTTGTGTTTAATTAGGACTTATTGAATGGATATCTGCAAAGTTGTGAAAAATTTCTCCATAAAACAGGCATTCTTCTTCTTCCTGGACTCAGAAGAAGAGGCATTCCTGCTCGTCACTTTGGTTACCAATAGCATTAGGCTGATTCTTTTAACCTTACCCTTGATAGTCTGCTCTTTTCACTTTTCCATTACTTTGATTCAGCAGTCATCTCCTGTTGGATCTTCAATTTCTCTGTCTGTCTCTGTCTCTGTCTCATTCTCTATCTTTCTCTGTCTCTGTCTGTCTCCTCCTTCCCTCTGTCCCTCTCTCCATTCATGGCCATAAGTGTTAAATCTTTTTTTCTAAAATTAGAAGAAAAAACCCCTCTTTTTTACCTATTCAATTAAAAATCACTTTTGGCCTCTTCAGATCTATCCAGTTTCTCTTCTCCATTTAATGGCTAGGCTTTCAGAAATAAGTGTTTATACCCATGCTCTTTTTAACTCTTTGCAATCTGGGTTTCACCCTCCTGAAACTCTTTTCTTTAAGACTACCTATGACATCTTGGACAGTCTAGGCAATTATATTTCCCTCTGCCATATTCTTGGATTTGTACTTGTTCTGGAACTCCCAAGCCTTTACTTTTACCATCTCTTAGCCTGGGAAAGTTTACAAGAACTCTCTTCTTTGACCATATTGGAAAGCACATATAATTTACCATGTTTTCTGTACCAAAGTATTGCTTTGCAGAGAGATGAGAGGACAAATGATGTCTTCCTCCCAAACTCCAGATGAGGAGAAAGTTTAATAAAGGACTGAGAACAATCTGCCTGGACCTCCTTTACAGGCTGACAAGAAGGGTTACTCATCTGAGAGCATATCCTCCTAAATATCTTAGCCAAACAAAGCATCTTAGGGGCAACACTAATCACTGAAACTCATCCCCTGAAAGATGCCAAGGGGTGATGCCAAATCAGCCCATTAATCTTGGTCTAGCCCTTCACTGAGAATTAATCAGTGTTTGTCTTTTGTCCTATGGACATGGGTCTATCCCTACTCTACAGGAATAAAGGTAGGATCATCAGATTGATGGGGGATGGGGACTCCTCATGGACTTGTTTATTAGTTATATTTATATGTGCCATACCATCCACTCAACCATGAACTCCATGAGAGCAGAGATAGTCTCTTATTTAAACTTCTGTTAACTTGAAGCATCTAGGTAGCATAGTACAGAGGACAGAACTCTGGACTTGGAATCAACACAATCTAAGTTCAAATCCTGCTTCCGCTACTTACAACCTGTGTGAAGTTGGGCAAATCACTTAACTACTGTCTGTTTCAGTTTCCTCAGCTGTAAGATGAGAAAAATGACAGCATTACCTACCAAGATTAAGGAAGCTAGGTGGTATGATGTATAGAGTGCTGGACATGGAATTAGAAAGACTCATTTTGTGAATCCAAATCTGACCTCAGACACTTACTAGCTGTGTGACCCTGGCATGCCTCTTAACCTTGTTTGTCTCTGCTTCCTCAAATGTAAAATGAACTGGAGAAGGAAATGGCAAACCACTCTAGTATTTTTGCCAAGAAAACCCCAAATGGGGTCATGAAGAGATGGACATAACTGAAAACACTCAATGACCATAAAAGCAGAAGATCAAATGAGATATGTAAAGGACTTTGCAAACCATAAATGCTATATAAATGTTTTCTATTATTAACATAATAAATGTATGTTGGATTTTTAAAATTGAATCAAGAGCCCTTGGTTATCTAGTTATTCAGTTATCTGGTCAGGAGACATTATTTACTGGATTTGCACCTTAGCTTCCATACTTGTATGTGCTATTCCCTTTTCGCTTATGAACATTTTGGTTGCTGAAAAATAAAATTTGTGTTTGGAAAAATGATAAGATTAATATGAGATGAAATAGCATTTTGAGAACCAGGTAGAAAACTGCCCCCTCTTAACAGCATGAGAGATAAAATCTTCTTGGAACTCCAGTTCAAGTATGAGGAATTTGATGTTACTTTGATTTAAGGGGACTACTTGTCGTCTGAAGAGTCCAAAACTTTCTCATCACTGTACCAAAGATGGCTATGTGATCAAAGACACTTCATTAATTTAGCAGCATAAGAGTAGTAAAGAGGTGGGTCTGCCCAGAAGAACAGATGTGATATTTTGGTAAGAAGTAGACAAATGGTTTTGTGTAGCAGGCAAGGCAGAATGCATGCTGTAGAGACCCAGGTAATCAAGGCCTGTTTTCCAGAGATATAAGTTATACCAAGTATGTTGTTTTCTCTCTTCATATGACTCCATACTAGATTTCTGTGTGCATTCACTCTTCGCCACAGATGCTATGTGCACTGGTGAGACAGTGTGATTGAGGTTTATGGGTGGGCTGTTATAATTTAATTATTCCTACTCCTGTCTTCTATTGAGTAAATGTTATGATTAGTTTTGTTTTTGTTTTATGTTGAGTAAAGATTGAATAAAATTTATGATTATTTTTGCTTTTTCTTTCTATTGAGTAATGTTATGATTATTCCGTTTTTGCCTTATAATGAGTAAATGTTGTGATTATTCTTGCTCTTGCAAGTAAATGTTTTGTGTTTGAGTCAATTATGTCATTGTGACTGACTTTGTATAAAGGGGAAACACATCAGTAGGGTCTCGGGAACCAAAATTGCAGGTAGTAGGAATATATCTTCCTTATATCAACCCAAATCTTCCACAGTGACGTTATTTCTAAGACTGTAAGGGAAAGTTTGAATTCTAGTTGCTTGGCAAACCCTCTCTGAGAACACCAACTCTGCCAGAGTGAATATTAGTTGGGTGAACAAACCAGCCCAGAAAATCAGGAGAGGGAGTGGATATGCCATGCCTAGGCTATACATATAAAACAGGAATCAGTGTTTTACTGCTTGTAAAGTTCTATGTGATACTTAGGTGAAAAACACTATGTAAATATGAAACATTATTTTATTAATCATGGCCTTGAAACAATATAGAAAGGCTATAACAAGATGGCATTGTTAGAAACAGCTGACAAAGCTGGTTTCCTTTGGCCAATTGCTATTTTTAAAAAAGAAGAGTGAAATTAGAAGGAAAAGATTTTAATGATATTCAAAATAAGTTCACATAATCTGAGACTTGCCAGATTTACAAAGCCAAATGAATAATATTTACATTCATTTAAAAATTATATAATCCAACCATCAAATGTTTATCTAAGAGAATTAAATAGAGTTATTATTAATTTATACCTTGGGGCTATGATTAATGTTTTTTCTCCCCTAAGACTTTATTTTTTTTTCTCCCTTTTTCTCAAACATGTTTGGCATTTAGAAGGTTTAAAGTCATTTCCCCCTTTAGCTTCACCTGGGATCTTGGCTGTCCCAGAACCTCCTCCTGACCTCAGTGTTGTGTTTTCATTTAAAATAGGGTATGTCTATAAATGTCAGCAATACAGGGCAATTAGAAGTTTGAAAAGGGCTGTAACATAAACCAGCATTATAGTGAAATGGATACTGCCTTAAGCTGCCTGCAATTCACTTGCTGTTGGAAAGACAATATCCTGCCATTCTCCCATGGTGGCCTTCAATTGAACACATTTGGCTGAGGCTTGACCCATTATTAAGATAAGTCTCTGCCTGGCTTGAAACAATGAAAAAAAACACAAGAGAAAGAGAAGCCAGCAAATTGGACTGGTAGTTAGCCAGCACTAGGCAGAAACGTGACACTGGATTAGACCTTAATAGATGTCTGTGGTGCTATCTGGGAAATCCAACGCTAGCCTTGTTTCCTTGAATTGGACTCTGAGAGTAGGCTGTTTAGTCTTGTACAAAATCTTCAGGTTTTAAAGCAGCTTTTATCCACATGGGTATGTGAGGGGCTTTTTATTTTTTTGCTTTAAAAAAAACCAGCATAATTAAATGTGCTCCTTGAAACAAAATTAAACGGCAATAATATTGTTTGCTTAACAGTTATTCACCTTTAAACTAATCGTAGGTTCAATCTCTATCCTATTCAATTAAACGAATTAATTTCAATGTGTAAAATGTTACAGTATCTTTTTGAAAGTTTCTCTCTCTAAATTCTCATCAAGATTCTCTGACCATTCATTCTTATTCATTTCTTTCCATATGATCATAGTTAGTGTTTAAGCATTATTTCATAAATGTCTTTCCAGATTTCTTTGGCTTATAGTATTTCATCATGTTAATACACCATGATTATTTAATAATTTTCTTACTATTGTGTATTTAGGTTACTTCCAGATTTGTTTGTTTGGGTTTTTTTTCAATGATAAATAATACTACTATGCAAATATTTGAACCTGTTTTTTAAAAAATAGAAACACAGTCTAACAGTTTCCAATATTTTTTCTTTCCATTCCTCCTCCACTTCCCCCCTGCTAAGAATCCAAGCCTTGAACTACTTTCCCAAATTTGTTAATGGAGAGTGTTTTTAACAAGGTACATCACATTGTTCTAATTTACCCAATTTCAAAGATGCTTGACCTTTGTGCTTATAGTGTTCATTTGGTACTTTCCTTAGCCAGGTCACGGCATGACATTAATGTTCTGGCATTCCATACCTACTGGGATCTTGCTAGTGCCACGTGGCCAACCAGACAGAATTTAACCCAAGGTTGCTCTTGGGCCTGTCTCTTCAAGTCAGCAAATTCCCAACAAGCATTTATGAAGTGCTTACTATGTGCTTCTTCTTCTCTTTGAGAGGTGGTATGATACATTTAATGCAGAGTCAGTTTCACATCCCAAGTGACTTAAGTTATAGCCTATACACATGGATAGTATGACCCTGGATGAATGACAACTTTTTCAGTGTCCTAAGAAACTCTTTAAGACTATACTTTGCAGAGAAGGTGCCAGCCTGTACTGCTAGAGAATTTCCTCTGTTGAATTTCCTATATTAATGAAATCACAAGTTCAATGTGCTAGGTACCACTTTGGTGTTGGGGAGAGAAACGCAAATCTGGAAGTCCCTAGCCTCAAAGAGTTTTCATTTTGTTAAATTCCTCTTAGAATTGTAAAACTTGTTGGAAATGCCTCATTATAGAATGTAACTCTAATCTGAAATAGAATTTGGAGCAGGAAAGAACTCATCCAGTCCAAGTCCTTTATTTTATAAATGAAGAAACTGAAACTCATATGGATAAAATTGTTTTCTTTTTACTTAGTATGTACTAAGCAAAAACAACTGGAATTTGAATCCAGATCTTACTCAGAATCTTAATCCAGAAGCACAGGATTGGACGTGTCCTGCCAAACTGGACTGGTTTTAGTGGTATGTCCATCATCCAAGGACCTCTTTCAGAATGGAGTGTCCCATTGTCAGAGACTTGATCATGAGTTAATGATTTTTTTTCTTTTATTGGTCCCAGAAACTCACAAAGATCGTTTACTAAATCCAAGAGTAATTGTGGTGTTTATTGTTATTTGAGTACTCACACTTGAACCAATGAAGTCACAGATCTTCAAGGTAGTGAAATAAAATTATATGGCAAAATAGAAGAAAATCACTGCTTAGCACTTTATGACCTTGGGCAGATCACTTAACATCCCTAGGCCTCAGTTTGTACAACTGTAAAATAAGGGTTTGGACATCTAGGATCTTGTAATCTTAAGTATTCTATGATTTAAAAGAATGAAAAAGTGTTGGAATACAAACATGTGTTCCTCATACTCTAAGTAATTTGGGAAATATCATTGTCTACAAGAAGAATAATTTTAAATCAATAAATCTCAGTTGAGATGTTTCAGTGAACCTGACTTTTAATCCCTGGGGCAACATTTCATCTTGTCAAGCTCAGCTTCATGTACCTCACATATAAGATTAAAATTGCTTTCGTGTGCGAATCTAAATGGGTGTTGGAGGGAGACTCATATCACCTGTCTACTTGTAAAAATCAAAGTTTCCTTAAAGGGTATGAGTTGTTGTGCTGGCTTCCTTTAAAAAAAGACTTAAAAAAATTGTTGCTGTCAACAGTCTTTTGAGGCTGTCCAGACAGAAAGAAAGTTAAATGGACCGTGAAACATATATAGAAGAAATGTTAAACTGTGAGTACTGAAAAACACTGGAATGGTCTACCAAGGAAAGTTGTTGCTGCTCTCCCTCTAAAAATTTTCAGAAATACTTGAGACTTCATACTCAGGTTCCTGAGATGACTGAGATGGTATGATGCTCAAATAGTTAAGATAATTTAAGGACTCAATTGTCTCTAAGGAAATCCACAAATCAATGAATGGCCTTCCAAGTTCTCATTTATTTCTGTGATTCCCTTGATTTTCTTGGTTTGCTTTATTAAGGGAACATATGATTAACTTCACAAGTTAATAGATAGCATTTTACTTTTATATTACTTTATAAAAAGATAAATCACAAATAATTGAAAATTTGGAAGTAGAGTTGCAGTCATTCTGTGCTTCCTGTTAAGGACGGTAACTGAACTTAATTTAACAATAACTAACATTTATTTCCGAGGCAGATGGGTGGCAATGGATAGACTGCTGGACCTGGAGTCAGGAAGTCCTGAGTTCAAACTTGACCTCAGACACGTACTATTTGTGTGAACCTGTGCAAGTGACTTAACCTCTATACACTGGAGAAGGAAATGGAAAACCATTCTATCTTTTGGAAGAAACTCTCATGGACAGTATGGTCCATGAGGTGATGAAGACACAACTGAACAACAACAACAACAACATTTATTTGGTGCTTTACGGTTTCAAAAGCATTTTAAAAATGTTGTCTGAGACTCACCATGACCCTTTGATATAGGGCTACAGATATCTTTCTTCTCATTTTTCACACAAGGAAGCTGAGGTGGACAGGTTAAGTGATTTATTGGTGGTCCACAACTAGGATCAAAGAAAGGATTTGAACTTGGGTCTTCCTGACTCAAAGTCCAGCACTCTGGCTGCTCCAGAACAGAGACTATTATTTACATATGTAAATATTCCAGGTCATCCTTGACATATTTCTCCTTTCTCCTCAAATTTCTCAGAGTAGTTTGTTTCTTTCATTTACACTTACTACATTCTGTGTTGCATTATAGTTGTATTTTTGTGTGTCATATTTTCCTTATTAGATTTCAAATTCCTTCAACAAGCTTTGAGGTTAATTCAATAAATATTTATTAATGATGTGGCACTTTTGCTGAGCTTTGAAGAAAACTATGGATTCTAAGAGGTTGAAGTGAGGAGAGAAAAAATTCCAGACATTCCTTCCTCTTTATTAGTCTTAGAGTCTTCTAGACTTGGACAAATCACCTCTGCCTCCTAACTAGGCTTTCTGACTTGCCTGAAGTCATAGCTAGTCTCTGCTCCCTGGAGCTTTGGGGGAACACTATCTTTCATGTCCCAACCAGACAGGAAGGTCAGTACCACAGTACTTCCAGGCTTGAAAACAACATGGCCAGTTGAGAAGTTGAGGGCTATAATAATAATAATAATAAATCATTACTGAAACATCTAATTATCACTCTACTTCATCTGCCTTTACTTACTCCATTTGGATTTATTCCCCAGTGATTAACATGCTCTTGCCGGTCTTATTTTCCTCATCTCTAGAGTGACTCCTCATACACTGAAGAACAAACAACTTTCTCCAACTTCAACTACCTACTCCCTCATTCTAATTCCACTTCAACCTACCCCTTTTTCACACATAAAAATAGCCCATTCCACACCTTCTACTATGTTCTCCAGAATATTTCCTCCATAACGAACACATTTGGTTTCATCTTAAACCTCTTTCCTTTTCAATGCTCTCATCTTTTGGCACTCACAAGGATTTGTTTCTCTGCTGATGGTGCATTCTTTACCACCCTTGTTGTATGTTTGATGCTCTCTTATACCCCTCAACAACCACCCCTTGATCATGGTGGCAGAGTCAGTATACTCCTTGGTTCTCATTAGGCATAAATGACTCATTTGGTCTTCCTTTCCAGTCCAATTACTTCTTACATTCTAAGTGACCTTAATATAGCTAGTGTTGTTCTTTCACTGTCTCAATCTATTTAACTCCTGTGACCTTCCCTTGTATACTAACTTAGCTATGCACAGGAAAATCTCAATCTTGCCATCAACCACAGTATTCTATTTCCATGTTTAAGAATGCTGAATTTTCTTAGCTTGATACTAATAATGTTTCTATCTCCCCCTTATTTCACTTCTCTTCATCCTCCCTGCAATCTCCAATTGATCTATTCCTCAGCACTATATAAGGTCAGCACTCTTATTCTGGCTACACTTTCCTCCTTTCCCAGTCTTCACCTTGGTGAACCAATTCAACTTTCATTGTCCTATACTCTTAAATATCTTGTTCCCTTATCCTATTGCTGTCACTTCACTTATGTGAACCTGTTTCCTCATCTCTGAAAGATGAATAATTATGATGATTTCCTTGTAGAGGTTACAGCGATGAGTCTCTTCACATTATGTTTTTAAAGTGTTGTTCCATATGCTTTTCACCATTTTTCATGAGAAAGCAGACCCAGAAAAGTGATTGATCTATAGCACACGTCTAGGAAGTATCAGAGGTAACGTTTGAACCCAGCTGTCTCCAGACTTCAGGTCTAATGCTCTTTCATTGCTGCCTCTCAATTTCTTGATCCATATATAATTTTATTATTGTGAATATTCCTAGTAGTATTGAAGTTCATAGTCAATCCACTTTATTTTGTTCTATAAAACTTTTGTCTGTATTCTTCTGCCAGTCTTCCATTGGAAGCTCACCCAGCATCCTGGAGGCCTTCCTCTACATCGCTTCAAACTGGGTGGATATCATTGGACCACACCAGCTATCAGTTGATCATTTACTAATACCACCATTTCTGTGGCCCATTTCCTTTGAAATAATTTATCTTTGATGTCATCTTTTTTTTACATAACTTCTCTTAAGTGGTTAATGTTTGTGATGTGTATAACCTCTCATGCCCACAATGTTGTCCACAGTGCCTTATGGGTGAACTTCAACTATAGATTTTTAGAGACTTGTATACCACAAGTCACAGAAATAGAAAATTGATGGAAGAATATTGATATTAAAAAGGGTGGTCCTCTGTTTCTGGGAGAATCTTGGGGTTATTAAAAGTACTACAATATTTTCCAAAGGTAATCCACACTACTCTGCTCCTCCTTTCCAATTCAGGGCCTAGATCATTGCCCATTTGCTGTGTCTGCCTAAACTATACACACACACACACATATACATATACATGTATATGTGTGTATATGTATGTATGTTTGTATGTGTGTGTATGTATGTATGTATGTATGTATGTATGTATGTATCCCAATCTGGACAGTAGTAATTCTTTATCTATGAGAACTTTCCCCTCTGGATCATGAATCTAAAACTTTTTCAAATAATTATGCCTCTCATTTATCAGCTTCCACAATATTCCAGAGCTTGAAACACAATGTAATCTACAAACATAAGTATCCGGAGAACCTCATCATCTGGAATGAATTCTTTTCTATTTGGATTCTGTCCTCTCTTCTCCTCCGTGTTGGTATGCTCTTCTTGCTCGCTCCAATTATGATAAATACTATGTTCTTTCCCCTTCTTCCTTATTTCTTCCCTAGTGTATCCATTTCCTCTTCCCTTTTCTTTCCTCTCTTAAAATCAATTTTAAGGGACAAAACCATACCCAGGCTCTGTGACATTAGGAACCAGAACATTTGAATGAACTATTGTCTCTTTTTCTCCTATTAGAATGTAGGCACTACATTATTCAAAGGTATTTATACCTTTCCAGAGTTTTTGGCTTCTTTGTTTCATTCTAAATATCCTATCCATCGCCTCTCCTCCCCCCTCCCCCATCAAGGATGTTTGAAATTCGTCTATCCTATTGAGATTTTTATTATGGCATTCCTAGGAATATTCAATTTGGAGTTCTCTTTAGGTGATGGTCATGGGATCCTTTTTCACTTTGTCTATTGGTTCTAATACATACTTGTAATTTTCTTTTATAATTTCTTATAATTTTTATCCATGGTTTTGTTTGTTCCTGGTGTTCAGGCAGTCTGACTATTCTTAAATATTCGCTTTCCATGTCATTTTGTTGTTGTTGTTGTGTTGTAGATACCTTACATTTTCTTCTATTTTAAAAAATCATTTAACTTGATTTTATTTCTTGTATTATGAAGTTATTCAGTACTGGTCATTCCATTCTGTTTTCCAGTACATTACTTCCATAAGGTTTTTTTCTTTATAGTTTCTTTCTTTTCCTTTCAATTTTCAATTCCAGACCTCTTATTTCTATTTCAATTCTGATTTTAACTTTTAGTCTTATTTCATTTATTTTAGTCATTCTTATAGACCTTGTGGAAAGTAATTTCTCCTGCAATATGGTATCATTTGAATCTGAAATGTAGTTAATGTTTTTTTTTTTCTATTTTCATCTCTTGGTCTTCTCTCAACTTATAATATAATTTTTTTTAATTTTTGGTTTTTGTTTTGATTATTCATATTTATAGCCTCAGTGACTGAATTTTGATTTTGTCCTTGGAGCAGATTCCATTACTTATTTCTTTTTACTCTCAGATGGGATGATCAGTCTCTTCTTGGTTCTGTGCCCTCTGTTGTCAAGACACTGCTACTCTTTAGATATGGTGGCTAGGACTTGGCTCTAATCTCTGCAGGAATTCCCAGATTCAGATTTAGTATTAAGGATCTTGACTTGGGTATTGGCCTAGTCCTCTCTTCTGTCTCCTCATTGCACAGTCCTGGGTGGTCATTGATTGTCTCATTACTAGGCTTACTGCAAGGTCTCTGCACTTTACTGCTTAGGTGTTATGTCCACCGTATTTCCTACTACGGCTCTGGTTCTGGCACAGATTGACTCAGTGGTGTTGTATCCCTATCTCTGGCTGTGGTTCTGGCATGGGCTACCTGGCTGTTATGCTGACTTGGTGCTATGGCTGGACGCTGTTCCTAAGAAGGAACCATTCCTTCTTCTCCTATGGTATGACCATGGTCTGACTTCCTGTGTGCTGTGCTGTTCCTGTCTCTTAATTTGGTTATGAGATGAGTTGTCTGAGTTTGACACTAACCCATTTGAGACTCTGTAGCATGCTCTCCAGGTGCCATAGTTTCTGCCTTCCCTGGCTTATCTGAAATCAGTATCTATAGGTTTCTGGCAATCTTCTTAGTCTGTACTGAAATGGATAGAGGAGCTTATAGACATTTTTTTTCCTTTGGTTTTCTTTATCCTTACCCTTTCTGGTTAATTTTTAGAATTTTGCTGGAGCATTTCTTGAGAGGTGTGGGCTTCTTTTGGCTTTTCATGACTCATGATCCCATATTAACTTTAAAAATTTTTAACAATCAGAAGTTCTTAGGAAAAAATATCTCTGTGAAAAGAAAATTGATTATTGAGTTAGAAGATATAATTTTCTGGCTTTGAAAATTACTTGCTGTGTCACCCAGGAAAGTTTCTTATTTTCTCATTTTCAATTTTCTCATCTGTAAGATGTGACCTTAGAGGAGGGTTGCTGGGACAAAAGCTACTGTTTGTGATACATAAATGTGAGTTGTTATTAATGGATTATTGTAATATATTGGATCACTAGGTCATATATTTTTACATACATATAGTGATAGTCCTAGATCTACGAAAGTTTGAATTTTAGTGATTCAGAGGTGCTGATCCAATTCTATCCAATTACAACATGCAGACAGCATAAATTGAAAGTATTTGAATTTCTGCCTTAAAGTATGTTTTGTCCAACCTCATGTTAAATTTGAGGAAATAGAATTCCAGATTGTTTGTTACTTGTCTATGGTGGCATAGGTAATAAGTGGTAGAGACAGTTATCTAATAATCAACTTTATTTTCAGTGAAATAGGCCAGGGTGAAGTAGTCTCTACTTAATAGATTCTGACTTCTGTCTGGAGCTCTCTTTTAGGTATGCAAAGTTCAAGATTATATTGGTTCATCTATTAGTTTACCACTCAAAAGTTTCCAATCATCATTTTGCAAGAGGATTAGGAAAAGCATAAAGTTGTTTTGATGACTTTGATTTTCATCACAAATCCAGAGGCATCTTATATAGAGTACTGGGCTTGGAGTTAGGAAAATAAGTTTGAATCATGGCTCAGACACGCACTAGGTAAGTCATTTAACTTTTTCTGGCCCCAGTTTTCTTATCTCTAAAGTGGAGATAATAACAGCTTCTATCTTATGTAGTTGTAGTAAAGGTCAAATAGGGTAATATTTAATATATATTATTAATACATATTAATATATAATTATATTATTTAATATAAAACTTTATATAATACTTTATATATAATAATATGTAGTATATAGTAATATATAATACTTTATAAACTTTAAGGTACTATATAGTTAGCTATATTTATTATCCAATGAATGATAAAATAATTGCTCCCACAACATCATAGAAATAGAAAGTAGATTTCTGACATTCTTAGAAAAGGCACATAAACAAACAAAACAACAAAAGATTTGTTACAAATGTAAGAAGCTGGGGTTGGCTAGGTGGCTCAGTGAATAGAGCACTTGGCCTGGAGTCAGGAGGACCTGAGTTCAAATCTGGCCTCAGACACTTAACAAAAACACCTAGTGGTGTGGCCTAGGGCAAGTCACTTAACTCCAATTGCCCTCCAAAAAAATAAAAATTAAAAAAAAAGAATATACAAATGTAAGAAGCTGGAACTATTGAAGTAAATTGCCTCTAAAATCCCTTCTTCTAAGGTCTGTGATCCTATTTCTAGAAGAATTGGAAAATATTTGTTAAGATAATCAATCAGTCAACAAATATTTAGCTCCAGGCCACTAATCACATTTAAAGAGACAATGATAAAAATGTAATCCTGGAATTATCTATGGCTCTCTTAGGTAGAAATATAAATTTAGATCTAAGACAGAAACATTCCTTCCTCCCTCCTCTGGCAAAAAATCAATTCCTCTAGTTTAAAAGACAGAAACAAAATGTTGCAGCCTTTAGAAATTCTAGGGAAATGACAGGTAAATTAATATTTTTACCCTACCTCTTAGGTAAATTAGAATTTAAGATTCTTCATCTCTGTTTCACATTTCTTAGTGGCTAAAATTAGCATTTGTCACATCATTTAAAATAACTTCTGAAAATTTTCTTTTCCCCCTGAAAGTCATAGATGGGCAACAGTGGACAAGAGATATTCAAGTCTTCTCATCCTGTCCACTGTCTTGTAACTTCCATGCTCACCAAAATGGCAGTGACTTAAAGGCTCCAGTGTTCCAGGTACACATGTCGTTTGCCTCTGTGCAGTATCGTCCTGTTTTCAAAGTGTTTTTAGCATATGCGATCTGGCTTCCTTTTAAGAAACTTCAGCTGATTCTCTACAAAGGATTCCAAAACAGCATTAATACATTCCATTTATACATTCCAAGTGTAAAGGAATTTTAACTTACAGGATCCAGACGTAGTAGGATCTTAAGATTTGATGCTCCCTTCCTCCTCCTTTTCACCCTCTCCATTGCCCTTCCTTATATTCCCAGGGAGAAGAATATAGCTGATAGAATGAAGGAATATACCCACAGCTGGCATGAAGAGGCACGAGATCCATCACCATCATTCTTTTCTGTCTGTTTTCACCATTAAAATATAAGATACCCATCAACACCATTCACAACATTTGTATTTCCAGAACTTTCCAAGCATTTTGTTTGCTTTGGTTAAACTAATTTTCTATTTTTTTTAATGGAAGGAGGCACACTAATAACTGAATAACCATAGAATGTGTGAGTTGGAAGACACCTCAGTAGCTAGCTAGTACAACCTATACATAGAAAGAATCACGACTTTAACCTTGCTTACATGGATCAGAGAGGAATCTTTTTTGATAGATGGCACTTAAATTAGGCCTTGAAGGGAGGGAAAGTCTGCCAAGCATGGGAGGAAGGCTATGAAAAGATACAGAAGCTGGAGATAGACTATTCCTTACTGGGGAGCAGTGATTAGCCACTTCAGCTGGATTAGAGTTCTTGGGGAGAGTGTGATAGAAAGTAATGTGTAAGCAACCTGGAGCGATAGGCTGGAGCCAGATTGTGAGGGTTTTATGTGTTAAGCATAATTAGCTCTACAGAATCTGCAAGTGGATTATCTAGAAAACATTTTGCTTTTGATTTTTTATCAATATTATCTCCTACTCTGCTTAAGGTTGGCATCATTAAAAGCTCTATTCACTTTCAAGCTATTTCTCCATGGTGAAACATGGTGAAATATTGCAATAGAACTCTTCCAACGATAGTTTTTACCCGCTAAATGGTAGTGATTTTTCTAGAGCCATAGCTAGCAGTGTTTATACATAGAGCTATGGGATGAGGAAGCTCATCTGACATTTAGCTTTGGGAGGAGAGAAATGGCTGGTACCCTGGGACACCATGAAATTTCTACCCTGCTGAAAGGGTTTCTGACAACTGGGTAATTGCTGCTTCTAGGTGTAAAGATGGAGAGGTGAACAACCAGGGCGAGGGTAGAGAGGGCAGGAAACACCCAGGAAGGTACTCCCTAAATTTCATACGCTGGGGCAAAGACTCTGATACTGTAACTCAGCTATACCTCTGGGTCCTTCTCAGAGGTGCCCAGTCAATGGAACTGGTTGAACAGAAGCAACAGAAGCTATCATCTACCTCTCAATAATCTCTTCTTCCTGACAGAAATAAATCTTCATGGAAAAAGTTTAGCTCTGAAAAATCCTACCAGTAAAATGATACAAGACATTTCATTTCCTTAAGCAAAATATGATATACATACAATATGACATAAATACAGTAAATAGGCTGCAATATAGTGAGCTTGCATTTATATAGCACTCTAAGGTTTGCAAAGTCCTTTACAAACAGTATCTTATTTTACAAACATTATCTTATTGTATCTCCTTAACTACCCTGGGAAGTAGATTTGGTTACTGTCCTCATTTCATAGATAAGAAAGCTGAGCAGACTAAGGTTAAGTGCCTTGCCTACAGCTATACAGCTATTAAGCATCCCTGGGAGGATAGAGCTGAGCTCAGTCATAGTCTAGCTTTTCATGCATTCTATCACCAGCAGCCTCTATATACTAGTAAGTACACTGGACTTGAAGAAAGAAGATTTGGTTTGAGATTCAGATGATACAATTTCTACCTGTGGGACTTTGGATGATTCAGTTAGACTAGCTTTTTTTTTCCTTCTGTAATAAACAGGATTAGATGGACCCCTAGATTTGATGTCAGGGTTCAAGTCCTGCCTCTCACAGCTAATAAACTGGGTGACCATTGGCAGGTCATATAAGTTCTTCATACCTATTTCCTCATCTGCTAAAAAAAAAGGGGGGGGAGTAAAAAATATGTTATCTATTTTATGGAGTAGCCATGAGGCTCAGATGAGAAATAATCTATGTTAAACACTTAAATAACCTAAAAGTGCTCTATGAATGTCAATTACTCTTCATGTGGCTAAAATTTGCTACTGTTGGTATTACTGCTGCTGCTGCTACTACTACTACTACTACTACCACTACTACTCAACATTTGTATGATTCTTTGAGATTTGGAGGGGCATCTCGGTTGCACAGTGGATAGAGTGCCAGGGCCTGAAGTCGGGAAGACTTCTCTTTCTGAAAAGTTCAAATTAAGCCTCAGACACTTACTAGCTGTGTGACCCTGGGCAAGTTGTTTAATCCTGTTCACCTAAGTTCTTTGTCTATAAAATGAAGGAGGATAGATTATTATTACTGAGGAGTAGACTTTAGAGAAGTGCAACCTCTGAGTTACATGGCAGGTCAGACTGCCATTGTGTGCTTTAAGCACTCTGTTCTATGAAGGTTGAATGGTTAGGGTTGGGTCCTGCTTTGTTAAAACCCACAATTTCATGAGGAATGATTAAGCCCCACTGAAGAAGACAATGACAAGAAGTAACCTTTGGTACAACCTTTGCCTATAGCAGCAGTAATCTGAGACCCTGCATGCTAAATATTTTTCTTTCTGAGGACACAGAAAGTAGCAGAGCAGCCTACATGGGGGCCAGTTCCACTTTTCGTCTTGAGTTTTGTATTCCCAAACTGAATAGTTTTCCTTGGCAGACTCAGGTGTAGAGTGAGCCTGGAGTAGGTTGAGTGTGTGTATTTTATTTGCTTAAAGCAGAAGTGGGGATTTGTATGCTGACCCAGATGGAGGCTCTCTGATCTACAACTGTCTTTGTTTAAGTGTGCAATGTGAAATGAACAGGGCCTGAAACGACCCTGCTGGATACCTTGGGGGGATTTCTTGCATGGTGCTTTGGCAGTCCAACTCTTCTGGCTGAATTAGATTTATTGCTAAAGCACTAAATCTTCATTAGACATGACAACCTTACTCCCCTGCTGTCCTGGTCTTTCCCTGTTCATAAGCCTTTATTATTTCCAACATCTTGTTTCTTAGCTTTCCCCAGTTTCAGGATTTAAAAAATGCTTTACGTTTTTCAGTCTATCTTCCAGGCAGAGTTGTAATTGCATCAAATTGGTGTGTTATGTGTCATTCACAGATGTCAGCAAGCAGAAAGCACAGTGAAGGTTAGGTATGTCTCATCCAATCCATCAGTGTTTAACCAAGAGCGCGCCAAATACTTCAAAAGGGATCTACATGGCTAAATGCCTGAAATGGTTGTATCAACAAAAATCACATTTTTGGCCTGGTTTCACTCAATGCTATAATTTCAGGTGAATATTGAAAAGGCAAAGTAAGGTGATTGCTTTCTAGTTTTGCAGGGTAGAGGATTCTGAAATACAGTAGGAACTTTTACCCTTTTTCACCAAAACTCAGTAATTTCTAGATATTAGCGGATATTTCAGTAGGGTGAAGGTTTAGAGAAAAGATGATATCTGCATGATACATTTTATAAAGCAGTTTCCTTGAGTTATCTCAGTTGATTCTCACCAATAACCTTGTGAAGTAGAACTAGTCTCAATATGTGAGAGATTAGCTAACTGAGGATACAATGGGAAATTAGAATGGTACAGTGGGGGAAAAAATCCTGACTGTAGAATCTGAAGACCAATATTCAAATCCCATTTTGGATCCTTGCTACCACAAGTCACTTACCTTGGGGCTCAGTTTCTTACTGATAAAATGGAGATGGTTATATCTACACTGCCCACGTCACAGGATCATTGGGACAGTAAGATCATATTCATGATAGTGCTTCAGTAACAGTAAAGGTATTGTATAAGGTATCATTCAAAAGAACTGATAGCAACTATCTCAGGATTCCAAACGGAAACTGAAACAGTACAGTTATCTATAGAATCTGATAGAAAATTCAGGTGAAAATAAAGTTATTAATGGAGTAAACTAGATTGCCTATCAATAGTTGTCTTTACTGGATAATGTTGGGAGAGTGGAATGTGTTTTGAATTTAGACTTGAAGAACCTCAGTCCAAATCCTGTTTCTGTCATTACTACCATTTACTACATCATCTTGGCTAGGTGATTTCATCAAGTTTGACCTCAGCGTCCTCATTTGAAAAAGTTGAGGGATGGACTATATCATTTCTAATGTCCTTCTAGCATGAAGTCTATAATCTTGTAAGTCCTTTTCATGGTTTTATATAAATGAGGGACATTTTATTTTTGTCTAAGTGACATTCGTGGGACTCAAGCTATACTCAAAATGAATTTGATCAGTTCAGTGGGGAAAAAATGTGTGGAACTGATCATTTGTCATTGTGCAGACAAACAATTGCAACTCACCAAATGACTTCATTTTTTTTCCTTTTCAGTGCATTGCACTGATGTTTAGACACTACACTTGTCAATAAAACTCTCAATCAATAAGCATTTGATAAATACCTACTCTGCATTAGGCTTTGTGGTAGATGCTGGACATATAAACAGATAGAACTCTTACTTATTTTTAGCATTTTAGAAAGGGATATTTATTTTGAAGGAACTACAACAAAAATGCAAACATTTCTCCCCAAACCTTGGGGACGTGCTGTTCTCTCTTCTACTTCATCCTCTGTGGAGGGCTGACTTTTAGCAGTTTCTGCAGAGTATTAGTCCCACTAAGTTCATGTCCTTATGTGCTATGATCATTGGATGGATCCTGATCTCAGCTACGAGTAGGGTGGGTCCCTTTGCTTCTCTGAATATCATTGTCAGTTTGGCTTCAAAACTTAGTATGAACTTTGACTTTCAGAAACTCAGAAGCTTACTATGCTTATTTGAAACACACAAGGTTGGAGTCTTCAGTTTAATCATCTTCATCTAAAACATAAAGACCAATATCAAAACAAAAGAACTAAGCTGCATTTTTCATGAGCTGCAGGCTGACTTCAGAGGGGAAAAGGTCTAAGGTTTTTTCTTTGATAGTATGTCCTCCTGCCAGCAGTGCTGATTTCAGTGAAGGAGTCAAAGCTCCAAAGATCTATAAAAAGTAGGCAAAGATAATGTGATAAGGCATTTATTAAATACCTATTTTGTCAGGCATTGTGCCTGGAACTAGGGATACAAACACAAAGAATATAGTAATTCTTATTCTTAAAGAATTTTTGTTCTAATGGGAAAGACAACATGTGCATATGTAAGTATATACCTAATAAATATAAATTAATTATAAAGTAGCTAATAATATGTATAAATAGGGAGGGAAAACTCTAGCAGTTGTAGAAAATGGTACTTGAACTAGATCTTCAAGCAAGAGAGATGTCATGAGGTAGCAGAGTGAGGCAGAGGGCTGGAAGGAATATATTTCAGGAATGGAGAATGGTCATTTCTAAGGCACAAGGAAAGGAACTAGAATGGAATATGTGAGGAACAGAGAAGACTCAGTTGACTGGACAATAGAGTGCAAAAAGGGGACTATCATATGAGACTGGAAAGCCAAGTTGGAATAAGGTTGTGAGGATAAACAGAAGAGCTCATATTTGATCCTCGGGACAGTAGGGAATTATTGAAATTTATCGAACAGCATTCATTGTCTACATACACATCTAGGCAGGTGGTCTTTTTATAGCAGGACAGTGGACAGGAGGGACACAATAATTTAAGCTAATTTGAACTATATTAATGTATCTCCTTATACTATGTAGGATGCCGTCTTGGGTTGTCAGTGTGCTTAGTGTCTACCATGTGCAAAAGGAGCTGAAATGAAAGGTGATAAGGAAAATATGAGTAGAGAAATTTTGGTCTTTCCCCTGGCCCATTAGAATACCTTCATGTCAGGTGAATAAAGACATTATCTCATGACTAGGGATTAAAGAAGAAGAGGCAATATTGGAAGAAATAAAAAAGAAAAGGTCAATAATAGGTGGATCTACTAAATGAACACTATGCACTGAGTCAATAATGGAAAAGAAAGAAGGGAGTTATGGAAGTAAATGGGAAAGGTAACACCAATTTGTCTCTAGCAGGGCTCTTTTAACATGCATTGGAGAAGTGTCTTGAATTTTATTCTGCAAGAAAGTAAGTTCCTTGAAGACAGGAGCTTTATTTCAGTACCTTATCACCTCTAACTGCTTCTAGCCTTCTTTTTCAATTGTTTTAGTCATGTCCAACTCTTTGTGACCCCATTTGGGGTTTTCTTGGCAAAGGTACTGGAATGGTTTTCCATTTCCTTCTCTAACTCATTTTACCAAAGAGAAAACTGAGGTAAACCGAGTTAAATGACTTGCCCAAGGTCACACAGCTAGTAAATGTCTGAGGCCAGATTTGAACTCAGGAAGAGGAGTTTTCCTGAATCTAGACCACTGTGCTAATCTTAACCTTTTTACATCTATCCTACATATAGCTGTTGAGTTGGTATTCCTGTAGTGCATATTTTACTGTGTCATTCCCATACTAAAAAATTTTTCTGTGTTTTCCCACTGGCTACAGGGAAAAAAATATACATACATACATACATACATATATATATATATATATATACACACACACACACACACACAAAATTGTCAACATGGGCATGACGTTTAAAGACTTCACAATAAGGTTCCCAGTTACCATCCAACCATTTTTAGTAACCTGTTTGCCATATATGATATTCTTTCTAGTAACTCTCTGCTTTTGCAAGCCTTTCCCCCATGTCCTGAATTCATTCCCACCTCAATGAAAACTTTTAGAAATGTTAGTTTTTTTGTTGTCTAGCTTTATGTGGCATTTCAATTTGACAAGCATTTGCCAAATCCTTACTATGTACTAGGTAATGATTCCCTAGTTAGTCATGAGCACTCCGTCTCTCTCCTAAAATTACATGTATTAATTTATATATAATTTGCATTGACTTCTCTATGCATTTGTGGCATCTCTCCAGTAGAACATAAGCTCCTTGTGGACAAGGGCCATTTTCTTAATTTTTTTTTCAATTAGCAAGTGTTTCTTTTCCTTGCTATCCTCCTCTCACTAGAAAAATGAGAAAAACAAAACCCAACCCTTATAAGATATATCCATAGTCAAGCAAAACAAATTCCCAAGTTATCTATGTCTAGAATTATATGTATTATTCTACATATTTAGATGATCAATTCTGTTAGGAAGAAGGTAGCATTCTTAAATGATTTTCTGGAATAGTGGAAAGAATTATGGAAAAACATGCATATTAATGTGAGGTGTGAAATTATGCAGC
The DNA here is from genome assembly GCA_028646575.1 of Pseudocheirus occidentalis. Lineage (NCBI taxonomy): Eukaryota > Metazoa > Chordata > Mammalia > Diprotodontia > Pseudocheiridae > Pseudocheirus > Pseudocheirus occidentalis. Next base: position 286,314,159 of record CM053593.1, on the reverse strand, counting down.
CATTCTGGAAAGTGATTTAAAACTGCTCTAAGAGTTATTAAATTTTATATAAACATAATATATATTTTACACACACACATACACACACACATATATTTATTAGCTTCTTCCATGGTGGCCTTTTCCTTTTAATCTTCATATCTTGTGGGTCAAGCACACTGTTTGAACATAGTGCCACTTAAGACCTATCCTTCTAATTCTTCTTCTAAGTATGACCTTGTGTTCCTGTTCTTGACCTGGCCTCCTCTTTGAATGCCTCTGTGGCCTTAAGTTTATTCAGTTCTGTAATAGCCAGTTCTGGCTATGGACTTTGGCTTTTGCTTCCGATCTTTGCTAGTGACTGGACTTTTCAACTTCAAAACTTGTATTCCTAGTCATTGATTTCTGTTGGCTGATACTCTAATTCTGTCTTTGTCTTTTCACTCTAAAACCTGTATTGGAACATCCTATTTGAAACCTTTCCCTGTGTTTCTTCTTCTTACAGAAAGACTTTGAACAGTACCTTGGAATCCAGGCAACTGCTAAGACTAATACATGATGACTAGATGACTATTTATTGGTGATATTGTAGGATGTTCCTGCTCCATGTGGAGAGTGGACAAGAGATTCTCTAAGGTCCCTCTTAATTCTAAAGATCTATGATTGCACAAATGTAACAAGCAATGAAGTGCCCTGCAGCTAGTCTATTCAAAGATAAAGTGAAAAGACAAAAATAGTGAGTTAAGTAGAAAATGGGCTAATGATAGATTACATTGATTATGCACACTCATTCAAATTATATTCTAGTACTAAGCAAACAATTGTGTAACCCCAAAATTTTACATGCTTGACAATATTCTAAAAATAAATACTAAAAGATTATTGCTAAGAATAACTGATACAGAAAATTTAAGGGAAGTTTTATCCTATTTTAGGATGTGACTGTGTAACATTAGAACGCTCCCTTGGACAACAGGTACGGTAGGAAAAGAGAGTGATATTTAGCTACTTAAGTTCAAGTTATGAAACTCAGAATTCTATCCTAGGGTGCTAAAAGAACTTGAAGATGTGGCCTTGGAACAGCTATTAGAGATCGTTAAAAATTATGAAGAATGGAAAGAGATGTCAAAAAAACCATAAAGAGGTTGATTTTGAATATTAAAAATCATTTTATAAGATTATTTATAAGTTTATAAGATTTATAATATTATATTAATATTACAAAAATTATAAATAAAGCAATGCCATTAGTAGGTCTTTTCCAAAGATGATTAAGAAAGAAGAAAGGAAACCTATATATTCTAAAATGTTTATAGTAGCTCTCTTTGTGGTGACAAAAAACAGGAAATTTCAGGGATGTCTATCAACTGGGGAATAACTGAACAAATTGTGTTATATGATTGTGGTGGAATTACTACTGTGCTATAAAAAATGATGAGCTCAATGATCTTTGAAAAGCATGGAAAGATTTACATGAAATAGTGAAGAGTGAAATGAGCAGAATCAAGAGAACAATGTATATAGTAATAACAATATTGTTTTAAGAATGACTGAGAAAACAAGTTATTCTAACTATTATAGTCAAATTAATTATAAAAGACATATGAAGAAAAAAGCTATTTGCATCCAGAGAAAGAATTGATAAATAGAAGTATGTATCAAATAATTTTACTTATATCTTATCTATCTATCTATCAATCTATCTATCAATCTATCTATCTATCTATCTATCTATCTATCTATCTATCTATCATCTATCTATCTATCTATCTTATTTGTGTCTAATGGTAACCAGCTCTAGAGTGGGATGGGGATAGGAAAGAAAAATAAATTACATGCCAACTTTGTTGTATATTTTGAGGGAATAGCAAGTTGAATATAAAACATTTGCAATTTCATGTGCTATCATCTTTTTATTATATTATGTTATGGAAATGCTTGTTTTATTCCATAAATTACAAATTAAAAAATTTTTAAATAGGTTTAAAAGATAATATAATACTATTGATGAATGGATCAATAACAACCTTCAAAGAGTCCTCTAGTGACATGCGATGGTAATCTGTCTTTAATTCTGCTGCATTCAACATTTGTATAGATGACTTGGAGTATGAAAAATATGGAATTCTTATCTGGTTTATTCATGACAAAGCTAGAAGAGATGACAAAGACAGGATTAAAAAAAGTCTTGATAGTCTAGAATTATGCACTGAACTTAACAAGATAAAATTTAATAGGGATTAGTGTAAAGTCCTGCATTTATTTTTTTAAACCAATTACATAAGGAAAGGATGCTATAAATAGGGTCATGACATTAAAGCCTGCCAAAGTTGGTCATTTCCCTTGGGTCAAAAAACATCTGAATGAGGCACTTGAAGATATTGCAGTGGCCACAGTTTATGACTGATATCCATTATTCTTATCTGAGGAGCCTGAGATCGTCCTTCTCCTCAATATGCAGTTTAAAAGACAGATGACTGTGTTAACAAAAACAGAACACAGGATAAATAATTTGAGAACAGCTGGCAGTGGTCAGGCCATATCTGGAACACTGAGGGGCATTGATAAAGCAGAGGAAGTTGGTATGGATGTTGAAGAACATTTCTTGGAACTAGAAATATTTCCATTGGAGAAGAAAAGACTTATGAAAATGTGATAGCTGTCTTCAAATTTAGGACCCAAAGCAGGACATTTTAAAGAAGCAGATTTTTGCATAGCATACTATGAAGAAAAAATATTTTAAATATTAAAGCTCTCCAGCAGCAATCTGTCTCACAAAGTAAGTAGCTTGCTGTCATTGAGAGTATTCAAGCAACAAGCAAGGCACACCATAGAAGCAATGGAATGGCAGTGGGGGGAGGCAGGGTTAAGTGATCTTTTCAAGGAAATTAGAGATATCAAAGGAATGTTTCATACCAAAAAATGGCCATGATGAAAGACAAAAATGGTAGGCACATAACAGAATTAGAGGAGATTGAGAAGAGGTTGCAAGAATATACAGAACTATAAAAGAAAGATCTTGCCATTACTGATAACCACAATGGTGTGGTTACTAAAGAATGAAGTCAAGTGGGACACAGGAAGCATTGATAACAATAAGGTTAGTGGAGGTCATAGAATCCCAGCTGAGGTGTTTAAAATTTTAAAAGATGATGTGACTAAAGTGTTGCACTCTGCCAGCAGATTTGGAAAATACAACAGTGGCCACTGGATTGGAAAAGATCAGTTTATGTTCCAATACTAAAGAAGGGCAACATCAAAGAATGTTCAAATTACTAAACAGCTGTACTCATTTAACATCCCAGCAAGGTTATGCTTAAGATTCTGCAAGTTGAGTTTCAGCAATATGTGAACTTTGAATGACCTGAAGTTAAGGCTGGCTTTTGAAGAGACAGAGGAATTAGAGACCAAATTGCCAGCATTCAAAGAATCATGGAGAAAGCAAGGGAATTTCAGAAAAAAATTCCCATTTCTGCCTCATTGACCACGCTATAGCTTTTGACTGTGTGGATTGCTACAAAATATGGTTAGTCCTTAAAGAATTGGGAGTACCAGATTATCTTACTTGTCTCCTGAAGAACTTGTATATGGGCTAAGAAGCAACAGTTAAAACTAAACATGGAACATTGGCTAATGACTAGAAAAGGACAGGGCTGTATATTGTCACCTTATTTATTTAACTTATATGCAGAGTACACCATGCAAAATCCCAGACTGGATGAATCAAAAGCTAGAATTAAAGTTACCTGGAGAAATATAAACAATCTCAGATATGCAAATGATACTACTTGGATGGTAGAAAGTGAAGAAGAATTAAGTAGCCTCTTGTTGAGGATGAAAGAGTACAGTGTCAAAGCTGGTGTGAAGCTTGACATAAAAAAACAGAAACAAAAAAAACCTAAAACCAAGATTATGGCAACTAGTTGCATCACTTCCTGGCAAATAGAAGGAGTAGAAATGGAAGCAATGTCATATTTTCTGTTGTTAAGCTCAAAGATCACTGCAGATCACATTGACTGCAGCCACTAAACTAAGATGCTTGTTTCTTGGAAGGAAATATATTGCAAATCTGAACAGCATACTAAAAAGCAGAGACATGTTGCCAACAAAGGTCACAGTATATAGCTCGAGAGCTAGACTGTAAGGAAAACTGAACATCACAGAATTGATACTTTAGAATTGTGATTTTGGAGAAGACTTTGGAGAGTCTTGGAAATTAAGGAGATAAAATCAGTCAATACTTAAAAGAAAGTAATTCAGGCTATTTACTGGAAGGTCAAATACTGAAGCTAAAATTTAAATACTTTGGCCATGTAATGAGAAGAGGGGATTCATTAGAAAAGATCCTGATGTTGGGAAAGATTGAAGGCAAAAAGGAGAAGGAAACAGCAGAGGAGGAGATTGATGGTGTCATGGAAGCAATGAACATGTCCTTTGACAGACTTTGGGAGACAGTTGGACAGTTGGTCCATGAGATCACAAAGAATTGGACACAACTAAACAACTGGACAACAACAATAGATACTATGGGTAGCAGTGGGGTACTATGCAAAGAGCATCAGACCCAATTGAAGTCACATGACTGATTCAAATCCTGCTTTTGTCACATTGCCTATGTGGCCTTGGGTAAGTCACTTAACCTTTCTGGGCCTTAATTTCCCTGTCTATAAAATGTGTGGATTGGACTAGATGCCCTTTAAGATCTCTCCTAACTTTAGAATATATGATCCTAAGTAAATTTAAGAGTATATATAAGGATGAGTTCTATTCTAAGACATTCAAGAGCCTCTTTTGCTAAGTGAAGTATAACCCTTTTAATGGATATCAGTGAAATTTATGTGAGAGGATGGACCAATTTGCTAGTATTGACTACTGGCCTAAGGTCATGAATGTTGTCTCTAATTTCACACCATGACCGCTATATATGGCCTTGCATATTTTGAACCAACAGTGCAGTTCTGTCTAGTGCCAAAAGCAAGCACACTAGCTGTTTAAATCCTACTATTTAGGTGCCTGAGTACCTAAAATGTTTAATTACTATCTTTGTAGTTGCATTGAGGTTATTGGCAGTACTATTATAGTTTTTTCATTGTTGTTGTTTTCATGTGGAGATTACTTAACAAGAGCAGACTTACTGTTTTAATCTTGGTGAAACCACAAATCTGATCATTTGGATTAAAAAAAAATACAAAAGCTCCAGCAGCTTGCCCAGTCATTACTCAGTGGAAATTTAATAGAAGACACCTGTAGGGTGCTCTCAAACTTGTAAAACTCATGCTCTTTTTCGGAACGCACATAGGGTAAAGTATATTTTTATGAGTTTGCAATGTATCTTGAGGATCAGAAATAAGCCAGGTCTTTGACTTACTTTAATTAACAAAATATGTTTAATGATGCCTTATCCTTGGTCTTTCCAAGATTATGCTTCTCATAAGTCATTAGTCATGCTGACTAATCTACAGAATGTGGTGGCTTTTCCAATCATCACAGCCAATTAGTCTGGCTCATTGTTAAGAACTATTCTCTTACTTTAAAAATTGGGCTGCCCTCCTGACTTCATCCAGTCATGTTAGCTGGACAAGCTTACCCATGGAGACTTTGGGCTTTTTGATGACTCTCTGTGTCATGTGAAATGGCTCGTTGCTCCTGCAAACGAGGAGACGTTAAGGAATCAGCAGCAGAGTGGTAAGCCCTTATTGACAGTAACATTACTCTGTGGATTGCTGTACATGAGGTTCCTAGGTGACAGGGGAGCAGAGATTGTAAATTAATGTATATTTAGATTTGCTGCACACAAGGTGCTGGCAGCCTTTGCCTTTCTATTTTGGGTCATAACAAAGGATAGGGCAATGACGTCCATCCTAGCCCAGACACCCATGAGCTCACGTTACATTGTCCGCTCTGCCCTATCTTTTGTTTCCTTTTTTGTGTAAGATCTGTTTGCTGTTGTTTTATTTTTGTGTCCTGGTATATGCAGACTCTTCATCTAGCCTCATGACTAATTCTGAATGACTGGAGACTTCCCAAGGTGTTACTTACCAGGTCATCAGCCACCTGCTGCCATTGCATAATAGCAATAATGATGCCGTATCATTAGGATGGGCAGAAAGTGCCTTTTGTAAAGACTCAGTTAAAGACAGGGGAGGCCCCAGTGCAGCTTCTGGGCACCTCACAGATGTCAACCTGGGAGTGACCTCTGGTCTGGGTGAGTGGTCACTCCTTTCTGGAATGTGGTCTTAAACTCTTGATTATTTTAGTACAGGGTGTACCTTTGGAGAGAGTCACTGCTCTGATAAAACCGGACAGATACCATCAAATCCTTCCAGATAATGGTTTGTTTATCATATTGAAACTTCAATCTTGGCTTCCAACTGTGCTTTTATAGTTATTTTATCCTCACAAAATTCCTGTGAGTTGGTGCTAATTTTTCTCTCCATGTTACAGATGAGGAAACACAGAGGTTAAGTAACTTATTCAGTGTCTCCCAACTGTTTTTGAGTTCTTTCAATTGTGTCCAGTTCTTCAGGATCCCATTTGAAGTTTTCTTGGCAAAGATACTGGAGTGGTTTGCATTTAGTTTTCCAACTCATTTTAAGATAAGGAAACTGAAGCAAACAGGGTTAAGTGACTTGTCCAGGGTCACACAGCTGCTAACTCTTCCTGACTACAGACCTGGAACTCTATCCACAATGCTGCCTAGCAGCCTCATCTCTCATCTAGTAAATAACTAAAAAAGGATTTGAACCCAGGTGTTCTGCCCTCCAAGGACAGCATCATAACTACATCATGCTGCTTCTGTTTATATAACATTTTGTAATTTGTAAGGTGTTTTCAAGTCCATGATACCATTTCATGTTTATGACAGTTGTGTTAGGTAATCAGGCAGGTATTACTCCCCATTTTATAGACGAGGAATCAAAGGTTCAGAGAGCATCAGTTCTAACAGAATATCTTCATTGCTTTTAGTATGATGTCTGGTCCCTTGCTTCCTATTAATTTTTGTAAGTTGAACACCCTATTCTCACTTTACTTTCTTTGCTTCATCCCCGGTTCTGACCCCGTATTTGATCATTTCACCATGTATCTGTTTTCCCTTTGACTTTGAACCAATTTCTCCATAGTAATTCCCAATCTTGAGCAAATCTCACAATCCACTCTTTCTGCTTTTGTTTCCATGGAGGGTTGTTGGAAGAAATCATGCTGTTTTCTTGGGTCCCACTGCTCACTCTTTAACCTTTTACAATCTGATGTCTGTTGTCACCATTACATGGAAACTTCTCTTTCAAAATTTACTAATGACTTCAATGACCAAATCCAGTGATTTCTCAGTTCTCATCCTCCTCAATATTGCTGTATTATTTGATATTATTAACTATCCTGTCTTCCTTGGTACTCTCTTTTATTGACTTCTGTGGCACTATATGTTCATAAATCTCTATTTCTTTGACTGCTCATTTTTTAGCTCTTGACCTGGTTTCACTTTTTCCTTTCATTCTTAATAGAAATATTCTTCATAGGAACAATGGCAGCTTATTAAGTACGTATATGTAGGTTTTCTAGGTAAAAGAAAGGAGAAATTTGCCCTTATATGTTTAATCAGTTCATTAATAAACAAATAACTTTCATACTGAAAACAAGGAATCATGAGCCTAGAAACCTAGTAGTTCTAAGACCTAGAACTCTCCTGGCAATTACTCCCTTACTCCCTCTTTCACTCTTTATTCTCCAACTCTTGATTTTATTCCTGATGCTGTCTATTGAATAAAATCCTGCGGGGGGTGTTCTTTTTTTTAGTTTAATATTTTATTTCCCCCCATTCTACGTAAAAACAATTTTAACACTCTTTTTTCAAATTTCAACTTTTCAAAATTCAAGATTCTCTCTTCCTTCTTTCTTCCCCCTTTCAGAAGGCAAGAAATTTAACATAGGTGGTACGTGTGTTGTCATGAAAAACCACATTTCCATGCAAGTCATGTTGTAAAAGAAAACAGATGAAAAAGGAAAAAAAAGAAAGTAAAGAAAAGGTATCTTCAGTCTGCATTCCATTAGTTCTTTCTCTGAAGATGGATGAGATGGACAGTATCTTTGACTGTAAATCCTTCAGAATTGTCTTGGATCATTGTATTGCTGAGAATAGCTAAGTTATTCATAGTAGATCATGATACAATATTTCTGTTACTATGCTCTCCTGGTTCTGCTCATTTCACTTTGCATCAGTTCATGTCTTTCCAGATTGTGTGTGTGTGTATGTGTGTGTGTGTGTGTGTGTGTGAGAGAGAGAGAGGGAGAGAGAGAGAGACAGAGAGAGAGAGAGACAGAGAGAGAGACAGAGAGAGAGAGAGAGAGAGAGAGAGAGAGCGTCCTGCTCATTATTTTTATAGCACAATAGAATTCCATCACAACCATATACAACTTGTTTAGCCATTCCCTAATTTAATTAATGAACATCTCAGTATCTAATCTTTGCCATTACTAAAGGAGTGTCAAGAGCTGGTTTCTTGAGAGGCAATATGGTATAGTAAAAGGATTATGAAAGTAATTTTAAATCCTGCCTCTGATTCTTTCTAGTAGTCTGACCCTGAATAAGCTATGGCCTATCACATTGACCAAATTTTTCATCACTGAGCCTCAATTTCTTTATCTATAGAATGGGGCTAATAACCCTACTTCATAGGGTTGTTATGAGAGTCACAGGAAACAATGTATGCATTATTTCTTGGTAAACTTTTGTAAAGTCTTTGTAAACTTAAAAGTGCTATGTAAACATTAGGTAATGTTTAAGTTTTATTCCCCTCTTCTCATTAATACCAATAGCATTAGCCCTCAAAAAGCAACCCACCTATCACAAACTCCTCTCTGTTCTTGAAATAGTCTCCTTTACCTAGCTGAACTTGTCATTTCCTGCCTATGTGTTTGTTTCTAACCATGACCCAGATCTGAAAGGCCTGTTCCTCTGATCCTTTCTTTAAAATTCATCTCTCAAACCAACTTTTCCTTGAAGGTTTCCCTGATTTCATGAGTCAGATAGAATTCATCCCTTCCTCAGTTATTTCACAACAGATGTTTTATACTTCTCCCAAAGACATAGAGTATTGTAACATAGCTTATATTATTCTTAATTGTGTATCTGTTTTAGTTGCCTGTGTCAATTTTAAGCTCCTTGAGATCAGACACTATCTTATTTATCTTTGTCTTTTATATAATAGGTGCTTTAAACTGTTTCCTAAAAATTGAAATAAGCAACTTTTCCAAAGTCACATGAATAGTAAATAATAGAATAATAATTCTAGAAAAGATCTTTGAGGTTCCCTGTCCAATCTTATCCTTTTATCAAGGCATCTATGTAGTGCAATAGCTAGATCACTGGCCTGGACTCAGGAAGATCCAAGTTCATATCCTGCCTCAGATACTTACTAGGTATGTGACTCTAGGCAAGTCAGTTAACTGATGTCCACCTCGGTTTCCTCAACCATAAAATGGAAGTAATGGTAGCATCTACTTCACAGGTTCAAATGAGGTAATATTTGTAAAAATACCTATCATAGTGCCTACCACATAACAGGTATTTAATAAATGCTTATTCTCTTTTTAGATAAAGACACTGAGACCTAAAGAGATAAAGTGACTTTGCCCAGGGCATACTATAAATTAGTGGTATAGCTAGGACTGGAATCCAGACACCCCAACTCCTAGTTCAAGACTATATATCAGCTATATATACATATATATATGTATATGTATATGTATGCATACACATATATATACAGATATGTACATATATACATATATGTATGCACACCTATATGTATATATACATATATCAGCTACAAAATAATCAGAAGAACCCATTTTATAGCTTTTCCAACCGTAGCATGTTCTATCGCATAATCTCTAAAGTATTAATGCCATTAATTGAATTAAAATATTTATTCCGCAATTGTCAGTAAAGTAAAACAATGAATGAAAATTTTTCTGAAAGACTGGATTTAAACAAATATGACAAAATTAGCTTTGATAAAAAATTTAGTGGGTCCGAGTGCTTGTGGTGGTCTATGCTTGGTTGGGGAGCAGCAGGGACTTGGGAATAGTAAGGATACAAACTCATTTATGTAGCACTCAAAAGTTCACAACATTTCTTCCTCATAATAACTCTCTAAAGTAATACTGGTGTTATTATTCTCATTTAACAGAAGAGGAAATTGAGGCTTGAGACCTGTCTACACTCATATAACTAGGAAGTGTCAGAACTGGGATCTGACCCAAATCTTAGTTCATTAGACTGTATTCCCAAGCTATGGTTCATGGTGACCAAATCCTCAACTCATTTCCAGTTTTAACTCAGTTTAACTCATTGTTGTTGTTTCAGATGCCATAAAATCTCAGGGTAGTAAGAGTTAAGTGTAGAAAAATGAAGAAAAAGACCATTGTGTTGTTTTCTTATGGATTTTCTTCCGGTTCCATGTAGGTTAAACAAATGCTATGCAATAAATTTGGCAAGCCTGGCATGTGTGTTCTGGGACTTATTAGTTATATGATAGTCAATATTCAGTGGATCTGTAATCTGAAACTGACATCACATTCAAGTGGAATGATGGCTTGTCCTAGTAATAAATCTGATCTATCAAAACACTTATCAAACTTAGTTTGGTTCTTGTTAATTGAGTATAAAGGGTACTCTTCTGAGTTAGACAGGGCTCTGAGAGAAGATCATATACTTCTCTCCATGTTATCAACCAAAGCAGTAGGTTCTACAACATATTGAAATTAAGAAACTAATAGTGTTTTCAAGGAAAACCCTACATAATGGAAGAGAAAACTAAAGCTAGGAACAGGAATGAGTGTGTGTGTGTGTGTGTGTGTGTGTGTATGTGTGTGTTGACTGTTTCACACTATGTAAATACCCTTTTTGTAAAATAACTTAACATGAAAATTTATATGAAAAAATCAACTTAATTAATTTTATTATTCAGCATCTGAGCCCTAAAGTTAGGAAAGGGAGTATTCCCTTATTCTTTAAGTTTCCAAAAGATGCTTGATGATAAAATATGTTCACACTGAAAATGGAAAGAAGGCAGGTTTTCTTTAAAAAAATATTATATATATATTATATATATACAATTTCCCCAATTTATCCTTTTAAAAATCCTATTAAAAGTCTCTAGTCTTTTTAAAAATTATTATTTCTTTTCAGTGAAGTGCCTTAGTCTTTTCTTTTGGCTCCTACCCAAATGTCCTTAGTCAGTGGAAGCCTACTCAGGTTGTCTATACAAAAATAAAAAATAAATGTTAAATTCAAAGAAGAAAAGGAAATATAAACAGGTGACTGTTCTGTTAATACAAGATCTTAGTACTCTAGCTGTATATCTTGAAGGAATTCAAGGCCTATCAGGTCTAACCTTCTTATTTTTACAACTGAGTAAACTGAGGTATAGTGATTTGCTCAGGGTCATATATGTAACCAACCATAGAGGATTTGAATTCACATACCTGGTTCCAAGCAATTAGTAAGCTGTTGACTTTGCAAAAAGCAAGATAAGATGGAAAGAACTTAACAAAGCAAAAGAAAAACAAAAATAAAATAGTTGCAATTCTATATTTAATGAATAAACTTGTTGGATTTGACACTTGAAGTAGGTAAGTATGCAAGTGAAGCTTAATCATGTTGATATTTATTGTGCAAACTTTTATTTTTAGTTAATCCATGGAAAATTTGAATTTTAAAAATGAATCTCTTTTCTCATCATGTGAATTCAACTAAAGTCACTGGTATTTGACAAGCATTTATTAAATGCCTACTATATGCCACGCATTGTGATTAGTCCTAGAAATATAAAGAAAAAAAGTGAAAGAGTTCCTGCTCTAAAGGTGCTTACATTCGGTGGGGGGGGTGGAATTACATGCTTGCATAGATTTATGCAAATATTTACAAAGTAACTGCCAAGCTATTTTGGAAGGGAGGTATTAGTAGTTAGGAGGAAGAAAGGCCTTGTTAAATGGTGCTTACTTTGATCTTTGAGAGAGGCTACACTAGGAATTTTCAAAAGTGGGTGTGAAGAAGGAATTCATTTCATGTAAAGGTGGGGGGCTGTGCAAAGGCACTGATATGGGAGATAGAAAATGATGTGTGAAGAGCAACACTTTGGTGGGGATGCATAGTTTATAAGGAAGAACAATTGACAATGGTTGAGAAGATGACAAGGGTACAAAAGGCATTGAGTGCCAAACAGAAGTTTCCATTTGATTCTACACTGTATACTGTCGATTCTCTGCCAATCGTAGCTTGTTAAATTTCTGCTCCAATTTATTACCACCATTACCTTCTTCAATCCTAGTCACACACCGGTCATATGAGAAGAACTGGAGGAAATAATAAAACCATGCTGACTAGATAAACGTATCCAATTTAAACTGAGACCTTAGGATAGCAAGACAATCATTCTATTCTTCCCTAATCAGTTTGCTATCCTACTTTTGACATCAACTATTCCAGAACTTCTTCTATCTCCTGGAACTTTCTGTGACATCCCAGTTTCCTGACCCTATCATCTGAAGATTTTGACTTATACTTACTTCACTGAAAAAAAAAATGAATCCATTCAATGAAAGCTCCAACTTTTCCCCTTCACTTCACATTGATCATCTAATTCCTCACTATCTTCTTTTTCATTTTTTCTGTCAAATAAAGATTTTATTCCATCCTTTAACATCTTCTCCATTATCATTCCTTCTTTCAATTATCTTTAATGCTTTCACATCTCCTGGTTCCTTCCCTGCTGCCTCCAAACCTACCCACTCCTCAAAAAAACAATCTTCATTTGATCCTACTCTCCTTTCCAGCTTCTTTATTTTTCTTCTTTTTTCCTGTTAAATTTCTTGAGAAAACTGTCTCCTCTACTAGCTCTCTCACTCTTTCTAAGTCCTCTGCAATATGTTTTCTGTCTGCCCTTGTCATTTGACCAAAATTACTCTCTCCAAAGTTAGGGGCAGTATTGCCGAATCTAGCAACATTCTCTCAATCCACATGCTCTTTGACCTCTCTCTCTGCAGCATTTCCCCTCTTGGGTACACTCTCTTTTCTAGGTTTTCATGACTCTGCTCTCATCCATTCTTCTCCTGTCTTTCTGGTCACTCCTTTTCAGTTTTCCTTGCTGATTCTTCATGCACTTCTGACCCATTAACTCTTGGTGTCTTCCAAGGTTAAATCCTGGCTCCTCTTCTCTCTTCTCTTCGTTATCTCACTCTATGATTCATCTATACTGGCTGCCTACATGTACTTGCACATGATAATCCATCACCTGACTCTATCTTTGCACCATACATAGAACATTCTTTCTCATTTCCTCCACTTTTTTTTTGTTTCCCTGGGTTCCTTCAAGATTTCTCTATATACTCCATTTTCATCATTTCTTACAACTCAGTAATATTCCATTTCCTTCACGTACCACAATTTATTTAGCCATTACATGATTTTGTTTCTATTTTTCATCTATTTTGTTTCTAGTTCTTTGCAACAGTGATGCCATAACTATTTGATGTAAACAGAAAATCTTTAATTTTTCTTTTCCTGTCAATGACTTCCTTGATGAATATGCCTAGAAATGGAATCTCAGGGCCAAAGTTTATGGACTTTAAACCACTTTATTTCCATAATTCCAAGTTGCTTTCCAAAATCCTCCAATTTGATTATTTCCAATTCTTGTCATCTTTGGCAATTTGCTGCATATGAGATGAAACCTCAGGATTAAGGGCTGATGGACCTCTGATGAAGGAAGAATTTTAAAAAATCATTTTGTATTAGTTTAAAAAAATAGAGAAGCAGATCATTATGATGGACTAGACAAGGGAATATCCAAAACAATGGAATTCGATAATTTAGTGGGGGTGGGGATAAGCATTTATGTAGTGCCTGTTATATACCAGTCACTGTATAAAGCACCTTTTTTAGACATGGTATTTCATTTGATCCTCACAACCCTAGTAGGTGGTTTTATTATTCTCATTTTCCAGTTGAGTTTAAATGTCTTGCCAAGGGCAGCTAACTGGTGCGATAGATAGAATTCTGGCCCTGGAGTCAGCTAGCTGTGTGACCCTGGGCAAATCACTAAACCCCTATCTGCCTCCATTTTCTTATCTATCAAAAAATGGAAAACAGGGATAATAATAGCACCTATCTCCTAGGATAGTTATAAGGATTAAATGAAATAATTGTAAAGTACTTAGCACAGTGCCTGGAACATAGTAAATGCTACATATATTTTAGTTATCAATTATTAATGTTATTATTCACTTAGCTAGCATCAAGCTCAATTTGAACTTAGATCTTCTTGATTCCAGATCCAGAGCACTATCTACTGTACCATCGGATTACAAACTGGAAAGCATACATTATTTCAGAAATTACTTACTGTTTGATAGCTTCTGGGAAAACTAGAAAGCATTCCAGCAGAAATTAGCTATAAACAATATTTCATTTTTTTCTTTCTTTTTATAGGGACAGTTGGGGTTAAGTAACTTGCCCAAGGTCACACGGCTATAAGTGTTAAGTGTCTGAGGTCGGATTTGAACTCAGGTCCTCCTGACTACAGGGCTGGTGCTCTATTCACTGTGCCACCTAGCCGTCACCCTTAAACAATATTTCACAATAAATTCAATAGTTAGGTGACCTGATATTAAAGATGATATACCCTTAAAAAAAGCAGAAGAGAAGCATATCATATACCTTTCATAGTTATGAGATGAATTTTTATCCCAAGCAAGAATAGAGGTAATTGAAAAAGGTAAAGTAGATCATTTTCATTATACTAAATTGAAAAGTTTTTATACAATCAAAATAAGTACATCTGTGATGACAAGAAAAGTCAATTGGGAAAAATCATTTGCATCAAATATCTCTGATAAGGGTTTGACATCTAGAATGTATAGTCAACAAAATTGTAAGAGAGAAAAAGCCATTTCCCAATAGCTGAATGGTCAAAAGATACTAATAAATAGTTCTCAAAAGCTACTATTAACAACCATATGTAAAAATGCTCTAATGTAAATCAAAATATCTATGAGGTTTCATCACCTTATATATCTAGCAAATGGGTGAAAATCTTTTTGCTTTCAGAAAACAAATCAGTACCAAAAGGTAGGGAGGAAATCCACACCTTCCTAACAATTAGAGCATCTGTTAATTGGATTGCGAATAGTGAATTGACAATCAATGGAATCTTCAATTGTATCCTGGAAGAATGTTTGTGGAAAATGCCATAGAGGGGATTTATTTTCCATGTAGGCATTGGACTAGATGACTTCTTAAATCCCTTCCAGCTTTGAAATTCTGTGACCTACCTACATTTTCCCCTGAACTTTAGACTGAGTCTTCATTGCCGATATTTTAGTAGGCTGTGAATCATCAGTG
Source organism: Pseudocheirus occidentalis (assembly GCA_028646575.1). Lineage (NCBI taxonomy): Eukaryota > Metazoa > Chordata > Mammalia > Diprotodontia > Pseudocheiridae > Pseudocheirus > Pseudocheirus occidentalis. Next base: position 286,298,777 of record CM053593.1, on the reverse strand, counting down.
TTTTTGCCAGACGCTGTAGTTTTCTATAAGAGTTGTGTAGAATCTTTTTTTAAATAATTGTTTAATTTTCTCTGGGTCACTCACTGTATAGGTATGGCTAGTCTACTTACTAACCAGTCTGTCTTATTTGGCTAACACTGACCAATTTGATTACAATCAATCAATATATATTTACATGCATATCAGGGGTGGAGGGGCACTAAAAATGGAAAGCATAGGTCAGCTTTTCGAAGCCTTCTCTGTACTATTTACTATGTGGAAATTCTTGTGTGATTAAATGCACATGAGAATTGAGAACTTTTGCAACAAAAAAAATAAATAAATTGCAATTGTTGGAAATTTTTTCCCAAAGTTTCATTTGTATATGTCAAAACAAGACAAAACAACAATAAGAAGCAATAGAAACAACAACAGCAAAAATCTGTGGGTTGGAAATGATGAATTAGTGGAAGCATTCAACAAAGACTAATTGGAGTGGGAATTCATTAGAAAATGACCTATCAACATCAATCTTTGATTTTTTCTGACTTTAATATTCTTTTTGCGTAGTTTTAAGATTGGTGGCAGCTGTTGTAAGGTCAGAATATCCATAGGGACATCACTGAAAGTGGTGCAAAGTGAGGCTACCCTCTAGTTAAGAACAATGTGATAATTTAGGGTTACAATAGAACTCCATTTAGGGAGGGCTACCAACAATTTAAAACTTATGATAACTTCAAAATTTTCATATAAAATCTTATTAAAAACACAGCTCATTGTTAATTCCAATTATTTTCAATGTCAATCAATATTTGTTGATTACTTGGAGGAAATGAAAAGTCAGTGTTCAATTTAAAAAGCTACATTAATATCTGTGCTCAGATAGGAATAACATAATGTATTAAGTGAAAACTAAGTCTTAGTAGGACTGATGGGCACAACAAGAAAATTGTTCATTTTTATGGATAAAATCAGGTTAATTACATTTTTAAAAACAGATTCAATTTACAGAGACATGAAAGGTAACTGAAAAATATACAAATGTTTCATTGCATGGGGAGGGAGAAATAATGCAGATGGCTGGACAAAGGCAAAGGATTTTTTTAAAATTGTCTTCGAAAGAATGATACTTGTAATCATATAACCATAGAATAGTACATGTGGTCAACTGGTAGGGATTAAAACTAATTAATGAAGGAGTTGGGAAACTTTTAGAGATAATCTGGATCAATCCTTTCATCTTATAGATAAGAAAACTGAAGACCATAAAAATTAGGGAAGTTAGCCAAAGTCACATAGAAATAAGTGTCAGGACTGTAACTAGTACTTTCCCCCTTACCTTAGGAGGTCTCATAATAAAAAAATCATTTTATAAAAGTAAGACAGATTGAGTCTAGGTATTTTCAAAACCTGATGGGAATCTGATAGGGAAAGTGAAGAGCTTGTTTTAATTATTATGAAAATTGATGCTGATAATTCGGCAAAATGTATATGGATGCCAGCTCTTTGTGATATGGCCACTACAGATGCATAAATCAGAAGTCAGAAACGACTCCAGTTTAAATCCTAATTTGACAAAAGGGAGAACCAAAAAGGAAAATACCATTGGGAAGGAGATATAAGTAATGTTTGTGTGGTTCATTTACTACTACCACTACCACTATCATGACTACCATGATGATGATGACTACTGCTATTACTACTACTACTATTACTACTACTACTACTACTACTACTACTACTACTACTACTACTGATAATAATTAATATTAGAATCTCGCTTGATCCTCAATAATCTGTGAGTTCTATTGATATTATCATCTGTTTTTAAATGAGGAAACTTAGACTCAAAGAAATCATGTGATTTAAGGTCATAGATAAGAATATAGATTTTGAACTGGAAGAACCCTTGGAAATCATATAGTCCAAGATTAGTGACTTGCCCAAGGTCACGCAAGTAATTCACAGAACCAAACTGCAAGATATCTTAATATCTGATTTAAAATGTAGTGTTCATTCCATGCATTAGTATACCTTCCCTTAAATTGAGACATGTCACAAGTGTGACATAAAATGGGAGTGAAATACAGTTCTTCATGACTTCTGGTCTTGTAACCACTATGCCATCTCATGCTGCCTTTCTGTAAAAGATGCAGTTGTGAGAACTAATTCTAGTCACAGTTCATTGATGGACAGGCATTTGCTTCCAAGGATCCATGGGGCTGGATTTAGCAATTCCTCTATTTTTAGAAAAGTCAGTGTTGGTTGTAATTTTATCCTACCTGCACCCTCAATCTCACCTGCATTCATCAATGTCAAGCCACAGAGATGCCTGGGGGAGCTGGAATGCTCACAGTTTATCTAGACCATTTTGAGTCATTTCATTATAAAAGTGTTATGCCTTCCTTTTACTAAGCTGAAAAAATGTTGTTTATAGATAGAAGCTCATCTGGCATATATGAATATTTTTGTTATCATTAACTAAGTTGGGGTTTTTTTGCCCATTAACTCTTCAGGTCTCCTTGAGTAAGGAGGTAAATAAATACCAATTTATTTTTTTTTTATGTTATTTTAGAGTCAAAGGCCAGAACACAAATAGAGAATAGAGAAAAACAAACACATATCATAAACTTAGATATTGGAACTTAAAATACAAAGAAAGGAGGAAATACATGTAAGAGAGGAGGCAAAATATGTAAAAATCAATTTTCATTTCAAGAAAGCCTGTATGTATACATTGTGTTGAAAATTGTTCATTTTTCCTTAGCTTCCTTGTAAGTTTTCTTTTGTTCTCTGCTCTGCACGTTTTTCTTTGTTCTCCTCCCCTCCCCCCCCATTTGAAGGCTACAATAAAATTTATATGTTTCTCTGTAGCTATAGATATATACATACAGGGGTGGCTAGGTGGTACAGTGAGGAGAGCACCGGCCCTGGAGTCAGGAGTACCTGAGTTCAAATCCAGCCTCAGACACTTAACACAAAAGCTAGCTATGTGACCTTGGGCAAGTCACTTAACCCCAACTGCCCTCCAAAAAAAAAGCAAAAAAAAAAAGATACATACATACACACACACACAAATATATATATATATACCTTCATGTATACACATATACTTTCCCAAATGTATTCTACTCCTGATCTTTGTTTTTATGTTTGTACATATTTCTTGTTTCTTATCCCTACTACCTCCTTTACTTTACTTCTGCCTACTGCCTTGCCATCCTATTACTTGCGTACCCCTCTCCAAGGATCTTTCCCCTATCTTCCCTTTCCCATAAATCTAAACACCTATCAATACCTGCATTTTACCTATTTCCTCACCCCCTTGGAACATTCCCCCTTTGTCTTCCCCCCTTCCCTATCCCCCTACCACTTTATTTCTTCTGAATTTAGAAGATTTTTATATTCTTCTAAATATATATATGCATATATATATATATAATACCAATTTCTTTATATGATTTTCCTTAGAAGAAAGATAACTTCACTGCATTCTCTATAGGAACCATATTGAAGCTTGATGTTTTTTTTTAATTACAGTACTTCTATAGTTTTAAGTTTTTGGTTTCTATTTGGTTTTGATTGCTGCTAATGTGCCCCATTCATTTGACTGCTCTTAAATTGTACTGTTATCAATTATCATTTTGTTTCTCATGAACAAAGTAAAAAAAAAAGTAAATGAAGTTTTAGAAAGTACATTTCTGCTGAGAGAATTGGAAATTTAGAAAATATTGAGAAAAAAAATCATCAAACTCTCTTTAGGAAAAGGAAGAAAAGACATTCTTGTAAGAACAAAGGCATGATGATTTATTCTTAGGGGAGAGAAGTGGTGTTATTGTATGATGATTTTTTCCCCCAGAATATATTTGTACTTTAAAAACTACATTATAGTTGTGCCTTTTGGCTTTACCTCACAATCATTTCTTTTCCTTTCTGGATTGAGCACTTTGTGACAATGAAAAACAATGAAGGAAAAACCTAGCTGATATTGAGACCTTATTTGAAAACTTATGCAATCATCCATCATAGTAGTCCCCCACTCCCTGTTATGAGGAAGGAAGCATACTTAATTATTTATTTTTAAGACCCTTATTGATCTTTCCATTATTCAGAATTTAGCTTCTGAATTTTATTATCTGATTTAGTTCTTAAAAGTATCCCCACAGTAATTTGGTTTAGTCCATCCATGAGTAGTGGCTAACTCTCCAATTCTTTAAATCTTCCTTTATTTCAATCAAATATTTTTTAGCTAGACAAATAAAATTCATGGTGTGTTTCTGTGTTGTCTTCTAGATATTTTTTGCATGTGCAATTAATTTGAATGGAATTTGTTACTGTTCTTTCTGATTTCTTTTAATACCATATAATAAAGATTATAGTTTTGCTAGGTTTATGATGCTCTAAGTTACCCTGCTGTTTTTAACTTTCTTAAATAACTTCTTCACTGAAACTCTGTGGTTTTCAGAGTACACAGTCATCTTGCCATGTGCAAATAGGAACATTTTTAGTTTTTCTTATCGATGTTTGTATCATGGGTTTTCTTCATTTATCTTGTTGGTTAAGCTAGCATTTCTAAAAGCATATTAAATAATACTGGGGAGGGAGAGAATCCTTGCTTTACCCTTGTTTATAAGGAGAAAACTTCTAGATTTCTCCATTGTAAACAATGCCTATTATTTTTTAAATAGATACTTCTAACAATATTTTTTAAAATGTCTTTTCTACTTCTTTACTTCTAGGGTTTTTTTAAACAAGTAACTGGTGATTTTTGTCAGAGGCCTTTTTTGCATTTATTGAAATAATCATATGATTTTTTCTGTTAACTTAATTGTTCATATAATTAACTTCTTCCTAAAATTGAATCATCTTTGGATGTCTGATATGAATCTTTTAGAGTTAGCAAATTATTTTCAGAATATATTTATTTGGCATCTTTGAAAATATTTTATTTAAAATATTTGCTTCTAATATTAATAAGTGAGAATTGTCTATAAATCTCTTTATATGCTGTATGTTGCCTTGTTTGGATATCAAGACCATATTTATCTCATAAGAGGAGTCTGAAAAGGTGCTCTTTGTTTCTACTGTGAAAATATTATTTTTATTATAGTTATTAATTGTTCTTTAAATGTTTAATGGACTTCACATGTAAAGCTATCCAATCTGGGGCACTTTTTCCCTTTTGGCACTTAATTTATGGATTGCTTGATTTGTGGTTCTCCTCTCCTCCCCCGCCCTAATTGTGAATATACTTCTAGAGTCATGACCTTCCTTTTCTTAAAAATAGATTTTTGTTGATTTTTTTTTACATTCTCAAGATATCTTCCTATATCTTTCTTCTTTCCCCCTCCCCCAGAGGGCCATTCAACATAAAAAAAAATTTTGTCATTAAAAAAAGAAAGAAAAAGGAAGAAGAAAAAAATTCAACAAAACTGGCCTTTTGACTGTACAATGAAGGCCTATTGGCTCTCACATATATCTGTTGAGGAAGCTGATCTGTGTAATGTCAACTTCTGAAATGACTATAGTGTCTGTCTAGAGCATGTTAAGTAGAACTGGCTTCAGGAGGAAGAAATCAGTACTGCCTCAGGACTCTTTTTTTTGGCAAATGGGCAAAAGTTGGAGTCTACATAGTTCTCTTTCAGCTTATTGGAAGTAAGTATCTTCATGGTAGGAGAGTGTGTTATATCCAACACCTGGAAATGACAAAACTCAGATGTGCGTGTGTGTGTGTGTGTGTGTGTGTGTGTGTGTGTGTGTGCATGAATCTTTTCCTGATGTCAATGAGAGATTGTCCAGATGGGACATGTTTTTCCTTTTTAAATTAAGAGAATCTCTGGGACATCAGAGGGATTTAGACCTAATACAGGTATGCTGGGAATATTTTAAACTCATATTTTGGAAACAGATACATATGTATGTTAGATATTTGTTCATCTGTGTTGCTTTTCATCAAGTAAACATTTTTCCTTTATTATGTAGAAGAGAGGATATTGGTCAGATTTCTATCTATGCACCAAAGTAATCTCAAATAATACTACATCCAAGGCTAATAATAACTACTGGGTCTTAGCACTGTGAGTACTTGCACTGAGCACTGCATGTGAGCACTTGCATTGAGAGTATCCTGATGGAAGAAGCAGTAAAGGAACAACTGGATGTTTCTCACCTGACATTTATAGAAGAGATGGGAAATATTTCCTTTCGGATAAAGTTTGAGATTTAGTTTTTCAGAAGCAGTAAGATAATGCGGATAAATCAGCTGGCTGAGCCTGGTCTGTGAGTGACCCTTGTAAGGTCACTAAATCTCCTCATGCCCCAGTTTCTACACCCATAAAATGAGAATAACAAGTAACATGTGTTTCTGTTCAGTAAATCTCTCAATGGTGTCAGTGATAAGTGCTACGTAAATAGAAATGGAAATATTTAGTATGCACACTGCCCAAATATATTACTGTAGGGACCCCTGCTAAACATTCTTTAGCAGATCCTCTCTATGCCCAATATTGCTACAGCTGGAGTTAAAGCACCAATTCAGCTCATTCCTTTTGGTGGTTTATTAAAAAATGATGAATAACAGTATTCCACAGAAAGGAGGGCTTCCCCTCCTTGATACACAGATAATTTTAAAGAGCATTTTTTTTTCTTCAAATTGACTGATACTTCACTACAAACCCTCTGAATTCTGTTCATGTCAGCAAATCTTTAGTAAAGAGAGATACTAAAGTCTTCACCCACAAAGCACTTACAATCTACTTAATGGAGGGCAAGAAAGTACATAAAGAACAATGATACAGGAGAGGACCTGATCAATACAAAGGAGAAAGAATTCAAGACAAAATGCTATTCAAAATATGAGAAATAATAATAATAGCCAGTAACAACCAGCATTTAAATGGCTAAGATTTGCAAAGTGCTTTTACATATGTATCCCATTTGGTAAGGGAGAAATCTTTGGGAGAGTGCCTTGGAGGAGTCCAGTGAATAATTCATGAAGAAGGCAGCAGGTGAGGTTATACTTGAAGGATGATTAGGAGTTCAACAGACAGTGGTAGATATGGAGGGCCCCCCCAGTCTAACTAGGCAGGGGGAGTGAGACAAACAAAGGCATCTAGTATGTTGATATGCAGGAAAATGAGAAAAAACATGGAATCTCATGGTTTAATTGTAGGATATGGGAATGGGGAGTACTGTGAGAGGTGGTTGGAAAGGTAGGTTGAAATAAGATTATAAGGGCTTTGCATACTAGGGTTAAGCATTTTGTAACTTATTCAGTAGTCAATGGGAAGCCACTCAAAGTCTTTGAGTGGTGAAGTGACATAATTAGAGTATTATTAGGATTATTTGGGCATTGGTTTGAAGGATAGCTTGGGAAAAGGAAACAAAAATGCAGAATGGCTTGGTCAGTGCTTGGACTTACACATTTTGCAGATTTCAATAAAAGCAAAACAAAATAAACAAAAAAAACTTGTCTGCAGTTTGGAAGTGTCTTAGCACAGTTGGAGTGTGACCTTCAACAAAACAGTGAAGTAACTGGAATTTGTCTTTAGTACCTTGGGGTTTCTCTTTCTCTCACTCTTTCACTACCTTTGGTAGGAAAGTAGGAATGGCCTTTCAGTAAATAAATTAATTCTGGATCTGCTTTTTCTCTACTTATTTGAATTTTCAAGATTCTTACACTCTCACTGCCTGACTTGTTCCCCAGGTCCCACATTAGTCCAAAGATTTTTCTGATTTTACCCTTCAGCAGAGGTGTAGTTCAGATTCTGGACATGTAATGTCATGTAAAGAAAGAGTTCTAGTACTAGATCAGGAGTCAGAGGAACTGGTTTCAAATTTTATTCCAAATGTTTACTATCTGTGATCTCAAAGAAGTCACCCCTCTTCCTTAGAAGTCAGTGCTTTCATCTGTAAAATGGAAGGGACTGAATTAAGGGGTCATTTGAGGTCTCTTGCAGCTGCAGAACTATAACCCTAAGAGAGTTGAAGAGTTAGGGAAACCTGTGTATACAAACCACTGACCTCCTAGAGTCATAGCACTTGGAGTCTATTCCCATCTTTTCTTTGATCTTTCCCCTATCCTTTCTTGGCTTCAGAACCTTCAGGTTTTGGGGTTCCCTGTGTCTTCTCTAACAGTCTAGGAACCACGCTTGGAAGGGGTCTCTCATTTTCCTCTTTTTTCCAAAGTGTATCAGCTGGTCACCCATAGCTTCCTATCCCAGAATTTCTGTGTGTCTCAAGAGTTTAAGTATACAAGATATTGAGAAATATCTTTCCTGGAGTAGGATGAAGTGTTGTGGGCAGAGGGATTGGATACATGCATAAGAATATTTGATGAGAGAACTATGGAACTGCCTCCTCAGCACTTAGTACAGTGCCTGACATAGAGTAAACACCTAATAAATGATTTTTCATTCATTCATATATTCATTCATCATTTATTTGGAATAGTTCTTTAAGTGGACTTCATGATGAAGCCTCCATCCAACCCCCAATAATACCTCTTAATGGAGCTAAATTTGAAATTTATCGTGTTGGTGTAAACATGAGGTTGCCTCTTAGTAAAGGATGCTTCCTTAAGATGGAATATATTTGAAAGGAAAATATATACATACATATGCAAGTATATTGAAAAATAATGCCCATTATAAGTGATATTACAGGTGTGGAAGAGACAGTGTGAAAGACCCAGAAAAACCTGGGTTCATGTCTTGCCTCACTCGCCACACCAGCTTGTGTGACCCATGGCAAATTACTTAACCTCCTAGTGCTTTATTTAACTCCCTAAGACTATCTACGTTGCAGAAAATGTGCTGACATGAAATGAGTAGAAGGTATTTTCTTATCTGGAAGTTCCTTGTGTCAATGAAATTACAGGTTCAGTACAAAATTTGAAAAAAAATAAATGTGAACTATAATTGGAGCAATAGTATTTAATGACCCCACCACCCCAATCCAGTGAGACTATAATATCTCACAAAACATTAAAGCAATAGCTCTACCATCAGTGTTGTTCACAGCATAGAAGAACCTACAAAAATCACAAGAGTATTCATAAATCATTGTGTGTATGAGAAGAAAGTAAACTTGAGTTGCAGTGTGTCAATAATCGGTAATGATGCTTTCTGCAATATTTTCTCATGAGAGCTGTTACCCAAGTTGTTGAGACCACTGTGGATTTTTCAAGGATGTAACAATGGGTCAATGCAACAAGAACAAAATTAATTAAATTTGACAAATGTTTGTTAAGTATTTGCTATATAATTGACACTGTGCTGGGCATTAGGAGTACAAAAACAACAATAAAATGGTCTCTATGTCATTGGAATTATATTATATTATGTATGATACAAGCCAGACAAAGATAAGTATAACACAACATAGAAAATATTCGATAAAACCAGATAGGGTCACGTAAGAAAAGAAAACATTTTTAGTAGGGGGGATAACAGAAGGCATCATATAGAGGAAGTGGGCCATAAGCTGAACACAAAAGATCATAAGGGTCATCAAAAACAGAAATTACAAGCAAGCGCATTCAAGGTGTAATCTTCAGGACTGTCCCTTTAAGATTTGTTGCTGAATTAAGCCTATTCAACATTTGAAGAGAAACGTTTATTGAAACCTTTACTCTCAGGCTGAGTTCTGAGGAAATTGTTGCAGAGTTTTGAATGTGATGAGCTATTGTATACTGGAGAGATTCAGCTACCAGAACTAACACAATTCTGGGACAAATGTAGTTTATCTCATAGTAGAAAGATGAAAATTCAATATCACTAATCATAAACTAAAGTGTAACTCTTCAAGGAGAGACCCATGATCTGAACCCTAAAAGAGAAGAGAAAGAAGTGAAAGAATAGATTCCATAACTGAATCAATTAAACTTGACCCTGAAAGTGATGGGAACTACAGTTGCTATTGGAGAGTAAATTTAGCTGAGTAGAGAAATGGTTTGAAATCAGAGAATCAGAGAAGTCACTGAGCTAATCAGTTAATTTGTCTGAAACCTCATGTCTAGTGGGAAATTAACTTGGAGTTGCTTAAGAGGTAAACCTCTTCCCATCAGGCCTACACTATCTGAATAACTCATAATTAGAAGGTAAAGTCCAGATCTTTTGCTTTCCCATAATGACTTAGTGTCTTGGTGATCTTTCTGCTATGTTTTTTATCTTCTTCTTTGCCAAGAGGATGGCACTGTTTGGAAATACCCCCTTCTTTAACTAGAAGCTGGAATCCTGAGGTTCCCTTTTGTTTCTCCAGAAGACTGGCCCTGCTTAGGAATTCCCCCTTTTCTCTCTAGAAAATTGGACCCTCAAACTCTCATATTTGTGGTTGTTAGTGTGGTAACTCTAAAGCTGGCAGTGCTCCCCTTATCTTGAGAGAAGGCTGAATTCTGGGATTTGCAATCTAAATTTTATTTTTGGGTTACATGAAACTTCTTATGTACTTTTACCCAAATAACCATTAATATCTCTAAGGAGCAGGAAGAAACTGCACATACACAGGCTTCTCCTCATCCCAGGAGAAGATATTCTAATGACTCCAGGACTTGTCTGCTCTTAATTCTGTTGTTTTCTAGTCTGTATCCAGGTCTCTTAGGAGCTTACAAACAAGAAACTGACTCAATGGGACTTAAGTCCATGTCATATAAATACTGGTTGAAGGAACTGGGCATATTTAGCTTGGGGAAGAGACAACTCAGTGGAGAAAGGTTGAGGTAGCTGTCTTCCAGTATTTAGAAGACTGGAAGGTGGAGGAAGGTTTAGATTTGTTCTGCTGGGCTGCAATACATGGAATCAGGAGCTGAGTTGCTAAGAAACCAACTTACTCTTGAAGTCAGAAAAATCTTCTTAAGAACTGGAACTATGGAAAAGTGGAGTGGACTGACTTGAAAGGTTGATAGGGACTGGATTAGCATTTGTCAGTGTGATACTGAGGATTCTTTTATATATGGGTATTGCTAGATGGCCTCTGAGGTCTCTTTCTCTTCCCTCTCCTACCCTCTCCTCTCTTCCATGCTCTTCTCTTTTTCTTTCACAGAAAATAAGTTTGTTTTTCTTTCTTACCTCACTGAAACGGGAGATTTTCAAAGTAAAGTTGTCTCAAAATGTAAGCACTAGACAAACATTCAGCCCTTTCAAGTTACTTAAACTTGTTTATCTTTCTAAGTTTCTTCTGTCTTCTAAATTTTCAGAGATTCTATATACCTCCAGTTTTCTCAAGAGGAATGCTTGGAAGTCATTGATTCTGTTAAAGGTTCATTCCTATTTAGAATTATGCTCATCTTTTCAAGTTTTATTTTTTTCTTTTGCATTTTGGCATATAATTTTACACTTTTTCATATTTTGTGTATAAATATATAATTCTGACTAGAGATCCTTGGTATATTGCCCATCTTTTTCTGGCTGCTTGAAAGAATTTTTCATTTTTACCAGAAGTCCTGAAACTTGGAAATCAGATTTCTGTATATGTTAAAGTCATGATTTCCTTAATGTGGTAATCTATGTATTCTATAGAATTCTAAATAGTTTTTTCTAATATTTATTGAAACAAGATATTCAAGATTTCTTTCACTATAATTTGCAGTGAGTTTGATGATTCTTATATTCTCTCTCCTTATCTGGTTCCCAAATTCATTGTTTCAAATATAGGATATTTTACATCTTATTCTACTGTTTAGTGTTTTTACTTTGTTCTACTATTTCAGGATATACCATTGAAATTTTAAGTTATGTTTTCTCTTCTGTTTCTCAAAACATCTACTGTTTTGTTTTTATTTCAGCTTCTGTTCTAAACAGTTTACTCTTTAAGTTTTTCTTTAAGAATTCTAATTTCACTCTTAATCTTTTACTCCATTTTAGTAAGCCTTCTATTCATTCTCAGAGTCCTTGTTGCTAATCTAATCTCTTTTGGAGTGTACTGTTTAAGATTATTGCAGAATTATTATATTCTCAAGTTTTTTCTTATCAATACTTTAGCTTATAGCTTTCTTCTAGGGAATCCTGGGGAATGGTCTCTACTCACCCTTTTGTGTTCTAAACTTCCATTCTCTGTGCAATTGCTGGAGAAATTATCATGTACCACAGGATTGGAGTGGAGAGTGCTTAACAATCACGCTGAAATCAGTAGTTAGCTGAAAATAGGAAAATGAACTCTGGGCCTTCTCCCAAGATAGGACATTTATTCATCCAGATGTAGGAGACCCATCTCCTCCATTTTTGGAATGGTCCTACATGGACAAGATGCTAAACTAGACAAAAGATACCTGGGATTTTGTCTTTCAATGCATTCCTAAAGGAAAAGAGATGTCAAAGTTACCTATAAGCTCCTCTCCATAGATCCAGATATACTGGAAACTAAACTGGGGGAAAATTATCTCCAGGGCTTTCTCCTTTAATAGAGTCACAAATAGAGCAGATATTGGATCCAGAGAAGTACCAGAAGTAATTTGGGACTGATAGTATGGTCCTTGACTGTTTTGTCTTTTAAATTAATGAAAATTAACTTACAGGAATTTCTTTTTTTTTTCTAATCAATTTCTTGATATTTTGCTTTAATCCACAAAGTATCTTGTACTTTCTGGGACTTTTTTAGAGAGAGTTGGATTTGGCTGGAAATGTTATTCTTTGGGAGTCTGAACTGTGATTTCTTCCGGTAACAATTGGCAGTTTATATATAACAGTGACCCAAGCTGGTGGAGGTGATCCAAGGTTAAAGATTAACAGAGCAAGAAGAACAGAAAGACAAGAAGGCAAAGCATCTAAGGCTCTCAACCTGTGGGTCGCGACCCCTTTGTGGGTCAAATGACCGTTTCACAGGGGTCACCTAAGACCATTGGAAAACATACATTTCTGGATGGTCTTAGGAACTGAGACACCACTCCTCTATCCATCTCCAGATGGGTCTGCCCACATGCAGATGCTCCCACATACGAGTATTAAAGGGTCGTGACATTAGGAAGGGTGAGAACCTCTGGGCTGTCAGACTAATTAAAGACTTCAGAAAGGAGAGTGAGACACAAATGAAAGCAGGGTGAGAACTAGGGACAGAAAGGAATGGAATTAGTTGAGGATGTGTTAAAGATGAAGAACAGGGTTTAAGAAAGAGGCTATGGGCAGGAAAAGACAAGAAATCATGATCAAATTGGGGATCTGAGTTTAAGATCAAAGATAGAATAAGTATAAATAAGTGAGGTCTTGATTTCCTTAGTAAGGCCTGAGGTAAAGAAGAGACAGAGGACATGAAAGTTTAGGAGACTAATAAATTGAGAAGCCAAGGTATTCAATAGAACATTTGAATGAATATTGAATTCATTAAAGGATAGAGACAGAAGATTAGATAGGAACAAACTGAATCAGGCATGAAACTTATTGAAAAGGGAGAAAGATTTACCTAAAGGTTGACTAATTATAGCAAGGATCTGGACCAGGTGATAAATCAAATGAAGTGAACCTCAGACAAAGAGAGATTGCTAAAGTAATTGTAGCAGAGCTATTGGCATGAAATTTGCTTAATACTGTCCCCCTCTTTCTAAAGGAAATTTAGGATTCTTCCTGCATATTGACACATTAGATGTTTGGCATGCTGTTTTCTATCTCCAGTGCTCCAAATCTGACTTGTTTAAAACTTGGAGGTACCACAAACTCCAGTGCTTCCATTCCTTTCTTTCTCCTAATAAATCTCTCATTTTCTGGCTTCACTTTCCTTCCAAAGTCTCGACCCTCTAGTTAATGATCTTCCACATTATGCCTTTTTGTGTTTCTATCCTTGTCCTGCCTGTCCTCTACCTTTGGGGAACGATGCAGACTAAGCAATCTACCCAGTGTATCATGGTGTATGAAAAGAGTGCCCTATACTGGAGAGGGTGGCAAATAATGAGATGTTTTTAGAAGATGACTTGGTTTTCATGAACATCAGAAAAGAGTAAAAGCATTAGAGAGAGGGAGTTCTAGGATGAAAGAGAATTTGTTAATAGAGCAGGAAATAAATGATGTATTCGTTTTATTTTTAAATCACCAGGATGAAGAAGTTAGAGAGTAAGCAGTTTATGAAAAAATATCATGGTGGTTTTCATTTGGCAAAAGTTCAACATGAGCCAACAGTGATATATGATATGGCTGGCTCAAAGACCAGTGTAGTCTTAATGGTATTAATAGTTTCATGTTCAAGACAAGGTGATAATTCTCCTGCTGATGAAGATCTCAGTTAGACTATACCTGCAGTGTTGGGTGCTTCGTTTTAAGAGAGGTTGAGAGAGGTGAAAATTTTCATGAGAAAAAGGTGACTAGAGTGGTGAAGAATGTGGAAAGCATGTCATATGAGGAACTGCTGAAAGAACTGAGGATGTTTAGTCTGAAAAAGAAGATTTAGGAGGAATAGCATAGCAGGCTTTGAATAGCTGTCATGTGGAAGAAGCATACATTCTGCATGGCTTTGGAGCATCTGGACACCATGTCATTTGGGTTGAAGAAACTGAGCATGCTTGCTTAGAGCAAGAAAACCTGGGGGAAAGGGAAGGTGGGCACAATAGCTATCTTCTAATATTTGGCAGAGGGTGTGGGAGAATGACTATAATTGTTTATGCCTACAGAAGAAGGTTTTGACTCTCTATAAGGATGAGATTCATTATGTTTAGCAGAATTAAAAGTGATAGGTAATGGTTGCAGAGACAAATTAAGTGTTCACAAAAGAAAAAAGTTTCTAATAATTAGAGTAATCTAAAAGTGGAATCGATAGACCTGGGATGCATAGGTTTCTAATTCATTGTATCTAGATGACCACAGGGCAACATTGTTGAGGGTGCTGTTCATCAGGTCTGGTTTGAACCAGAAGGCCCTGAAGAACCCATGATTTAATATCTCTAAACTTCTACAATTCTGTGATTTTTTGGACAGAAAAGCAAAACAGTTGAGTAAATTTCTCAGTGTCATGTGTTAACCTTATTCATTCTCCTTCAAGCAGCAGCTCATTTCCTTGCTAAAAACAAAACAACTTTAAAGACCTTTTTCAATCCTGAAAACTTCATGATTCTTCATACTTGTTTCTTGAATTATGGTTGCTCTTTATCTCCCTTGATGACAATTAGTCCCAGAATGATGATTCCCCTCCTTGTTTTCTGTCCTTTGAGAGAGGGAATAGACTAACAATGACTGTTATTCTCTACTTGTTTTCAGAGTGAAGTTTTCTGAAGGGATTATCTAAATAGTTGAAGTTACTCTATCTTGCTCTTTTGCCAGTTTTGAGAGCTAAAATGGAAAAAAAAGTATTATTCATATTCTCTTTTAGATACTTGAGAACATGTTCTCATAATGTCCTTTTATTCTCTGTCTCTCTATCATCTATCTATCTATCTATCTATCTATCTATCTATCTATCTATCTATCTATCTTTCATTCATTGCCATACCTGTGGGATTGACTTCTTATCTGCAATTTAGTCTTAGAGAGTTGTCTGATTCACTGACAGGGTTAATTGACCTATCCATGGTCACAGTATCAGGATTCATCAGAGATAAGCTTTGAACCCAGGTATTCTTGACATCAAGGACATCTCTCTATTGACTTGCCTTTTAATCTTCTTTAAAGATGAGGAAATAAGGATATTTTAAGCTAAGACATTCCTGAATATTGACAAGTAATTTATCATTTCTAATAAAGTTCTTTTGTTTTTCTTGTTAAAGCTGGGATCTTAGGGTTGTCTATGAAATATCTATTGATATAGTTTTTAAAATGTTATTTTCTAATCCCTTTCACTTGTTTCCAGTGTTATAATTTCCTTGCTCAGCTCACCACATTTGTTAGGAAGCAGACAGACACCTTGAAAGAAGATAGATGATTCAGTGTGGTGGACTTGTACAGGAATAAGTTCACAGACAAAATTTCAATACATTTGTTGAGTTAGTCACTGTATGGGAAGGTTGGCGTAGGTGTCAGGGAAGCCTTGTGACTTTTGAAATATTGTTTTGCCTGGGGCTCTGTTGCTTGATACCTTCTTTTAAACACACCTGCTGGCATTTGGAATTTAGAATTAAGCAGCTAGGGGCAAACTTACAGACGTTCTGACTTTTCAAAAAACCATGTTATTTATGAACATCATCATCATCATCATCATCATCATCATCATGTCATATTTACTCAGTGACCAAATGTGCCTTGCATTCTATTCTGTTTACTTTAGAAAATAAGTTGACTCTTGATCTCATCCATGACACTCAGCCAAGTACAGTATTTGTACAGACATACATTAAAAGGACACATTGCCATTCATATAACTGTATATTAAACATAATGTATGATGCAGCAGCACGAGGACACACGTAATTGGATATTGACATTACTTACAAGCCTTAGTTGAGTTTTTGAATTGTGATGTGAATGTATGTCTATTTTTGTAGCACACCAAGAGGATTATAGCTAATAGGATTATAACTGTGCCTTCAACCTGATCTAACTGCCCTCAGTACAAGGAGAAAAAAAAAAATCAACCTTTTCACCTTCTGGATCTGGGATTGACCAAGGATAGCCCCTTGAACTCTGACCTTTGGCTAACTTGAGCACATAGGGAACCATCAAACATCCAGAGGAATAGCTGACAATTTCCAGTTAACATTAATTGCTCAGTATTCCCTTGGATTTCAGCCACATCTTTACCTTTGTGGCCTTAATCACCAGACACCGTTTGGGTAATATGTCACACCTGGGACAAGAGATCATTTACCACTTGCAGATGGATTAGCATTACAGCTCACTTAGATAAATTTTGCCTTAGCCTGGGTCCCAGAGGCCCTTCTTTTATAGTGCAGTTATATCCATTAAAATTATGACTTCCAAAATTCCGTTGTGTTTTATAACCCCCATGAAATATTTACGACCTTTACTGTTTAAATAGACATTTCTAAAGATTTATTGCAGAAATGATTCAGGAGAGTGCCTGAGGATAGGTATTGCCAATGATGTCCTATTAGGCCTAGTGCTGTTTAAGTGAAAATTTAAAAAGAAGACAGAAAAACATCATGTTTTCAGTTCTGAGTCTTTAAATATGGCGTAACGTAATGTGAAGTTTTTATCATAGAAAAATCTTTTAGATAGCATCACTAATATTATGTAATAAATATGCATATTAGCCCTAATAACAACCACAATGATAATAATAATAACAATAACAATGATACTTGATAAGTATCAGGTTATAGTGGAAAGAATTCTGGACTTGGATCCAGCAGAAACTTTGGTTAGAACCCACAAACTAGGTGTTTGACCTTGGACGAGTCACTAAACATCTCTGAGTCTCAACTACTTCACTTGTAAAAATACCTATCCTGCTTATTTCATGTAACTATTCTAAGTATAAAATGACACAACTTGTGTAATAACATGTTTTTTAACCCTAGAGTTAAATAATTATTAGCTAATATTAGGGTTATAGATATAGAATTAGTTATAATAGCTCAACAAAATTATAAAAATCATTAAAATCTTCAATCCTTTCAGGTGTATCTGAGATACCACCATCAACTCATTTACCTTAGGCCAAAGTGCGTAAAGGTTGAAGATTTTGCATGTGCAGATGCTAGTGTCACCTTAGGCCCTATATATTTGCCTCTACTCTGAGTAAGGAAATAACTGGGTTCTTATGTGTTCATTGATGCTACAGTTGGGTAGGATCATACTCAATTGAACACCAGATCAATGTGCCTTGATCAGAAGATCTATATCAATTTAGAGTAGTCTCTTTAGGAGTGAATACCTGGGCTCTTCCTAGACTTTATTCTCATCAATAATTTTGTCACTGACATATATAAATATATAATACACACATATGGATATAATGAGCTAGCACTCATATAGATCTTCAAGATTTGCAAAGTGATTTATGATATTATTTCATTTTATCCATAGAACTACTCTAAGAGGTAGGTGCTATTACTATTCTGATTTTATAGGTCAGGAAACTAAAGCAAACAAAGCTTAAGTGATTTGCACAGGATTATATAGCTAATAAATTTCTGAGATAGGATTTAAATTCTGGACCCTGGGTCCAGAACTCTAGTCATTATGCCATTGAAAGTTTATCAGACTTAAAGATCATGCAAAAATGGAGGAACCACTTATGCATTGAACAATAATACTTGCCCTGCCTGCTTCACAGGACTATTGTATCAAACGAGATAAACATAAAGATTTATATAGGTCTTCACAGGGCAGAATCACACCTCAGCAGGGAACAAGATTCCTGTAAGGCCACATTACCTGTCATATTGTCCCCATTTCTGTCCTCCTTCCCAGTTAAGTTTCAGTTACCTTAACTTCCCAGTTAAGTTTCAGTACATTTCCTCTTAATGTGATTCTACTTGCATTTTCATTGGATCACAGATCTAGGACTGGAAGGGACTTCAGAAGCTGTATAATAATTTCACTCAGACCATCCTAGATCACACTTTGTCTTTTCCTTTGTATGTTGACTCTGAATTCTAACCCACACTGGTATTGACAATGTCTTTGACAAATCCCTCAACTGCCAATTGTTAAATTGAATCATTTGGCGTTGACTCTCAATTCCAGCAATTTCATAAGTACTATTAATCACTAGTCATGTACAAACATGCGAATGGACCTGGTGTCAGTTTCCATAGACAGGAAATACAGCCAGGCGCTTCTTAGGAGGCACCCCGACCTACCCTTTTCCACCCCATTCTCTAAATGACATAGGAGAAAGCCTGTGAAAGAGAAGCGTAGGGAAACCTCCATATGGGGGGTTGTAAAGAGAGTTTGGCCAAGGAAACTTCAACTGTTGAGGTTTTAGATCCAGGACAACTGTCTTTTAAGCTATATAGATACATGTGATGTAGGAATGTTGTATCACAGAAAGCCATCAACCATGATGCTTAACAGATGATTGAGAACTAATGAAAGGGGAAAAAAGTTGAAATGTTGATCTTTATAAAAATCATCTGAGTCATTATTGTCATTTATATCGGTCACTTACCAACCATTTCAAATTACCATATAACATGCCATCACATGTGTCAGGTTAAGCTTCTTTTCAAATTAATTGAATTAAAACAGTAATTTCCATACACATAAGTTCAATGTTTAGAGATTATTGTTCAAATATGGTAGCTTTTTGATGACAATATTTAAAAAAAAGCAGAATGATGGCTCCAAGTTGCCATGTCCCCAGAGGTGGGGTTGGGATGCAGTAATACATTCTATTGATTAGGGCAATCATCCTGGCAAAGGAAAACTTTTGTTATGTGTGAGAAGGGTATAGGGTCTAAATCAGAATTGAAACAAGCATAACTAAAGGCTGGGATGAGTTTAGAACCAAAATTTCTAGGGAAATCCAAATTTAAAGGAAGGAGAAAGGCAGTGTGGGGTAGGAGTAGGGATGTATATTTAGAAGACAATAACCAAGAGCCACAGTTGTAATTAAGGTGGAGGGATAAGGCTTTTCCCCAAGCATTGACATTTTGATGTACTTCTTTCTAGCTTCAGTCCAGAAACCACTGCCTCATAGTTATCTGCTGGCCCACATCTTATATGGGTTAGGGGATGTATATGAGAAGGAAATCCTAGCAGAAGGAAAGGCAGCAAAGTTTTTGGCAGAGGTTGAGGAAGGAAAGCAAGGGTATGGATCAGATCTCCCCCAAAACCTGGGCCAGCAGTAGTGTAACTGGGTGGCTGAACTGTTTCTCCTAAGGCCCATATGCCCTCCCCTCATTCTTTCTTGGAAGAACAGTCTAACCCTGGGATGGGGAACCTGCAGCCTGGGGGCTGCATGTAGCCCTCTAGGTCCTTAAGTGGGGCCCTTTGACTGAATCCAAACTTCACAGAACAAGTTTGGACTCAGTCATGTGGCCTCCAAGCTGCAGATTCTCCGTCCCTTAGCTAGACTCTCTATTGAATATAAATGTTATTGCATTAAGGTCTGAAAAGGGTGTGTTTAATACTTCAGTTTTTTCTGCATTTGTTTTAAGGTTTTTAATGCCCTTATAGTCCATTTTTGTGAAGATGCTTTGAAAGCTGAGAAACATATATACTCCTTTTTATTCCCATTTAATATTCTCCAGAGACTTATCTCATTTAACTTTTCTAAAGTTCTTTTGATCTCCTTAACTTCCTTCTTGTTTATTTTATGGTTATATTTATCTACATATGAAAGGGGGTAAATTGAAATTCTACTAGTATAGTTTTACTTTTTTCTCTTTTTTTAAAACTCATTTGACTATTTCTTCAAATATTTCTATGCCATTCCATTTGGGCTGTGTGTGTGTGGTACCAGTTTCAATTCATCGTTTATGGTACCTTTTAGTAAAACATAGTTTCTCTGATTATTTCTCTTAATCAGGTTGATTTTACTTTTGTTTTGTCTCTGAGGGTCTTCCCCTCCCATATTGATTCTTTTGTGAAGGTAAACTAGGTCATCTTCTTTTTTTTTTTCCTTTTTGGAGGGCAGTTGGGGTTAAGTGACTTGCCCAAGGTCACATGGCTAGTTTTTGTGTTAAGTGTCTGAGGTCAGATTTGAACTCACGTCCTTCTGACTCCAGGGCCGGTGCTCTATTCACTGCGCCATCTAGCCACCCTAGGTCATCTTCTTTTGCCTCAATTCTTGCCTAGCCTTTAATTATTGAATGGGTGTTGCCTCAGAAAACTGAAAACTGAGAAAGATCTTAGCTTAGAAAGATCAAGGTCTCCCACTGCATCTGGGACAATCACCAGTTGTCCTGACCTATGTCTTGCCTCTGGACTCCTATGACTCTGGATGAGAGAGGTAGAATGATGACTTTGCCCAGCCCTGCCTCTTTTATGTCTCATTCACTTGCAAGTCAAGACATCACCCTCCTGGTATCACTGGTCTGCTTTGAGAGCAAAGGACAAACAACAACATATGATCCTGCTTCCAATGCTACTACAGAAGTCCAGGTGTTCTGGACTTATTTTTCTGGGTGCTATGGTCGACAGCCAGGGCTGCTTCTTCAGTGCCATCCTTCTGGCCAGCCCTCACTCCAGTTGCCAGACCTCTCATTCTGTCTTCTTAATCTGTTCTGGATGGAAAAAGAATTACATTGCCTTTTTGTTGCCTTTCCTATTCAGAAATCTGTTTGGCATGTTTTTCAAGTTGTTGTAGAGGGAGTGAGTTGGGACAGTTTAGCAAAAATGATAGCTTTATTCTACCCTCTTGGCCCTACAGTCATGATAGTTTAGATTCTCTAAACAACATTTTCTCCATTTCCCCCTCCCCAAAAATATCTGCACAATTTTTTTACCCAGATTCTGAATTTCTGATTATGATTTGGCCAAGAGTGTCATCCAAATGACTCTGATAAAATCTATTTCTTAGAAGTCTTTTTAGAATAGGGGCAAGTATTCTCCTTGGGTTATAGTTGAATGTATTCTTCCTTTCCCCAGCTTTGTTTTCTCCCCTCACTCTGTTTGAGACTGCAAGTTGTGGATTCTTTATTGTCTTTCTTTACTCTATAGTAGCTGCTGCAAAGTTCAGTGAAGGAGAGATATGTCTATTGGTTCTGCAGTTGCTACTACTAGCTCCAGAAGACAATAACTAAGAGCCACAGTTGTAATTAAGGTGGAGGGATAAGGCTTTTCCCCAAGCACTGACATTTTAATGTACTTCCTTCTAGCTTCAGTCCCCTTCACAGAGCTTGTATAATTCAGATAACAGAAAGTTTGACTCTGTAAAAGAAAAGAAAAAAGTTACATGAGAGACTTAAAATGTACAGTATGCCTCTCTTCCCTCATCTTCCAAAATTGCCTGTATCTGTTGCCTTTGCTTTTTCTCTTCACTTTGGGGACTCTACCAGACTAAGCACAGATAGCACTTCTCCCAATGGTCTCATACTTGACTCCTATTAACCCAGAACTCAAAAAGATCTCCTCTTACCAACATTTGTGGGACCAGACCCCTTTTGGGGGCAGGAAACTTTGTTGCTGAATGGTCATGGCCACTCACACCTCTTCTAGTAAGATGGAAGGCCACCATTTTATGACTATAATTTATTGTTTTATTATATATTGTTACCTTGTCTCTAAACTCTAAAGACCCCTTGATCTTATCAATTACCTTACCACAGTAACTCTGACAATTCTGAATATTGCTGTTTTCCCTGCAGCAGAACTTTCCTATGTATGTTGGCTCCATCAATTAGAATGTGAACGCTGAGACCAGAGATTGTCTTTTTGTTTTTATCTTTCCAGAACTTGGCAGGCTACTTAGCATATAGTAAGAGCTTAATAAATGTCTTTCCATTTCATTGTTAAGCACAGGTGGGACCTTTGCAATCATATACTAATTGTTCTTTCTCTTCCCCACACTCTACACGTCCTACACACCAGCAAGGCATTTAAATTTTATGAGTATAGAGACTGAGGCAAAAAGATGGTACATGAAATAATCTTGGTTCATTCAGCAAATCTTTCAGAAATAAAATGAGTGTATTAGTGTGATGTTTTCCAATATCTTTCTGAGGATGCCATATGATAGATGGCATGGAATGGTTGGTGGGCTCTATTGCCTAACCTTTAAGATGCTTGAGGATAATCATTGAAAATTTTATAAATTTGTAAATGGACAGATGTGTAGATACATGTGTACAGAGTAATGTGTGTTTATATAGAACACTCTTCAGCTAAAGAACTGAGTATAGCTAATGAGGATAGAGGACATACCTCTAAATAGGTAGAGAGATATCTTAGACTGGACCCAAGATTTCAGTGATATAGGGAAATTTGAGGGAATAAATTTCTTTTAGCAATGCATTTTGACATTTCTTTTTCAACTTACACTCTGAGAAATATGTAGCACATTGAAAGGTTAAGTGACTTTCCTAGGGACACATAACGGGTATATGCCAGAGGTGACACTTGAATACAGATTTCTCTGATTCTGAGCCCAACTAGCCATTATTCCATGCTGAATATGCACATGTAAAAGAAAGATCCCTAGTTCTGGAGTCAGAGGATCTGAGTTCAAATTCCAAACCTGATTTGTGATCTTGGGCAAGTCACCCAACCTCTCTTGACCTCAATATCTCCATCTGTAAAATGAGCTGATTAGATGAGATCTGAGCTTCTTTACCTTTAAGAAAGACATGTATCCCTTTGACAGTTTGATGAAGTATATGGTCTCCTCCGAATGTTTTACAATAATTTGAAGAGCAAACTCCTTCATAGCACCTTGGTCTCTGAGCAGAGTAAACTCAGATTCACTTTCAAGTCAAATTGCAATATGGTGGCCAGATGAGACTTCATCTCAGTTAGACTGGCCTGGTTTTTGGTTTCTGAAGATTGCTTCTCCCTCCTTGATCCTTAGATTACCAATGCTGTATTTTCCCTTAAACCCATTATCAACTTGATTTCTTGAGGCCAGACCCTAGGGTGACTTGCTCTTTTGACCTTTTGAAACCAACAAAGTTGCGATCTCTAGTCTTTCACCTAAAATGAAAGAACAAATGTCAAGCCAAAGAAGTGAGGCCCATATTCACCCATTTATTCATCAGTCTTAGAAAAGAAGAAGGCCTGTTGCCTTTTCTTTATAGCATCCCCTCCCACATACACTGTCAGGTAGGAAAGACTCAGCTGAAAAAATGAAATAAAAGAAAGAGCCTGGAGGAGGATAACGAGTGACTTTTGAATGTCCTCTCCTCAAAGTTTCAGCACTAGAACTAAAGCTTATCAAAGAGGCTATTATTCATTATGTGTTGAGCAGCCTGGAGCCAGCTACAGAATGCTGTGCACACCCCAAATCTTTCCATTGCATGTCATTGTAACTCTCTTGGAAGCATGCTCCGTATCTTCTTCCATTTGGTAACTGTCTAAGTGACTGTCTATGCATACTCATAAGTACTGGGCTCAGTGGTCAGTCCCTTATTACACTTACTTGTGCATATATGCATATATATGTATACATATATATATATATATATATATATATATATATATATAGAGAGAGAGAGAGAGAGAGAGAGAGAGAGAGAGAGACATCACCTTTTGACAATTAAAAATTTAAACAGAGGGAGGTTAAGTTGTTTGACCAATTTGACCATTTACTGAATTAGGGGAAAGACTAAAAATAGATTTCACAATTTGGGAATTTCCTTTCTCTATAACAGTGGTTCTCAACCTCCCTAATGCTGTGACCCTTTAATATTCACATGTGGGCATATCTGCATGTGGGCGAACCTTCCTGGAGACTGATAGAGAATGTGTTTTCTGATCGTCTTAGGTGATGCCTGTGAAAGGATTGTTGGACCCCCAAAGGGGTCACGACCCACAGGTTGAGAACTACTACTCTATAACATCACTTAGAATCCTATTTCCTTCTATCTGTCTTATAGGAGAGTTGTCTTTGGGTTCTCCAAGGCTCAATATTGTATTTTTAGTGGAAACAATGTGTAATGATGTGTAAGCAATCTTTTTTATTCAGATAAAATGTTGGAGAAAGAATGATGACATATGAACTATTTTCTCATAATAAATAATATAATCATTTAGTGTTTGGCCATGTGAAAATATAATGATTTAAGAATCTTCTCCAAACTGAATGTCATGTATTCACAGAATGTCCCTGAATCAACCCAAATTTTAATTCCAGATAAATTGAGTGCTATAATTTCATCAGTTCATTTGACATATGAGAAAAATGAGCTGAAAGGGAATTGAGAGAGAGGTGGAGAGAGTGGGTTAAGCTCAGTACTTTGGGATTCTTTGTGCAACATCTTTGGTAGTATGGGACATCTCAGGGATTGGTGATGTTCTTGTACACCAGTACTTCTCCTCCGAAGTTACCTTAAAGTGAAAGAACGAGGGGGTGGGTGTTGTAGGCAAGCCTGGCATGACCTTTTTCTCCCTCAATTCCTATAGGGCAATGCTTGTCAATAGTTGTAGCGAGTAGTCCTGGGAGGTGGTATGTACTAGTAGGAATGACAACAACCAGCAAGTGTTTATTCATCACACTGTAGATGCCAGGCTCTCTGCTAGGTGCTGGGGATATGATACAGAAACAAAAATGAAAAAGGCTCGTCCCTAGAGGAGCCCATATTCTTTGGAGGAGATGACATTCTTTCAAGATTATAGGAGAACTCGAAAAGACAGAGGGAGAACTGGGCTGAAGCCCAAATCAGATGTGAATAGAAAAGGAAAGTGGTGTGGACAGATGTATTTTCCTTGCGCCTAGAACTGGCAGTATCAAATGTTGGCAGATGAGACCATGATAATTTTGAACAATAATTTATAAAAGACAAGAGAGATGAAAAAGAATTTATTAAGTGCTTATCATATGCCAAGAACTATGCTAAGTGCTAGGGAAACAAATAGAATTGCTCTCAAGCACCTTTCATTCTAAGAGGGGGAGAGATGTATAGCAGAGTTTAGCTGTAGGGTTGGTAGCTAAGGGTCCTTAGGGTAGAATGAAGGGCAGAAACCCTTGGAGTCTGAAGGATAAGGTGGCAAGGCAAATGATTAGATCCAACAGTCCTTAGGGTTCAGTAGCAGGGCAAATGGAAAAGTCTAGTGGAGAAAAAATAGGAAAGAAAGAAAAGAGGATAAAAATGAAAGTTGAAAATAAGAAACATAAGTCACGAACCCAGAAGAGAAAGAAGCCAGGAGAAAGGGAAGAGGAGAATGTGAGGATATAAATATGAAAAAGAGGGAAATGAAAATAGATGATGCGAATTTAAAGAAGAAATATGTAAAAAAAAAAAAGGCCTTATTTTCGGCAGCAGAAGTCTAGTATCAGCATGTTGGTAGTGGTGAGAAGAGGGAAAAGGATGTGAGGATTAAATAGTATTTTTGGCTTGGTATTTATGTGCAGAGGAGATCCAGGCCTCTCCAGGCACCCCCATATTTCGAAGATGTCCATTCTGGTTAACCTCCCTCAGAGGCAGAATTAATGATCTGGTTCCACCTCTGGGCCACTTCAGGTCCCACCTAGAATTGTGCCGGGGCTAGAAAAAGACTTTTTTGGCAACTTCATCTAGAAGGTACGTGCTTATTATGGGTTTGAGTTGGCTGAAAAAGCTGTCTCTGGGGTACTCACAAAGAAACCTGGGTGAAAGGAGACACTGGGAATATGGCCAAGAGCAGCCTTTATGAGATGCTAGTATATGACCCAGGATCTCTGCTATTTCAATTGATGGACTTTTATAGCAATCCAGGAGGTTGCCGGAGAGCCTGGTTTTTAAAGACCTCTGTTGGTGTTATTTTGACTGTATCCTATTGTAGTTTTTATTGTTGTCTGATGACCTATAAAATATATTAGGTATATGTATGTATGTGTAGATAAGCTGATCCGTACATAAGCAAAGCCCCCTAACGTAGAACATTTTATTATCCTCGACTGCTTTATAGCACTGTCTGGTATACCATTAGTAGTGCTGTCCCCTTGTTCTTTCATGTCAAGGGATTTATTGAAGGAAGGCACAACCGTTAATGACTAATATGTGATTTTTAAACAGCTATCGTCAATAATGATGCAAAGGTATTGCTGCCTTAAAATATATTTTAAATGATATTTTTCTTATACATTATCATACATTATACATCTATCCTTATTTTTTTACATTAACATTGCAGTACTAAATCATTATAAGTCATGTAAATGACGTGTAAATACAGTCATCTTTCAAGAGGACAGCACTTGAGAAGTATTCCTTTTCTTTTTCTCTCCCAACCCCTAGACTTACAGGCAGTGTGGAATAATAGATAGAGAGTAGAAATAAGAGACAGAGATAGAAAGATCAGCATTCAAGTTCTGACATATAATAACTGTGTGCCTTTGGGCAAGTCACTTAACTTCTAAGTGGTCTGGGTAATTAAGTTACAGAGAAAGTGCCTACTTGCACTGGTAATCAGCGGCTCCTCATCTTTAGATTTGCTATATCAATGAAAGCAGTAGTCTTAATAACACTATCAAGACCTGGCACAATCTGATTCCACTAGCCACGACTTTTATATCATCTATATTGGTATTATATACTGAAACCTGTTTTTATTCAGAACAGAATATCTGGCAAAGGTGAGGGTAAAGATGGACTTTTTTTTATCAAATCATATTAATTGAAACAAAATTCAAATCAGACAGTGTTTATCAAATGCCAACTACAACAGTAATAATATTTGGTTTTTGAAATCCTCCATAATCTGGCCCCTTCCTATCTTTTCATTCTTCATATATTTTACATTCCATATCCCTACCCCCTGTTCTACAGTCCAGCAACACTGACCTCCAGGCCTGGAACTTTCTCCCCTCATCTCTGCTTCCTAGTTTCCTTGGGTTTCTTCTAATCCTAGCTAAAGCCCCGCCCCCCCCTTACAGGAAGTCTTTCCCAGACCTACTTATGTTAGTGCCTTTTTTGCTGTGATTATCACCACCTTGCTTCCTATCTATACTACTTTTATGTTGTTTCCAATTAAGCTGTGAGGTCCTTGAGAGCAAGGACAGTTTTTTTAACCTTCTTTTGACTTTTTTTTTTCAATATGTCTGGCACTTAGCAGAATGCCTGACATGTTGAAGGACTGACTATTGCTAATAGTAGTAGTAGTAGTAATAGTAGTTGTAGTTGTTCTTGGTTATATAATGATTGAAGGCTTACTTTGTAACAGCTCTGTGAAGTAAGCAATTTTAATATTATCTATGTTTTACATGTAGTATTGTTTCCATAAAAAAATCCACATGACTCTGGAGAGTCATAGCTACTTCTCAGGTTTTATTTGATGTTTTAGGTCACCAGCTCTTTAAAATCTTGGGCTCAGCCTCTGGCAATACAGTCACTACCTGCCTGACCATTCAAAAACATGGATAGCCAATAGGCATTTAATTAAGACAGACTAGCAAGATGAAAAAAGAATTAAATAGCAATAATTCTGGAGAACGTACATCGTCATAATTTTGGAGAAATGATCATTAAACCCCTTTTAATCATTTCATTTTCCTTGAACAGCAGGAGGAAGATACAGTCAATTCTAATTTATGGACCCAGGAGAAAGCTTGGGTTCTGGAGGTGCTCATCTCTTGAATTTCATTCCATCCAGTTTTGGGAGAGAATCTAGAGAAGATTGAAGCCTCTTGTCATGGCTATGGAATAATCATGGTATAGCCTTGCCATGTTATATATAACATTGCCTTATCTTGTATTCCTCACAGGTCCTGTTACTCTGGTCCCAGATTCATCTATTTATTCTTTTACCTGGGGGGAAAGGAGGGGCAAAGCAATTGAGGTTAAGTGACTTGCCCAAGGTCACACAGCTGGTACGCATCTATTTAATCTTACCTTGAGTTCTTACTGCCCTGATACTTATTTCTGCATCTAAATCACCTAAACTACCCAATTCTGCTTTTCATCACCCTCTTTCTAAGCCCATGAAGCTGCTGTCATCTGTTGTGCCACAACTCTGTTCCATCTCTCCTTTTCTCACACATTCATTCCTTCTTACATAAATGTTGCATCCAGGGACTAGTCTCTTTGGGAGTTATTTGTCCTTAGTACTTTTGACAATGAGTGATGGGTCTGCTTTTGACTATGGAGTAACCAAAACTGTAATGGACAATGTTCACTAAAGATGAGTGTCATCTCTGCCCATATTACATATAGATGAAGAAACTGAGTTTTAGAGATAACAAGTGACTTATCCATGTTCACACAGCAATGTGTTAGGAATTGCCTTCTCTGCAAAATACCAGTAATGGTTCTCTGTCTGCACATACAAGGCATTTTTCTTTGCTTTTCCTTTTTTTATTGTTGACTGCAATAAACTCATTCAACTAAAATATCCTTTTTTGTGTGTTGTTTTTAATGTGGTTGAAAAAGAATACAGCACTATATGTGTGTGGCATGTCCCAGATGATGGCCTCTAGTACATTGCTAGGCATTTAATGGATAGTGATTGAACTTAACTGTTACAATGAGGCTGAATTGGCATACAGCATGGAGCATGCTCAGAGCTGTCATTTCTGGTTATGGATCAACTATGAGGGATTAACTTTGAACCTTTCTTCTAGCCAATGCTGAAAAGACCTTATGTTTTTGGTGTGGTTACAGAGAGCACAGCTTTAGTTTAGTACTTGTGGTAATTGTTTTTCCTTTATTTTAAAATGCAAAAAAGATCATACATGATTAAATGCCTGGTAATAAACCAAATTTTGCTATGTATATAAGTATTTATATGTGGATACATACACACAAATATGTATATATGTACACATACACATATATATACACACTTCAACTCTCCTACATACTCCCAAATGAAGCTGGAGAAAATGATAAAATTTTATTGAGTCCACTACAAATTTATGTCAAATAATCTTAATTGGACCTCTGTTGTGGCAAGGCAATCTTTCTAGACCCCTCCCTTAATCAGTTCACTATTTCACTCACAACAACTGCTTCACATCTTTTCATCCTTCCTCAAATCTCTCATGCCTTCTCCTCTCCTTAATCATTTAGCTGAGAAATTTACCCCAGATCTTTGTGAAAAATTTGAGACCATTTACAGAGTTCCCTTTTGCCCCAGTCCCTTACCTCATATCACCCAGAAGCGTGCTGTCACTATTCCCTCCTTCATTCCTGTCTCACAAGAAGTAGTTCTTCTTCTAGCCAAGATAAACTCCTCTACATGAACAAGCGATCCTATTCCAGCATGTTGGGTTTTTCCCCAGTAGATTGCCCTCTCTATCATTCCCACTCTCTCACTAATCTTCAATTTCTCTGTTTATTGGCTGCCTCCCTATTGCCTACAAACATCCCCATATCTCCTCCATCCTCAAAAACTCCTCATGTAATCCACTGATCTTTTCAAGTTATTGTCCTGTCTCCTCCATTTTTTTCATTATCTCCTTGAAAAGGCTATATGCAATTGATACCTTCACTTTCTTTCCTCTCAGTCTTTTCTTAAACAGTAGTAAGACTAGAATTTCAGAATACTCTGAAGGATCAATCTGTATCAATTGATACTCTCTTCTCTCTTGGTTTTCATGATACTACTCTCTCCCAACTTCTCTCCCTACTGGTCTGTAGCCTCCTTTGCTAGTTCTTCATCCAGGTGATTCTCACTAACCATGAGTGTCCCACGGGGTTCTGTTCTGGGCCCTTTTGTCTTTTGTACAAAAAACCATACAAGAGTATACCATACAAGAGTAATGGTATAAGGTTATATGTATAAGGTATAAGGTATAGCTGAAAGGTTATAGACATTTTAGTCTCTTTCTTTGCATAATTTCAAATTTTTTTCTTTCCAAAATATCAGTTTACAATTTTGCTTGGTGATCTCATCAGCTCCCATGGATTCAATGATCATCTCTGTGCTTATGATTATCAAATCCATTTTTATAGCCCTAACTTCTCTGTTTAATTCTAGACTCGCATCTACAACTGCTTGTTGGACATCTCAGATTGAATGTCCTACAGATATGATAAATTCAGTATGCTTAAAACTGCACTCATTCTCTCCACACACACTCCCCCAAAGTCCTCCTCACCCTCTTCACTTCCTTATTACTATTAAGATTACTACAATAATCTAATTCATCTTGGCTTAAAACCTAGGTATCATCTTTCATTCCTTATGTTATCTCAGCCTCCTGCCATATTAGATCTGATGCAAAGTTTTGTCAATTATACTTCTTTTTATACCTCTCTCAGATCTTAAGCTTTTGTAACTTTCCTCTGATATCACCACCGTCCTGGTGCAGACCCTCATCATATCATGCCTGGACTATTGCAGAATTCTTGTTATTGATCTCTCTGATCTATCTGATCTCTCACATCTCTGCTCATCCTTCACTATCAAATCACCATCTTATCAAACTTCTTCTGAAAGCATGAGTCTGACTGTGCTGTTTTCTCCTCTAATTAACTAAGGAATGAACGAATAAGCTATGGCATATGAATGTGATAGAGTATTATTGTGCTTTAAGAAATTGGGAAATAGATGATTTCAGAGACAAAGAAGAAATTATATGAACGGATACAGTGTGAAATACGTAGAACCAGAAGAAAAAAATCATACTACAACACTGACATCATAAAAATGAACAGTTTTAAAGACTTTTATAAACTTATCAAGAATGAAATGAATAAAACCAGGAGAACAATGTAAAATGGCAATAACACTGTAAAGGCAAATAACTTTGAAAGCTATAAAAACTATGATGCATACAATGAATGCCCATGATTCTAAATGATTCACATTTAAATACACTATCCTCCTCCTGGCAAAGGGGACAGATTTATGGTGCAAAATGAGACACTCATATTTTGTAACCAATGGAGGAATTTGCTTTGCTTGACTGTAAGTATTCATTACAAAGAATTTGTTTTTCTTTTCTTTCTTTCTTTCTTTTTCAATTGAGTGAGAGGAAGAGGGAGAGAAAATAGGTATCTGATAATTAAAATTAAAATAATTGAGAGGTTCTGGAAGAGCTACACATACACAATGTTGCATTCACTTTCAGATAAGGACATTGTTATTAATTTTACTCAATTGTTTTACTTTCAAGAGTTTTTTCAAGAAGTAGGGGGTAATTTGATATGTTAATAATATAAAAACAAAACATAACAAAAAGTCTTTATAAAACCCTGCATGTAGTATTATTCACTCTGGTCTCAACTGAGTTCCAAGACCCTAGCCTAAAAAGACACTCTCAAAGAGGCAATGAGTCAGAAATGTTTATATTGGCCACCACTTAAATAGTTATTGATGGGTCACAGACACAGCAAGTAGAGATCAGTCAATATGAGAAGGCATATGACATTACTGAGGTATTAAGGCAAAAGCCAGGTCATAATCTTGTGTGTCAGGTCAAATTTGAGGAAGCAGACAAGGTCGAGAGTCTGAGGAGAAGGGTGAACTAAGGTCTATGCAGAAACATTGTTAGGATTTATAGCTGAGAGAGGGGGAGTTAACTTTTAGAAGTTAAAGCCAGATAGGAGAGCATAAGTTTAAGTTTGATAAGAGTACATGGGCCCAGGATCCCCATCCAAAGGTCCATGCTTTGAAAAAGAAACAGGCAAAAAGAAAATTGAATTTATACCAATAGACTGGGAAAAAATGCCTCAGCATCTGGAACATTCAGAAGAGATGGTCATTGTGAACAGTTTGGTCTAGGATATCAGGCAACAGTGATGGAGGACCTAGGGAATAGCCCTTTGGCGTCCTTTGACTGAATTCAAACTTCACAAAACAAATATCCTTAATAAAAGGATTTGTTCTATAAAAATTGGACTCATTCAAAAGGCTTCACCCAAGGACCTAGAAGTTTACATGTACTCTTGAGGCCTCAGGATCTCCACCCATGGCCTGGGATAAAATAAAGGGAAACAACACAATTGGACCCACCCTCAGTTCAGGACCCAGACACAGAATGATTGGTTAGCAGAAAAGGACTAAATACTAAGAGATTGAATAGGAAGGGGAGGACCCACCTATTGAGACACCAAATTATAAGTTCAAGAAGACCTGAAGAAAGACTGTGATGCTGTGACAATTGCTTTTGAAGCTGGGACTTGCTATATGCTTCCTGTTTGGGACAGAGCTTCAACTAGCAATTTTTGTACCTGGGGCAAGTTTACTTGAAGTGTAAGCCCTGGAGAGGAAGACCATCCCAGGATAAGATGAAGTTTCTATTCTGCTTGGGGGGAGGTATTGTTATCTGAGATATCAGGAGGCTGCTATACCCCTTAAGGAAAAAGGGCATCCTAGCAGGAGGCTGCTCTAAGTACTACTGAGGGATGGGTAGGTAAACTAGAAAACACGATACTGAAAAGTACTGTGATAACTGTTTATGCCTGGGACAAACCCACTTAACCCTACTCTAGTTGTGCTTTTGGAAATAGGCTTCACACACAGTTAGGAGTTTTTTAATGGCAGCTTGGTGGCACAGACAATAGAGTGCAGGACATAGAACCAGAAAGACCTAAGTTCAGAGCTTCATCGTTTACCAGCTGTATGTTTCTGGACAAGTTATTTAACCTTTATCTGCCTTAATTTCCTCATCTGCAGAGTAGGGATAGTCACAGGGAGGAGGGGATCGCGGGGGGGGGGGACCACTTTTGAAGATAGTTGTGAAGATAAGATGAGATAATATTGACAAAGTGCTTTGCGAGCCATTAAGATCTACATAAGTATAGCTATTATTATTATTATTATTATTATTATTATTATGAAGTATGTCTGATAAGGGAGTAATATAGGAGTAAAGTGATTTCTAATAGACCCTCTCTCTCACTGTTTTCACCTTTGAAATCGGAACTCAGAATTCCTGAGCCCTTTCACATTGTTGTGAACCCCTCATCAGTCTGAGGCTATGCCTTCGTGAGCAATTTGTTGGGCTTATTTTAAGTGAAATGACCAGTTAGGACAGCCAAACATCTGGTTTCAGTTTTATTTGTTCTTTACAGAATTGATCTATTGCTTGAAAAAAAAGCAGGTAAATCAACTATAAACAGTAGAAATGGTTTCTTTATGAATTGGTCTGGACAGAACTGGGAGCAATGTGTGGAAGTGGCAGAGAAGCATACTTCTGTTCAATGTAAGGAAAAACTTGGTAATAAATAGAAGTATCAAAGAGGAATGAGCTGTCTCAGAAAGCAGTGAGCTCCCCATCACTGGAGATCTTCAAGAAAATGTTGAATGACCACTTCTCAGCCATGTGATAGAAGAGTTTTTGTGTGTTTTTTGTTCGGGACAAATTAAATTAGATAACTGCTAAGGGTCCTTTCCACTCTCAGATTCTGTGACTTTGTCATACCTGATTTGGTGTGTTATTTTTTTTTCTTCCCCTAAAAGGAAATGCTGGGCCATATACTCCTTCTGATCCTATTGCTGTATATTTAATGCATCAATTTGATTCAATAAACATTTACCATGTCCTTTCTGAAAAAAAGAAATTGGAAAGGCAAGAGGTTGAAAGGGTAGATGTGAAGATGAGGTAAAAGAGAGTCCCTAGGCAAATGGAGATTATAATCTACTGGGGATGGGCTGGGAAGATGATATAAATATAAATAGTCATGGTCCCTACTAACTCTATGCAAAATAACACATAGAAATCTCATCAAAGAAGTGCAAATGTAACCCAACTCAAAGCCCATAGGTTTAAATTCTCTCCTCATTGGTAGAGATCAGTGCCCCAAGACTTCACGAAGACCTGGGAAGAGCTGCTGAGAGAAGAAGAGAGGAGAGATCTTCAGTTTGCTTTGAGTTTCACAGTCTAAGAGATTTTCTTGACTGTCTTTGAGTCTCTTTCGTCTCTTCAGGTTTTGGGCACTACAGACATTTTGGACGCTTCTAGCTTCTGGCTTCAAGAGAGAAGATAGAAGAACCCAATCTCACTTCTGGTTGCTGAAGGAGAATACTCCAGGAAGAAGTTGACACATATTTCCCCTCCCCCCAAAGAAAAACAAAGAGTGGATAGTCTATATAATTTCTCTATCTCTACCGTGTTATACTGGAAATATCAGGGAATCTCTCCTTGGGTGAGATCTAGGACTTTTTCTTGATTGAGCTGAGTTACCTTGCTTCCAATGAGAGGGTTCCTTTATTATGAATTGTTTGGTATATATAATTCTAATGTATATACTTTCTTTTTTTATTTGTTTTCTTGTTTACATCATTCATTTTCATGACATTTTTGAATTACAAATTTTCTCCCTGTCTTTCCCCTGCCCCAATCCTAAAACAGCAGTCCCACTGTAAAGGCCCTCCCCTGCTCTGCTCTCTTACTTTCTGGT
>CM053593.1:286223405-286263560 GCA_028646575.1 Pseudocheirus occidentalis | reverse complement strand
ATTTTTTCTCCACTTCTCTTATTTGGTTTTCAAAGTCCTTTTTCAGCTGACGTATAGCTTCTAGGCATTCTTCAAGTATCTTGGAAGCATTTGGTATGGGAGTTCTGACTGGGTTGTCTTCCTCCCATTCCATGCTTTGATCCTTTTTGTCCACAAAAAAGGATTCTAGAGTTTTATTGCAGTTCTTATTTTGCTTCCTTTTCCTCATGTTGGCCAGTCAATTAATTGGTTGGCTTTTTAAGCTCTATGAAACTCTGCTTCCGGGGGGGGGAAGCTCTGTTCCAAATCGCTGGGGTTTTCCCAGCTGCCGGAGCTATTAGGGGGGTTTTGCAAGTCCCCCCAGCTTTGGCTTGCTGAAAGTGCACCTCAGAACCACCACCCAAGACCACGATCTGTATCCAGGCTGCTCAGCGTAAGAGCATTTGGCCCTGATCAATTGATTCAGCCCCCTGCTGAGTCCACAGGCCATGAGCTCTGAAGCAGCCTGTGGGGGCCATTGGTTCCAGCATTTCCCTTCCCCCACTGCTTCCTTGACCTGGGGGCAGATTGGCCGAACTGCTTTTCCTCTCCCAAATTTAGTTTCAAAGTTTCACTTTCACTAACCGTCTCTGATGCTGGTCTGCTGAAATTTAAGATCCCCTCAGGCAGATGCTTTAGATCTTCTCTGAAGTAGACTCACGCTGTGGTTTGTGAAGCTCAGCTCCTCCCGGCCGCCCTGGGGCCTGGCCTGTCCTGTCCACGGCTGCGGTTTGGGGCTGAGTTTGTCCTGTCCTCTGGCCTGCTCGATGAGCCCCTCCCGCTGCTGCTCCTCTCCAATCCCTGTTTTTCACACCTTGGTAGATGTGGAGGTACTGGAGGCTGTAGATCCTCTCTCCTGCAGACTGGCTGCTGTGTGGCTCAGCTTGGCTCAGCTCAGCTCCTTCCTGCCACCCTGGGCCTCGCCGCAGACTTGGCTTCAGGCTGGGCCGGCCTCCACTCCTGTCCTGCCACGATGAGCCCCTGCTGCCGAGCTGCCCTCAGCAAGAGATGTGTTTTCTGTATTTTTGTGAGTCTGAGAGTCCTAGACTTTGTCTGGGGTCATATTTTATGGGTGTTTAGGGTGGTTGTGTGGGACCTGCAAAGCCTTGCTGCTTCTATGCTGCCATCTTGGCTCGGCCCCCCCTTGGATGTATATACTTTCTATGATTTCTGTTTTGCTATGGATTTGGATAAATGGGTTTCTCTGACTACATATGACTTTCTCTTGATTGAGCTGAGTTACCTTGCTTCCAATGAGAGAGTTTCTTCATTATGAATTGTTTGGTATAGATTCTCATGTATATACTTTCTATGATTTCTGTCTTGCTATGGCTTTGGAAAAATGGATTTCTTTGACTACATATTATGTGTGTTTATTGTGGAAATAGTATTTTGGGGTAAGGGAGTCAAGTCTTAGCTATAAAGCTTGTTTGATTAATTAATAGTAATCAGAAGTCATGGAAGGGGAAGGGAAGGGTGAGCTAGAATTTGGAACTCAAAACTTTAAAAAATGTTTAAATTATTTTAAACGTGTAACTACGGAAGAAATAATTTTTTTTTTAAAAAAGAAGTCAGCATGAACCTAAAAGCTATATCCCCATATACTAATAATATTTAAGGGAGTAGAGAGATATAATTCTAGCTTGGCACCTCTTCTCTTTGAGGAGAGCAAGGTGACCAAGTTTCAGTCCCCAAACTCCTGCCTCTCCTGCTGGCAGGAATTAGACTATCCTTTGGAGAAAGGTAGAAAGGGAAGAGACCAAAGATGTCTATTCTGCCACCCTCTGAATCATACAACAACACCCCCATGCTACATGTTGGGGGTGGTGGGGGTGTCATCCCTTGCTATTCAAAGTGCTATGAATGGTCACTTGGGAGAACTAGGTAAGATTTCTTGGAGGAGGTAAGATTTGAATTAGGCCTTGAAGAATAACAAAGGACTGACCAGTGCCTGGGATGTTTAGGCATTAAGTAGGCACTTAATAAATGCTTATTTCTTTACTTCCTTATGAGCACGTGCTGATGCAAGGCTCACATAGATTTGGGACATTCCATTTGGAATGCCCTCAGTTCCAGCTATGCTACCAACCAGAAAGGGTGCTCATTATCACCTGGTATCACAATTTACTGATTGTGGCCAGTGACAGAATGTCTACACCTGCTCCAAATCCACATGGGGATTCCATCAACTGAGAAGTTTTACACATAAGGACTGAGCTCATTGGTCACTTCCTCTCAGGAAAAGAAAAAAAAGGTTTTGCTTTTGGTTTTGTTTGGGAGTAGGGGAGAGGCAACAGCAGTCAAGGCAAAGGCATGCCTGTTTAAAAGTGTGGGGGAAGGCTAATCTAATTCTTTCCATTGTGTCCAGAAGTGTATAATCAATGTGCCCTTCTGGCTTGTAAGAGAGCAAATCTATCTCTGCTTAGATTCTCTCCACCAGCCTGGTTTATGTCTGTGAGGGGGAGAATGGTTTTCAATGACAGCATGGGGGGGATTGTTGAATTTTTCTTGAGGGTGAATTCATTTAACACTCAGAAATGAGTTTTCTTTCAGGAGAGAAAGTACTTTGGAAGGAATCATAGCATGGTTGTGTTTATTTTTAATGTTTCTCTTTTTCCTGAAAATGATGCCTTATAAAAAAATTAAAGAAGAAAGCTGTATTTTTTTAAGGATTTGGTTCATTACTGCTTTGCACTGACCTGGTGGTTTTGGACTATGGAGTTCTGGCACTTGTCATAGATGCTTGCCCATGTTACAAAAACTGTGAAATGGCAGGCATGTGTGAGCTAAGCAGTGAAAGGAAGTTCATCCATCTAAAGACAGACAGCCTCCTAAGGAATAAAATAATTTTAATACCTTTGAATAGTTCTCAACATGAGAGACTTAGTAATATAGTCTATTTTTTCAAAAAATGTTTTAAAGTACATATTATCTATATGTTTGTTGGTTTTTTAAAAAAAATTTGCTTTATTATCTATGGAATGGGGATAATAAAAGCTTTTTCAGCCTACCTCTTGACACCGTGGTAAAGAAAGTTCTTTGCAAACATTAAATGCTGAATAAATGTATCACATAAAAGAGCTTATTCTAGTAACTCCTTGAGTTATACTAAAGTTATGCTTGGTTGCCTCAATCATCTCCAACAGTCTATATAGGATGAAGGAAAAGAAGAACTTTGAGTCCTAGAGTAGAACCAGGATATAAGCAGCATCAAGGTCAACTACTACACTGACAATAAATTATTTAATTTGCTGCTTGTGCTAATTTTGGCTTTAAAATTAAGATTAAGAGAACACAGGCTTTGCAGCAGCTTGCACCACACCATCCATATGTGGCACCACCAGAAATTCTGAATGCTGTGGATAACTTCACTTACTTAGGCAGTATACTTTCCAGGGATGTACACTTAAATGAGCAGGTTGATGCATCCATTTCCAGAGCTAATTCAGTGTTTGAGAGGCTCCGACAGGAAGTTTGGATGAGAAGAGGTATTGGACTGCTTACTAAATAAACTAAAGGTCTAGAGAGCCATTGTGCTCACCTCATTATTTTATGCCTCTGAAACTTAGACAGTAAACCAGCACCATGCCAGGAAACTGAACAACTTCCGTTTGAATCATCTTAGGAAGATTCTAAAGACCACTTGGCAAGTTAAGGTATCAGACACTGAGGTCTTTTCTTGAGTTGAACTGTGAAACGTTCAAACTCTACTGCAGAGGGTGCCACTCCAATGGGCTGGCCATGTTGTTCATGCACCAAATGTACTCTTGCCAAAAAGACTATCTCACACAAGGCAGGTGCTCATGTAGTGATTGGAAGAAGCAATACAAGGACACTCTCAAGATCTCTCTGAAGAACTCTAATACTGTACATTGGTTGGATCACCTCTAGAGTACTGTGATTATCTAGGGCCTGTAGTAGGAAGGAAATTGGGAAGATGGAGTAATTACAAAGTAGTACAATCAGGATATCAAGAGGACTAGAAAATATGCCAAAAAAGGGCCTGGGGATTTTTAGCCAAGAGAAGACTTGGGGGTGCATGATAATTATTTTTAATTTTCCTGTCTGGGTAGTTGCATTTTCTTTGTCTTTAAGCATAGTTATACCATAGAAGAAGAATTCTAATATTTTTCTGCTTGCTCCCCCTCCATTGTCTGAGAAAAGGTAGAAGCAATGGGTGGAAGTTTAAGAAAAGCCAATTTCAACTGAATATAAGGAAAAACTTCCTAACAACGAAAACTATTCAAAATGGAGATGGATTGCTGTGTTAAGTAGCAGATTTTCTTTTTCTGGAGGTTTTCAAGCAGAAGCTAGATGGATCCACCCCGTGCTTGGGATGATCTACAGAGGACTCCTGTTTAGGTAAAGTTTAGACAAGACAGTCTCTTAGGTTCCTTCTAACTTTAAAACTTGCCAATTTTTGTTCAGTTGGCATAGCCTTTGAGAATGAAAGGTTACCTTCAAACTGAAACAAGGTAAAGGAATAAGGTTTTAGTGGAAGCTCTTGAAATATACCATTATAGTTTTTAATCACACTTATATCAGACTACACATCACATAATAGAACATGGATTTGGGGACACACATCATGTACATACATTTATACAGAGAGACATATATATGCATATATGTATACATGTGTGGATATACACATACATAAACAATCTTTTCCATTAGGTAAGAATACAAATGACAACTTCCAATCATCATTTCTTGGAAATTAGTAAAATATCAAACTCATGTATTTTAAAAAAGTATTAATAATTTCCTTTAGTCAGATGAAAGACTAGATGTTCACCTAGCAAAAATTATGCCTGACATCATTGAAGAAAGGTTTTTATATGAAAAAAGCTTTGTTTAAGACTGAAGGATTTCTTTTGAGAGAGAAGGTCTTTGGATTGGAGAATCACTGATTTAGAGCTAGAAGGGACTTAAATTGCCGTGCAGTCCAAACCCCAACTCAACTTCTCAACTTTACAGATGTAGGAACTATGGACTATTGTAGTATCTGAAATGACAGGCTATACTAGAACCCAAGGACTAGGTAATAATAGATAATACCAAGAAATTTATAGTTTTCAGGTAATATATTAGTAGTAGATGCTTAAATATGTTAGAAATTGATTATAACATATCATATTTCTGTGTCCTCTTAGAAAAGATGTGTTGAAACAGATCTTTGATATAAGATGAAAGTTCCAAACCGATGATCAGTTTGTAATTTGTGAACTTAATAAATGCAAGTATATAGAT
This sequence comes from Pseudocheirus occidentalis, assembly GCA_028646575.1. NCBI lineage: Eukaryota > Metazoa > Chordata > Mammalia > Diprotodontia > Pseudocheiridae > Pseudocheirus > Pseudocheirus occidentalis. The sequence goes on along the minus strand of CM053593.1, from coordinate 286,258,289 downwards.
GCTATTGTTATGCAAAGCAAATAAACAAATAATACAAAGCAGTTTTAAAAATAAAGTAATTACATAGTTCTGACTGAGGGATTAAGATAAATTCGTGTGAGATGAAGCCATGTAAAGGTGACATTATTGGATAAATGTCATATGACCAAGAGATTTATCCTCCAGCAAAGGTGATTATGATATATTTAAGTATTTAATATTCCCCATTCAAAATTCTTTAGTGTCTTCCTAATGTCTCCATGATGGAATGTAAAAATCTTATTAAGTCTCCCTACTATTCTGATCTTGCTCAAATCTACCTTTCAGTCCTTATTTTATATTAATCTGCTTTCTTCACTCTTTTAGTCTAAATGAGTTACAGTATGCTTCTTGTGCATCACATTCTATCTCCTACTTCTATTCATTTGTACTAAGGTCTTTTCATACCTGGACTGTACTCCCTTCTCAGCCTTGCCTTGTATGAACTTTAGCTTCCTTAGTTTCTCCTTCCTTAATTTCTCCCTTCTTTTCAAAGGCTTCCCTGATTCCCTCAGGTATTAATGCTTTTGCCTTCCTGATATTACCCACTATTTATTTATATGATTACGTGTTGTATTCCTTTCCTCCTTTGTTCCCCATCCCAAGCCTTCAAAAATGTAAGTTCTTGGAAGACAAACACAATTTATTTTTGTCTTTGTATTCTCAGTTCCTGGCACAGTGCCTTGCACACAGAAGGCACTTAGTAAAAGATTTGTTGAATTAAATTAATGTTCAAATGTTTAATAGCAATTAAATGCAATACTAATTTCTAAAACAAAGGGAAGGGAAGTGAATATATATTCAAACATTCCATTAATATGGATAAACCTGTATGGCAAAGTACATGGAATTCAATCAAACAACTGATTGTTTTGGAAACAATTGGGTGAATTATATTGTAGTAAATAAATAGCTCATTAAGTCCTGATAATTCATTATTTTAAAAATTGGTTGTATGACTTCTAATCAAACTTTGGTTATTCAGTCCTGTTCTGTTGTCTCAATGTAGACTAAGACTTTTTCTGGAAAAATTGTCTGATTTGTTTAACGTTAACCCCCTCCGTTTCCCCCCTCCATGCAAGTTCCTTCCTTTATTTATTTTACCTAGGTTACAAAATTCCTTTTACATTCTCACCTTTCTCCCCATACAGATTCATCCCTCCCTTCCCCTTCCCACTCATTTGTAAACCATTGCCTTTGAAAGAATTGCAGAATTCTGTACTCTTTAAGATGTGAAGAAATATTAAAAAGCTGACAAAGCACTTTGGTATTAGATTATATCCTGAATGTTAAAGATCATGGCTTCTGATTTGGGAAAAGTGAGTTTTCCTGGTTTGTACATAAGCATTTAGCAATCAAAGAGTAAACATAGATGGTGTGGAACTTTATCTGTAAGTGATGGACTAGTAGAACTGAGGAATGAATGTTGCAATTTGTGTTTTTATTTAAGGGAAAGACTGATCTCTTAATTGCCACTCTAATGGCCTTTTCTAAATCCTCATCCTTCTCAATCTCTCTGCAGCCTTTGACAGCTTTGATCACCCCCTTTTGATTGATACTTTTTTCCTTAAATTGTTGAGACACCACTCTCTCCTGTTTCTCCTCCTACTTATCTGATTGCTCCTTCTCAGTCTTCTTTGATGGATCCGTATCCAGATCCTTCTAACCAAAGGGATCTCACAGAATTCTGTCTTGGGCCTCTTTCTCCTCTCCCTTTATACTATTTCTATTGGTGATCTCATCAACTCCTATGAACTTAATTATTATTTCTACACTAATCTATTTATCCTCAAATCTTTTTATCCTGTTTCAGTCCCCCTAGTTACATCTCCACCTGCCTATTGGATAGCTCAAACTGGATGTCCAGTAAATGTTTTAAACTCAACACATCCAAAGCTTAACTCATCTTTCCCCATAGAGACTCTCCTCTCTTAAACTTGTCTATTACTATCAAGAGCACCGTCTTCTGTGTTTCCCAAACTCACAATCAAGATTTCATCCTCTCCTCCTCACTCTCAATTTGGTGCCAAGGCCTGTTGATTTTTCTTTGCAACACATCTTGAATACACTCTTTTCTCTTCTCTGACTGTGCTACCACCAAGCTTGACCTCCTGCAATGGCCTGTTATTGGTGTCTGCCATAAATGTCTCCCCACACAATCCAACTTCCATTCAGTAATCAAAGGTATCTACCTAAAATCACAGAGTATGGACTAATTACATCAAAATTCCTCTTCCCTCCATTTTAATAGACTATGGTTGTTGTTGTTTAAAAGCTTTTCAGTCCTGTCTGACTCTCTGGGATTCCACTTGGAGTTTTCTTGGTGAAGATACAAATGTGGTTTACTATTTCCTTCTCCTACTCATTTTACAAATAAGGAAACAGGGTTAAGTGACTTGCTCAGGGTCACATAGCTAGTAAGTGTCTGAGGCTGAGATTTGTACTCCAGAAGACGAGTCTTCCTGACTCCAGGCCTGGGACTTTATGCAGTGTGCCACCTAGCTGCCCATAGACTCTAGTGGCTCCTTATCAACTACAAAAAAACAAAACTAACCCATAAAATGCTCTGTCATTTAAATTCCTTAATAACCTGAAATTCCCACCTTTCCATTCTTTTGACACTTTACATTATGAGTGGAGATCCTATATATTATGATATCCTGTGTTACTGGTGTCCTTGCTGTTCCTCAAAGAAGATATCTTATCTATCTCCTAATTTGGTGTATTTTTACTGGCCTTCCCTCATACCTAGAATGCTTTCTCTTCTTGTTTTCACATTCAATTACCTTGGCTTCCCTCAAGTTTTAGTTAAAATCTCGCCTTATAGAGGAACCCTTTCTCAATCTCTTTTAATTATAATGTCTTCCTTCTGCTGATTTTTAACATTTTATCCTATAAATAGCTTCTTGCTACATAGTTGTATGCATATTGTCTCTCCCATTAAACTACGAGATGTTGGTAGAAAGGATTACCTGTTAACTCTCTTCATGTCCCCAGGGATATGAAGTACAAATATAGGTACTTATATGTATAGGTACAGTGCCTGACACATAGTAGGTACATAATAAATATTTATTGACTGATTATTTTCCTTGTATTTTTTCCGTGTATGTGATACATCTCTAAGACCATTTCCAAGGTATTAATTTTTTGAAGTATCACCCAGTATAAGTTTAATAGAACTATTTAAGGTATATTAAATGAATTTACACTCAAATCCTATTCTGATGATTCATTGTGATGTGCAGTTCATCTTGGGTTCTTAGTAAGTCAACAAGTTTTTATTAATCACCTGCTATCTGACAGACACTATGTTAAGTGTTGAGGATAAGAAAGACACACACACACACACACACACACACACATACTCAAGATGGTTCCTGTCTTCAAAAAGCTCATGATATATTGAGACAATAGGAAAACAAATACGTATAAACAAGCCGTATATGAGGTAACTAGAAAATAATTAAAAGAGAGAAAGCTCTAGACTTAAGAGGGTTTGGGGAAAGATTTCTTCCAAAAGATGAGATCTTAGTTGGGACTTTTGGAATAAGCCAGCCAACTCAAGAAGCAGAGAAGAGAAGAGTATTCTAGGCATGGTAGACAGGCATAAGAAAACAGAGCCCAGAGCCAAGAGATGGAATGTCTTGTTCATAGAATAGCAAGCAGGCTGGTGTGTAAGTTTTAGAAAGTATGGTATAAGAAGACTGGAAATGTGGGGGTGGGGTTAGGTTATAAAGAGATTTGAGTGCCAATTAGAGATCCTGTATTTGATCCTGGGGGCAATAGGGAGTGACCGGTTGGATTGAAGTAAGGAAAGACTTCAGGAATGTAGACCCAATAGCAGCTTATGATAATAGTACAAGTGCCAGGTGATAAGGACCTGTGATAGAGTGGTGGCAGTCTCAGAGGAGAGAAGACATAGTCGTGAGATGTTGCAAAGGTGAAATCAAAGGGTCTTGCTAGGAACAGGTTGGATAAGGGGGGTGGAGTTATAGTGAGGAATTGAGGAGGAAACATAAGTTGGGAGCCTGGGAATATGGGGAAATGATGGTGTCTTCCAAAGTAATAGGGAAATATTGGGTGTGGAGAGAGTTTAGGAGGAAATATAATGAGTTGAGTTTTGGATATGTTAAGCTTAAGATATTTAATGCTTGACATGTCTAAAAGGCAGTTTTAGGTGTGAGACTGAAGGTCAGCAGAGAGGTTAGGGGAGGGTAGGTAGGTTTGAGAATAAACAGCATGTTGTTGCTCAGTCATTTTCTTTTTCAGTTTTGTTCCATACTTTGTGACCCCTTTGGGGGTTTTCTTGGGAAAGATGTTGGAGTGATTTGCTGTTTCCATCTCCAGCTCATTTTACAGGTGAGAAAGCTGAAGCAATTTTGGAGGCAATTGGGGCTAAGTGACTTACCTAGGACCACACAGCTAGTCAGTTTCTGAGCTGGAATTTGAACTCAGGTCTTCCTGACTTTCAGCATGGAATTCTAATCATTGTGCCACAGAGCTGCCTCTTATCAGTGTAGAGATGGTAATTAAACCCATGGAAGCTGGTAAGATCACCAAGCGAAGCAGTATAGAAGGAGAGTAGAAAAGGGCCTAAGATAGAACTCTTAAACACCTGTAGTGAGAAGTCGTGAACTGGATGAGGACCCATCACAGGAGACTGGGAAGGAGTGATCTGGTAGGTAAAAGGAGAACCAAGGGAGAACAGGATCCTAAAAAACCTAGAGAGCAGAGAACGTTAAGGGGAAGATTGTAATTAGCAGTGATCAAGTCTTCAGAGAAGTCAAGAGGAATTAGAATCAATAAAAGGCCGTTGGATTTGACAACTAAGAGATCATTGGTAACTTAGGAAAAAGAAGTTTCAGAGGAATGATGAGGCTGGGAGTCATTTTGTTAAGGATCCAGAAGAGAGTAAGAAGAGAGAAAGCGGAGGCACCTATCCCAGAAGGGCTTTTCAGGGAGATAAGCACAAAGGTCAGGAGGGATAAGGGATAATAGCAATGGAAGGATCAAGTCAGGGTTTTTTGAAGATGGGGGAGACATGGGCATGGCTGTAGGCAGGAAGAGCTTGAAAATAAGGAAGAAGGTGGGGGTGACAGACTGGGGGATCTATTGGGGGAGATGTGAGGGAATGGGATTACTAGTGCAAGGAGAGGAGTTAAGTAGGGCCACCTCTTTTATGAGACAAGGGTGAAGGAGGAGGTAGTGACAAACAGCATATGAGTTATGTAAGATGAGAAAGAGGGGAGAAGAGGGAACGCAGGGTCAAAGGCCTCCATTTTTTTCTGTGAAATACGGAGCACTGTTGGTGGAGAGTGGGATGGTGAGAAAATCCTGCAACCATTTTGATTGGGTCCACTACAAACTTATGTTACAAGACTTCAGCCGGGCCCTCACTGGGCTGGGCAGTCCTCCCTCATCAACTCACCATCCCATTCTACACCAATGACTCTTGGAAACCTTTGAGTACCTTCTCACCGGCCCCACCCCTCCCCATGTCTCCTGCTTCCCTACCTTCTCAGCTGAAAACTCTGTCAAATATTCCAGAGGAAGAAAAAGGGAGGCCTTCTAGGCTTTAGCTCAAAACCTACCATTTTTTCTTGACTTCAGGCTCGCCTTTGTCTTTGTTCTCTCCTCTCATCTTTCCTCCCTCCTTTGTTTCTTTATTTGTAAAATAAGGCTTTTGTTTAGTCCTTTCTAGTTCCAAATCCGATACTCTTCTTGCATCTCTTTCTGCTTTGTAATCCCATATTATTTAAGTTCATTGTGGAGGAGAAATATAGCCTGAATCCCCCTCCAGTGTCTATCAGTATATGGTACCATAAACCAAATGGGAAAATATTAAGTAGATCAACAAGAAAAACAACATGAATAAAACAAGCAGTGTGATCATTTTCCATCTCAACATACATGTGATTATAATTTCTCATAGACTAACATATTTGAGGAAGGAAATACATTTTGAAATAACTGAGCTGAAAGGCAGACAGGTGATGCAGGACATAGAGTGCTACAATTCAAGTCAGGAACTGCGGTCAAAGCCAGTCTCAGATACTTCCTAGTTGGATGAGTCACTGTCTGACTCAGTTTCCTCAGCTGTAAAATCAGAATAAATAATAGCACTTGCCTCCTAGGGCCTTAAGAGGATAAAATGAGATATTATTTGTAAACAGTTTTGCAAACTCTAAAGCACACTGCATGAATGAGAGCTGTTATCATTATCTTGAGGAAATTCATGCTTTAATGTGGGTTCACATCAAACATGGGGAAAACACTTCCTGCTTATATTTTCACATCTTTGTCCCTTGGTGACATACCTTGCTGCTTATTGCCATTGCTTCCCACAGCAGCTTGGCATTATTTGAGAGTTCTCTGGGCACTGCCACTCCATTCTTCCTCAAGAGGTCTGCACATCCTGTGGCCCGTGGGCCATTAGTGGCACGGCAAAGGATTTTGGGTGGCCTTTGAAAAATGTAGAGGAAATCATCCTCCACGAGGGTTCCTGAAATATCTTGGCATGCCCTTGGGTTGTAAGTGGCCTACAGGCTCAAGGTTGTACAGGATTGTTTTTCAATAATAATAATACATATGTATTCATATATATATAATGTATGTAATTTATGTAAATAATGTATGTAAATTATTCACTTATGTAAATTATTCAAATATTATATGTCTTTATATACCAGACATTATAATAAGCACTTTGCAATTATTATCTCATTGGATCCTCACAACAACTCTGGGAGGTAGGTATTACTGTTATTCCCATTTTATGGTTGAGGAAACTGAGGTAAACCGAAGTTAAATGACTTGACCAGGGTCATGTAGCTAGTAAGTGTCTGAGGCCAAATGAGAACTCAGGTCTTCCTGACTCCAGGCTCCATTCTCTAGCCATTTACCACCTAGCTGCTCCTCTAGCCTTCAGTCTACTGAAGCCTTTGCTACAGTCTCTACTTCTATCCTCTGTAGCCCTGTTGATTCTCCACCATGCCCTGGATACCTGTGGTGAAGCCCTTCCCTGATGCCATTTCTCACCAATGCTGCTCTTACTGCGACTGTTGCTATTTCAGGGAAGGAGAGCCTACTTGAACCACTTTCCTTGGGACTAATTAAGACATTTTCAATTCTATTCTATATTTTGGCTCACAATACTATAAGACTTTTTTTTTTTGAGTGATTATTCTGAATGGAAGATGCCCTCAGCCCATGTCTTTAGTTGGGTTAGGATGACTGCTTCAGGTTTTAGGCATGGTGTCCCCCACGCTTTCACCCCTTTATGAGGAGAGCTTCTGGCCATGAAGGTTAACAGTCACACCTTTATATCTGTTATTTTTATGCTTGAAATTCTCCCCTTGCCAGTCTACACTCATAAATAGTGTGCGGCCCTGCAAATTGTTTTGAATCTGTGTGAAGCCTGAAGAAAGAACTAGAAATACTAAAGAGGGAGGACACACAACTCATGGACACTATCTACCAAGGCCAAAAGTGATTTGTATCAGTAGAAGGAATAAACATGTCAGAAGAGATCCATCAAGTACTGAAACATCATTATCAGTTATTTTGTACAAATGAATGTGGATAGACCTTTATCCATTTGTATATAACCATAGCTCTACCACACTAAGAAACCAATTGGTCAAATGAATTATTTGCCATCCTGTTAACCTACCCACACTTTCCCCAACCTAACCAATGGTTGATTTTTTCACTTTTTAACTGGTTTTTATTGTTGCTAGGAAAGAGTCAAAAGACACTCTTGCTAACTGGAATAGGGTCTGAAGTGTGAGGATCAGTGGGAGTTTCTCTTCTTGATTTTCACTGGGGAATTAAGTTGTTCATAAATAAGAAAAAATCTAATCAAAGTACATGTTATTTTCTTAATGGAAAAAAAATTGTGTTTTATAGAAAGCATAGGTCTGTGGATTGTGTCTTCCCTCCCTGCTTCTCTCTCTCTTACTCACATCTGAATAAAATTTCCTAAACAACTCCAAAAAGCCATGCTGGTAACTCGGTGAGTGTATGCTCTGTCCAGGATGTAATTCACCTTCAAAGAACTAACCTTTCATCCTTTAAGCTATTTGAGTATCAGAAATGTCACATATGCCCAGTTGTTTCAGTGTCAGCGATTCTAGGAAATCTAAAGTTGCTCATAGAGAGACTATTTGCAGTTGTCACGGCCCTCAAATTGCCTTTGTAGAACAATTGATTGATGGCATATCAGCTTCATGTTTTCTGCTTTCTTCTCTGCCTTTCTCATGCTCTCTTCCTTAGCTATACAGGTAACAATCTACATAAAAGTTCACATTATCTGTGCTGGGTGCTGGAAAAATAAAGGCCTGGGCTATTTGTCTTCATGCTATAGTAAGAAACAAATTAGTTAAACAAATTATTTGGCATATGTTAACCGCCCCCCTTTCTAAGCCCAACAAATAGCTGGTTTATTGAGTTTTTCCTTTTTTAACTGGTTTTATTGGTTGCTAAATAAATAAATAAAGCTCAACAGGTTGGTTTCCTGTGTTTTGGCCATGATTCAGATATTGCCTAATATTAAGAACTTGACCTTTCTGGGCCTCAGTTTTTCTACTTATAAATCTATTGATGCCCCTCATAGGAAATACGATGTCTAAGTATTATTATACTTGAGGCAGAAGACACAATATAAAACACTTTCTATTTTATGAGAAAATCTAAGTGAAGTGCCTTATGAAGGTACTTTGTTAATTATAGCAACATTGATTATAGACTTCAGGGAGGGTTTCTATTGCTTCAGAAAGCATAAACAATCAAAGACAGGGTCTTAGACCTAAGAAACTTAAGCTCTAAGTCACTGGTAAACAAAGCCAAAGATAAGAATCAAACAGTGAGTCAGTGTCATGAGTTTTGGTGACATGAGCTCCAAAAGGTTATTTGAAAGCAGTGGGACTTTATCTATTCCCCCATACCCTCTCACCCTTTGCAGGGACTAATAGAACTGGGTATTAGCTCTAACACAGAAAACCCAAGTAATAGAAAGCTAAAAGTGGGCTGGAACTTGAAATGGGTACTGTATTAACCTTTACCTTCAGCAGCTTCTCATGGAAAATTGAAAAGAAAGAGTCCCATATATACTGTGAATGTGATCTCAACTTATCTGGGCTTTGATTAAACATTGCCTAAGGAAGATGACTGGTGTAAGTCTCTGATACAATTCAATTCATCTCAACAAACATTTATTTAGTTCCTACAAGGTGCTGGGCACAGTGTCTGGTACTGGGAATCCAAAGACAACAAAGGAACAATCCCTGTCTTCAAGGAGCTCATAGTCTACTGGTGGGAGACAAAAGGGACCGAGATAAGTAAATATAAAATGCATACCGAGGAAACCGAAAATACTTTGGTTAATTAGAGTAAAACCCCAAACAGAGAATCAGGAAAATGCCTCTTGTAAGAGGGTAGAGTTGGTTGAGCCCTAGAAGGTTCAAAGATTATCAGAAGCAAGGATAGAGAGAGTGGATAGCTTATGCTAAGGCACAGAGGCAAAAAATAGAATGTTATGTACCAGGAATGACAAGTAGGTTAATTTAGCTAGAGCAGTGGTTCTCAACATTCCTAATGCCACTAGCCTTTCATACAGTTCCTCATGTCGTGGTGAACCCCCAACTATAAAATTATTGTCGTTGCTATTTCATAACTGTAATTTGGCTACCGTTATGAATCATAATGTAAATATCTGACATGCAGGATGTATTTTCATTGTTACAAATGGAACATAACCCACAGGTTGAGAACCACTGGGATAGAGTATAATAATTCATGATGCCATATGCAGGATTTTAGAGGTTCTGAACATGGTGTGTAATGTCAGAATAGAGGATTTAGAGCTAGAAGGAAGACTGGGGATCATATAGTCCAAACCTTTTATTCGACAGATGACTGAGAACCTTGTGTGCTACCTTTGGTAGTTTACCTTTTGCAGTTGGGAACCATTTTTATTGTAATTTGAGCGCATTACATTATCAATTTTTCATTCAGATTTGAAAAGTGATAATCAAATGCCTTTAATTAGATTTTTTTGTAGTAGTTGCTTTCTCTTTTAGAATATTCTGATATTGAGTCTTTCACATTAGGGTAGGAAGCTAAATGCAGCCAAACCTCCAAAAGAACTTTGATTTTAATAGCTTATTGTGCTGAGGTTTTTCCTCCAGGAAGTAAATGCTTAGCATTCTACCTGCCATCTCCAAAAATGTGGGCATATTTCCTTTTTAAGTATCTTTACTAAATACTCCATGATTTGTGTCACATTTGTATAGGTTTAGCAAGTAACAGTGCTTGCAATCTGTTGCCTTCTTTCTTTGCCTTGACTAGACAAGGTAGAAGCAGCTGCTCTGTGAGTTTTCTCACATGGTCTGCCAATGAATGGGCAGAAGTTCCTCTGTGGAGCAGAGAAGTAATTCAATCTCCATGCTGGATCAGACCTGGGCCATGTCCGAGTTGAGGCTGCATGTTGTATTAAATTACATTTGGTATTTTTTGTTATACTGTATGAACTACTGTTTACAGAGACCACCCTACCTATAGAATTGCACTGAGTATGTCCGGGTGAACCAAAAGGGCAATCCTGTGGTCAAATAGGCAGTGTGTTATTTGTCAGGTTCTTTTCTCTTTTCCACAATTTCCAGTCATTTTGAAATCACTGATGTTTGTTTGCAAAGTATTTCATATTTCTAGTGAAACCTAATTTTTTCTGGGGGGATCTAATTAAGATACGTTGTTAAGACATAGCCCCCTCACATTCTGGACTTCCCTTCAGTATGCCAGGACTAATTCTAGGCAAAATTGTGTACGAAGAAAAGTTTATCCTTGGTATCTAGCCCTAAACCCAAACCCACCATTATCCTTTTCTCTTGACCTCTGCCTACTAAACACTGCCTCACTTCTCTCTCTTGTCTAGAGAAAAATTAATCAGAGGGTCGGGGACCCTTTCGTGTGAAGTTCAGTGCCGCAAGTCTTCCATCAAAGAAATATATAAAAAGAAAGTGGGGAGTAGAGGAGATTGTCATGTAAAAAGAGAGAGCCAGAAGCTACCCAAGTGCTACACTGGCATTTCCAAAGTGTTAAGAGACTCAAGGAGAGCCCCTGGGATGCTGGGTAGAACCCCTCTGGTGAATTAAGGGAAGTGTGTCGTTGGCACAGAGTGTGGGGAATCGCTGATGGGCTGCAATCAACATCATTGGAGGGAATCAGTCAGTCAGTCAACAAACATTTATTAAATACAGGCACTCTGTTTAAGTGAGATATAAAGGAAGACAAAGTGATAGTCCTGGCCTTCAAGGAGCTCATATTCTAATGGAGGAGATAATGTATAACTAACTGTATGTACAAAATATATACAGTGCATATACAAGGCAATCCTGGAGAGAAGGCACTTTGTGGGACTGAAAACAGAAGATGAGATTTAAGTTTCCAGAAGTGTTTCAAAAGAATACCTCAAGGAAGAGCTTATGGATAGAGAGCCTTAGGGACCTTAAAAGCATTTAACCCAAACTCTTCTTTTTACAGGGTGGGACTTTGAAGCCCAGATGGGCTAGGGAAGTGCCAAAAGTCACACAGGCAGTAAAGGTCAGAGTTGGGATTTGAACCCAAGTACTTTGACTCAAAACCTTTCATTCTTCTAAAAATATTTAATGTACTGCTTAATCTGCATACATGGCAGTGTTTTAGGGGCCTGAGAGAAGTAGAAGGCATAATATGAACTCTTGAAGAATCTATATGGGGAGAGAGGCCACACTCAAAGACAAACAGCCCCATATTGAGAAGCAGGGAGGTGTAGTAGAAAGAAAGCTGTATTTGGAGTTAAGAGATCAAGATTGCCTCTAACACTCGTTAGATGATTCTTGTTATTTCATTTCTTCAGGTCTTAGTTTCCTCATCTATTAAATGGGCATGATAGATTTACACATTCTACCTTGAAAGAACTGTTGTGAGGGAAGCCTTTGTAAACTCTGAAGTACAATATAACTCTAAGTCATCATTCTTGTATGATTCACCGTAACATTAGGTATATAAGTTTAGAAGGTAGAGCCGTCTGCTGTTATGGGTTACGGTGGGCAGGGAAGACTCCCTACCATCTGTCATTAGATTACAGTGATTCTCAACCTTCCTAATGCTGTGACCCTTTAATACAGTTCCTCATGTTGTGGTGACCCCCAACCATAAAATGATTTTTGTTGCTACTTCATAACTGTAATTTTGTACTGTTATGAATTGTAATGTAAATATCTGATATGCAGGATGTATTTTCATTGTTACAAACTGAACATAACCCAGAGGGGGAGAACTGCTGCATTTGAATGTAAAGTCCTTACAAGTAGGAGATTGTTTTATTCTTTTTGACTTGTACCCTCAGTACCTAGCAGAGCACCTGGAACATCGTAGGTGCTCGTGTTGATTGACCGATTCCGAGAAAATCTTTTTATGAAACAAGAAGTTTAATGGGTGTTTAGGACCAGGTGGAGCTTATTAGGATAGGAAACCACACACTCAGAATTAGCTGCCAATTAGCAAGCAGGTTACAGACAGTGACATTCTGCTGTTTATTTGAAAAAGTAACCCATATTAGCAAAATGTAACTTTTAATTACAGAGGCTCTAAGACATGTGCTCCAACTTTGATGTTCTCCAAAGCAAGAAAACATTTTCAGCTCCTCTGGAGGTGATGAAAAATAAGATTATAAATAAAATCAATGAGACTTCATGAATTGCAAGAATTTCTCTGTACAGAATGAAGAAAAAAAAAATCACTGACAGCCTTAAAAAGTTAAGTGTGTTCGGAACATTTTAAGAAGGCAGGGTGATGCAGGCTTCCTGTTCTAATACTCATATTTAAGTTGAGGGTTTTCCTTTACACATCCCCTTCCCATTTTCTTTCAAGGTAGTGGAAAGGAAAATCCTAAGTCTAATCCCTTAGATTTCTATACCTTGCCTGCTGTGTGATCTTAAATAAAAGTGGGACTCTGGCAAAATAAAAGCTGATTGTACTTGTTGTATGACCTTTACACAGTTGCTACAAGGTTTATAGTAATAGCTAATATTTATGTAGTGGTAGGGCATCTAGGAGATGCAGTGGATAGAGAGCCCAGCCTGGAGTCAGGAGGACTCCTGTTCTTTAGTTCAAATCCAGGTTCAGACACTAGTTGTGTGACCCTAGGCAAGTCACTTAACTCATTTTCCTCATATGGCAAGCCATATCTTTGCTGAGAAATTGCCCAAAGGGGTCATGACAGGTTGGGCACAACTGAAAAACAACTAAACAGCAAGAAATTACCCATAGAGCTCACTATGTGCTAGACACTGTGCTAAGTGCTTTCCAAATATTACCTCATTTGATTTTTGCAACAAACCTGGGAAATAGTTGCTAGAATTATCCCTATTTTACAGATGAGGAAGTTGAGGCAAACAGAGGTCTGGTGAGTCGCCCAGGATCACAGTAAGTGTCTGAGGCTAAATTTGCACTAAGGCTTTCCTCGTTCCATCCCTAGCATTCTAGCCACTGTACCCCATAAGCTCACAAATCTGAAGAGGTTTTACAACATTAAAAGCATGTTAGGGAGTTATCATAACAGTTCAAAGAGCTACAAAGCCTTATTTCCAGTACGTTTAGGTCATACTTTCCTCACTTTCAGTGGAGTTGACAATTTTCTGTTGTGTTTTGTAAGGACAAATAAGACAAACACATATAAGACAAACACATGTTGCAAATGGGAAACCTGTTGACGGCGTGTTTGGCCATGGGTCGTCTATGTGGCTGGATTAATCCTTTTGTTCTGGAGCTTTGCAGCTTCTGTTCGCCTCCCTGTCTCCTGGGTGAACCCCCCTGCCTGCTCTCTGCATACCACAGGCAACAGAAGAGTAGGGTTTATGATTCAAAATCAAATTAGTCTGAGTGTAATTGGGTTGCTATAAATACTACTTTAAAGATATGATTTAAAAATCAAATTATCACAATAATGACTGATAAATGACATTGCATCAAGGGCATGGAGATTTTTCTAGTGATTTCTTAGTATTAAGGAACAATTGCTAACTTTAGTAAATTCTTTCTATGTTTTGCTTCTCTTTCGAAAGTTTATTTTATTGGCAAAAGCAGGTTTTGCTGAGAACTCCTTATAGTAACTCCAATGGGAGAACTCGGAAGCCTTTTTTAATACATGCCAGGCAGCTCCCATATGGAGGGATCTGCATCCTAGATTTTTGCTTCTGGATGAGGGACTTGTCCACTTGAAATCAAAGGTATTTTGTTGTTGTTGTTCATTTAAAGCAGAAGGAGAATGAGGGACACTCTTGTCTGCCAAATTGGTAGCTTTCTAAGCAGATAGCTCTTTAGAAATGTTTTAGTGAGATTGTAAAAAAAATGTTTTACCAGAGGTTTGCTGTTGTTGGTTTTTTTTTTTTAAATGATTTGAGTTTTGAGCTTTCTTATTTCCCAACTACCTCCTATCCCAACTTGTTTTTGAGCTTTCTTGTCTTCTGGCTTTCACTGGAAACATATTAAGATCATATTATACCTATGTGCATGTATAAGCACTTAATGCTTATTCCAATTTTAAGATCTTTTTATTCCCCTTAAAAACTCGCTTGTCTCGCTGACTGTACGTAACTCCTGTGTTTAGTTCATTTCAGTAGGCATCAATAGAGGAATCTCCAGTCATTTTTAACCTCTCTTAGATGTCTAAGTCTGAGACAGAGAAAGATTAAGCAATTTGTCCAAGGTCACTCAGTAACGCTATTCAAATGCTAGGTCACTGTATTCCTCTGCTGCTGCGCATTTGCATGACGAGGTTATGAAAAGCAGGATTATCCTGAGATTCTCTCTGCAAGCAAAACACATGGTATTCAGGGCCTCCCCATGGCTATTTCAATCTACCAAGTGTCTACAGACAGCAGCGGTGAGGCCTTACCCCCAGATGCCCTTCTGTGGTCTCCTTCACCTGAATGTGTGGTTGCTCTGGCTTAATGGTACTTACAAACCCTTTATTAAGTGGGATCAAGGAGCAATTTTGCTAGAACTGGGAGGCAGCATGGAGTAATAGATAGTCTTCTGGTCTCAGAGTCACAAAGATCTGGATTTAAGTCCTATCTCTGATGCATCACAGTCAGGTTATTTAATCAGCCGGAAGGAGCAGTAGATTAAGCACAGGGCCTGAAATCAAGAAGAGCCGAGTTCAAATCCAGACTCAGACACTTAACTAGCTGTGTGCTGTTGTTTGTTGTAGAGTTATTTTGGTTGCTTCTGAATCTTTCTTTTCCAGTTCATTTTACAGATGAGGAAACTGAGGCAAACAGAAGTGAGGGACTCGCACAGGGTCACACAGCCAGTGTCTGTCTGAGGTCAAATTTGAACCTGTGTCTTCCTGACTCCAGGCCCAGTGCTCTTGCACCATCTAGCTGTGTGACCTTAAGTGAACACTTAACCTTTGTCCAATGACGATAGCAATAGCACTTATCTCTCTCTCAGCTTTGTTGTGAGGATCCGAGATGATGTGTGTAAAACGCTTGTAAAGTGCCTGAGTTAGAGCAGGCTCTACATAAATGCTCGTTCCCTTCTCCCCCACTTCATCTTTGAGTACTTCTAGGCAATTCTCTAAGAATACGCCTTGCACAGAAGGTGGAAGGCACTAATCTGCATTGGTCCAGGGAGTTGCCTCTTCCTGATATTCTTTGTAGTCATGAAATAGGAGTTGCTGTATCTATATTCTCTCATTTGCAACTCCCAGAAGATTGTAACCTCCTAGAAGGAAGCTTCATTTTTGTTTTCCCAGCTGGAAGGGACCTTGGAGGCCATAAGATCCATCCATGTGTACTTCAACAAAGATGGAAATGACACCATCTTTGATAGCTAGGCAAGCCTACAGACATTTCTTGAAGATTTCTAGTGAGGGGGAACTCGATCCCTACTGAATCAATCTATTTTGCTAATAAATATTGGTGGTTGAATTGGATGCAATTGAATTCATTCTTGCTACTGTTTTGACTGCTTATTCCTGTTTGACTTTGAATGGCATTTGATGTATCTCAGTCTCAGCTGTAAAATGAGGAGGATGGCCTCCCAAGGATCCTTCCAGATCTAAATCTAGTCTACTATGTTCCAAATACTGTGTTTTATTTCCCACTGATTAACTATTAATGAAAGAACTTAATGACTAAGCCTATAATGTAGTAGCCAACCAGGAGTCTTATTAGGACCCATTTGCTGGCTTTTCTTCTTTCTGTTTATAGCCTAATTTAGCAATGTAAGTGCAAATACAGATGATAAGTGAGGCTTTAACCTCTGAGTAAAATCACTATTTATGGAGAGAAATTTCCTGACTAAAGACTATCTCTTTTGTATAGAAGGTAACACTTCTCCCCCACTTCCTCACAGCCCAAGAGTTTGTGCTCAGTTTTAGAAGTTTTTAAAGGAAGCCAGCCAAAACCATCCACATCATGTTAGCTTATTGTCTTTTAAAATGTCAGCACAAAATGTACCATAGCACAACTCATTGGAATACTTGATATCATTTCTTCTATGAAATGAGATAACATCTATAAAGTGTTTAACAAAGTATTTGGCACATAGTAGGCACTGGATAAATACTTGTTGCGTTCCCTGATTTCCCCATTAGAGCACATGTGCTGGAGAAAGAAGACATTATTTCCTCCCTGGAAACTGTCAAAGTGAGTGGTCAGCCAAAGCAAATTGGAGTGGCCTAACAAAAACATCTTGGTGAGCAACTCCTGAAACAGTGTGCTTTAAGATGTGTGTGTGGGGTTGAGGACAGTGATTTGATTCAATGATTGCAATTTTTCCTCCCCGCAAATTGGAATTTTATTTGCCTTGTAAACAGTGGTGTGGAGAGAATTTGCCTTTACAATGCCTTTATTGAAGGAGTAAATGTGGGGAGTAAAAGTTCCCCACACTGTTTCAAGTCTTGGATATTTCAGGTGTGAGTCTTTTCTTAATCAATCCAGGGTCCAGGGCCCCACTAGAATCTTAGAATCCAAGGAACTCTGGAGTAGGTGATGCTGGACTCTCTCTGCAGAATTCCTCTTGCTTGTGTGATCAGCAGATATGGAGAATTGATAGCTAATTATTATATACTCATTTTATCTGGATCATAGGTCTTCTAGATTTGAAGTTCCTTGAGGGTAGATACCATGTCTGATGTTTCTTCCAAATCTTAGAATATGAGAACTGGAAGAGATCTGAGTTATCATCTAATCTTGGGATTCTTGTTCCATAGTGCAGAAAAATTTTTTAAATTTGTTCTAATATTTCAGCATAATTGGTTTCCTTTGTAATCATGTTTTATTTTCATTCATTGAAAACTATAATCCTGAGAAGGGGTCCATAGATTGCAACAGACTGCCGAAAAGGTCCCTGACACACAAAAAAAAGATTAAGAAGTTTTTTTTCTCTAATTCTTCTCTTTTCTTTTCCAAATGAAGGAAGTGTGTTTTGCCCAAGGTAACAGATTCTTTTTCAGTACTATACCATATTGCTTGTAATACGCTGTCTTCCTGGTATGTACCATTTGCTCATAATGTTAACTATTCTTGTTGTGCCTTCTCTATCCATCTTCACCTGCTGAACCTTTGCCTACTATTGAAAGTAAGACTCAGATCCCATTGCCTCCAGGAATCCTTTCCAGACTTTACATAGAATCATAGATTTAGAACTGCAAGAGGCCATTGAGTCTAGCCCCTTTGATTTTACAGTTGAAGAAACTGAGATACAGAGTAGTTAAGTGACTTGGCCAGAATTTGAATACTGACATTCCTGTCTTCAAAATCAGTGCCCTAACAAGTACGCTATTCTTCCTGGAAACGACCTGCCCATTCATGTACCACTGTGATTTATAATGCTCTAATGTATTTATTATATAGAAAATTCTGTCTTAGAGGTAGTATTTTGTTGTCTTATAAACCTGCTAGATGAAAAGCTGTTGAGGGCAGAAACAATGCCTTATCTCAAATTTATTTCTCCCCTGGGGTTTAGAATCTTTCTTGGCACTCAGTAGGTGTTTGATACATACAGGTACATTGATAGAGATTGATTTAGTGACAAAGATAAAAGCTCAGATTTTCTGACTCCCAGATTAGTATTCTGAATTCTATTTGTTTGTCTTACTTCTTTGTCTGATCATTCCCCCCTTAGGAAGATATCATCACCATATTATAATTTGACCACAAATATGGGTTAAAATTATAAGATGTTCATACTTGTATGCTATTATAGTAATTCAGATATGTTCCAGTATCAATCTATCATTTAACAGATTTAGTATTATATTTCCCTTTTTTTTTCTTTTTGGAGGGAGGAAGGTAGGGCAATTGGGGTTGAGTGACTTGCCCAAGGTCACACAGCTAGTAGGTGTTAAGTGTCTGAGGCTGCATTTGAACTCAGGTCCTCCTGATTCTAGTGCCAGTGCTCTATTTACTGCACCACCTAGCCACCTCTAGTATTGTATTTACAGAAAAATTTGGTCATAGAAATTTGCTATAAAAGTAAAAAGAGGGACATAGTTATAACAATGTCATGTATCATAACAGAGGGAAAAACTCCCTTAGCAATGTTTTGTTCCAGGCATGAGTCATATCTGAGAGCAAATCATGTAGTCAAAGGATGTTAAAAGCAAGATTCAGGATTACACAGGTGGAGAAATAGAGTCAGGGGGATCCTACCTAGGCCATGCCCAGGTCATCCACAAGACTTTTTCCAGACACAGATGTCCACCTTTAGCAGTTCCTAGACTTGCAGCACATGCCATTATCTACTATTGGCATTATGGCAATTCAATTCAGACAACTACACCTGTAATAAAAGCTCAAAACAATAATAAATTACAGTCCCAGGAATTTTTCCCTTAAATAGCAAAATCCCACTAACCACAATTTAGGGCTTGAATATCTTTCCTGATGTTTTCCTAACAGTTAATATTTCATTTATCCTTTATTTATGAATTAAAACTAGCCATATTATGGAACTCCAGACATATAGTAAATACCTGATTGTTGTCTTATCATTAATATACTGAAGCTACATCTTTAAAACACCATATACACTTTCATAATAGCCAAAAATTTCAAATGAAAAATTGCTATGATATGTTATTATCTACTTTATAACAAAATATACCTCATTAAATATTTAACAATTTCAAATATCTATTCTTCATCGTATATACTATATAAAATATTTTCTGGGCTCTTTTGTCTCATTATTATGGCTATTCATATTAAACTTCTAAGAAGCATTCCTTTCTTCCTTTAATTCTTGTTCTTGTTTTCATTCTCCTCCTTCTCCTTCTCCTTTTCCTCTCTTCTTCTTCTTCTTCTTCTGCTTCTTCTGCTTCTGCTTCTGTTCCTCCTCCTCCTTCTCCTCCTCCTCCTCCTCCCCCCTCCCTTCCTGCCTCCCTTCTTGTTTTCCTTCCTGCTTCCCATGATTTCCAACTCCAGTCTACCCCAGCCATGAACAGAAAAGCTATCACTGGATACTAAAGAGTTTCCCTGGCCTATCCTGACACTTCATCCTAAATATTACATCAATATATAGCTCACACTTACAAAGAATCTATCATGTAAATGGAATTTTGGGGGGAGGCAGGGGGATGTTGACCTGTGATTTTATATTTATGTAGGGAATTTCTAATGAGAAACTCCCCCTGCCCAGTTTAACCAGCAACTGCTTTGCCAAACACAGTTTTTGAAAGCTGTTTGAGGTACTTATATGGTATTCGACTTCCCCAGGGTCATATAGCTAGTATGTCTATATATCTCTATATATGTGTACACACACACACACACACACACACACATATATGGAGAGAGACATACTAGCTAATGACTGTATACACACACACACATATATATACATACATATATATATACACGCAGTGTCTATGTCATTTTTGTTGTCCATTTCCAATTTTTTATTTAAATAGTTCAGGATTATTTTGTTAAATTTTATGCCATATATTTCTGGTTTGTTTATTTTTCCTGATGTTGGTATTAGCTGTGATAAGTCAAAGGAATGACCATACACAAAAAGTTGACTGAAGAATAATTCCCACATCAATAACAAGTTGTTTTCTTGCCTGTTAAAATAGAAGTTATTTCAGTCTTTATGGTTTTATTGGTCCCACTACATGACAATTCTTTCCTTGAAGGAAGTTTTCATGACCTAGGGCCATAAGATTTGTGTGTAATCTTTTTTTTTTTTTTGGCTTTTTGGATGGGGGAAGGCAGACAATTGGGGTCAAGTGACTTGCCCAAGGTCACATAGCTTGTAAGTATCAAGTGTCTGAGGTCAAATTTGAACTCGGGTCCTCTTGACTCCTAGGATGGTGCTCTATTTATTGTGCCACCCAATTGCCCCAATTTGTGTGTAATCTTTACAACTTTACCTCTGTCATTCTTTCTTCCTGAATCATACTCTTCCATATCTTTTCCTCTTTATCATTTCTCATCTTTGCACTAAAGTCACCAGTATCAGGGTATATACTGATTTGTTTTGGAGGATTTTTATCAAATTCTTCATAGAATTGCCCTCTCACTTCATTCTCAACAACCGATATTGGTGCATAAAATAAAATTATTTTCATGAGTCTTTTTGCAAATACATATATGTATATACATATATATATGTGCACACACATTCACATATATGTATATATAAAAACATACACACATGTGTATATATGTACACACAGATATATGTATAAAAATAATTTGGAATGACCAAATATCCATGAAAGAATATTTCTTGTTGCCTTTCAGTGTGCAACAAAATGTAGTCTTCCACACCTTTCTTTGCTTTTCCAAGAAATACCCATGAGCTAACCTTCTGTTTAGCTGTAATATCCTTCTTTCTTCTGGTTTCATTTATATCAAGAATGCCAAGATTGCTATGATTCATCTCCTCCACATAATAAGTCCTCAATAATATGTGATGGTTGATTGATTTACCATTGTGTTTATATTTGCTATGTAAACACACTCTTTAAAAATGAGAGATAATAGAATCATATATCTGGAGGGATCATAGATGTGACCTAGTCCATGCCCATAGTTTACACACTGGTGATTTGAATCCCAGAGAAATATAAAGTGACTTGCTCAAGTTCAGTAGATAATGAACAGTAGATTTGGGATTCAAATCCAAGTCCTTGGATCCAAAATTAAAAAAAAAAATTAAAGCTTTTCATTCTATCCTAGATAATTTAATCACGGTGCTGTGGAAGGGTGTTGTATTTAGAGACTAAAGACCTAGATTACATTGTTGGTTTTCCTCCTTACTAGTCATGTGAGCAGGGGCAAGTTACCTAACTTCTTTAGATCTCAGCATCATTATCTTTAAAATAAGGATGCAGTATTATTTACTTGATTTGTAGAGTTGCAATGAGGGTCAAATGAAATCATGCATGTAAAGTTCTTTCTAAATCATGTAAGATTGTAAAAATATCAGATACTTATATTGTAAAGTACTCCTCTTTTAAGACCCTTTTGATGTAGAACATTTTGGAGTTGAAAAGCCCCTTTGATTCTTGAAAGCAATAAGAAAAGTACTTTGATTTAATAGAAACTGTTAAAATATAAGTATGAATAAACATAACTTTCAGATGGGATCTGAATAATTTTGGACAGGTGAACTATAACATAAAGAATTAAATCACTTTCCTAAAAATGTACGATGATGTTTACATGTAAATATTTTGATGATCCAAATAAGGCAAAGAAAGAATATTTAATAAGCAAACACTGGAAAAACACACTCTTAAGCTAAATGAATCAGTGAAGGCCAGAGATGCCTTCTGATTTTAACCATTGAAAGGAACAGGAAAGAGATAGAGGTTGAATATTGAGGAAATAGGAGGAAAACTCAGCAGGAGGTAAAAAAGTTTTGTCATTGCAGTTTTAAGAAAACAGAAAAAGGAGCAATCAGTTGACTAGAAGGTTTTGACTGCTAGTTCCTGAGTGACTGAATAGAGATTGAAGTTCCAACTATTGTTATCCAGAAACATCTAAAGCTTAAGAGGAGCAAAGTTTCTAAGAAGTACCTAATAGCCTTTTTTGCTATTTTCCTTCCTTCCTTCCTTCCTTCCTTCCTTCCTTCCTTCCTTCCTTCCTTCCTTCCTTCCTTCCTTCCTTCCTTCCTTCCTTCCATGAACTGAGGTGGACAGTGGTTTAGTGATTTGCTCAAGGTTACACAGCTAGTAGGCATCTGATGTGGGATTCAAACTCAAGTCTTCCTAAGTCTACCTATATAGTTAGGTGAAAAAAGAACTGTGAAAAGATTATTGGCTACCTAGAAGACAGCAACTTCAGTTGAATAGCATTGGGGTCAGAGGGCAGTCTACTAAGGCTAAAGAATAAGCAAAAGTCAGGAAATGGAGGCAATGAGTATAGGTAACACTTTTTTTGCCGATTTTGTTGTGAAAGACAGATGAAATACAGAATGAGAGTTTGGGTACTAGGAAGATCAAGTGAAGGTTTTGTTTTGTTTTGTTTTTTAGAACTGGGGATGGAGGGAGTTCCTGAGCCACATTGGAAGGTAGCCATTAAAGAGTCAAAAAGATAAAGAGAGATTGAAAAAAAAAATGATATTGTTGTGGACTGGGGTTCTGGGAACTCTAAAATGCAAGGGTCTAGGGCAAGTCTACCTGAAATGAATTCAATCACTCAAGCCTTTTTTCAGTCAAAGTAGTGAGGTTTATTGTAACACCAGTATGGCCTGCAGATTTCTAGTAAATCTTAGAATTTGATGAGGATGTAACTTTTATGTACAAAAAGGACAAAAAAGGTCAGGGAAAATATCTTGATAGTATTAAGGAGTGGTAAGTAGCCTGGGGTGGGACAGCATTCAGGCTACTTGTTAAAGAAAACTAGATTCAGGAAGACTAGAGAAATAACAAAAACTAGGAATTATATGAAGCAAAACATATTCTGATCTTGGATTACCTGTTTCTTCCAAACTCAAACTTAAATTTGTGAACATACAATAGCTTTCTTTCCCTGCACAGGTGGGGGGATTGTGGAGGGAGAGAGATAGAAGAGAGACAGAGACAGAGACAGAGACAGATCTGAGTTATAATAGAAGTCTGCTTAAAGGAATGGCCATCTTCTTTAACATAGAAGATGCTAAAGAAAAACATGAGGTTTTTTTTGTTTGTTTGTTTAACCTAGATTTCCTAGGACTTGTTTTTCCAAGCTAGATAGGACCTACCTTTTGGAACAAGAAGAGAAACACCTAGGCTGCTAGAAGGAGAAATCTCATGAAGCAACTGTTCAGATTAGGAGAGTAGGTCTGAAATATGGGATTCTTATTCTAAAACTGGGCATTTCTATGACCCCATAATCCCATGAAAGACTCACCAGGGATGGTATCTTAATCTCCATATTGACAAAAGCCTGGGAAAAGAATGCCAAGTTGGAGAGGCAGTGAGCAACGTGGAAACACATTTTAAAATTTCCTTCTGGAGTCTTTATTCCTCTTGGGATGATATATCCTAGAGTATTTTACTCCATGGAATCCAACCCCTGAATGTGTTTTTTCTGTGAAGTGAGTTTTCACATAAACTTGTTTAGAATCAAGCCTATTCTTAATTTCTTGGATGTTTCTAAACCATGTTGCACCATTCCTTTCATGCCACTTATTTTATCTGGCCAGGTGGCTAAGTGGTTTAACTGTTAATGCCCTGAGCCTGGAAACACAAAGACCTAAGGTCAAGTCTGATCTCAGACAATTACTCATCATGTGACCCTGGAAAAGTCTACCTCAGTTTCCAAAATTAAAATGAGGATCAAATAGCACTTACCTCCCAACATTTTTTGTTTGTTTTTTATTTTTTTTAACTTTATTATTTTTTTTGCTTTTTGGAGGGCATTTGGGGTTAAGTGACTTGCCCAAGGTCACATGGCTAGTTTTTGTGTTAAGTGTCTGAGGTCACATTTGAACTCAGGTCCTCCTGTCTCCAGGGCTGGTGCTCTATTCACTGTGCCACCTAGTCGCCCCTCCAACATTGTTTTAAGGATCAAATGAGACAATATTTCTAAAGCACTTAGCACAGTGTCAGATATATAGTCAGTGTATACTAAATACTTGCTTTTTTTTCCTTTATGGGATTAACTTCCCCCTTTAGAATGCAAGCTCCTTGAGGGCAGAGTCTGTCTTGTATACTAGCATTTGTATCTCAATAACTAGTGCTAAGTACACAGTAAGCATTTAATAGATTATTAATTTAATAATTGAATTTAATTTAGTAGATTATTCATTATGAAGAAAACAGGAAAATCAAAATTAAACATGGACATTCTATATATAGACTTTTTTTCTTTAATCCCACCAGTTTGGTAACTTGCATTTGGAATTTTAGGCTAGGTTTGGGATGGCATAAAAGATAATTTATTAAATACTCTGACTAGAACTGTGATTGTTTCAGACATTTTTGTTGTCTGGACAGTCTTAAAATAATATCACTACACAATGGATTTGAGAGTAGAAACCTAGTACTACCTATGAAAAGGTTTAAAAATTTATTGAGGCTCTTGTTTGACTCATGATTCTGCCTCTGTTTTCTGGGCTTAGCAGGTTGGATACTCTTAGAGATTCTCTATCTTTTTTCTTAGCTTCTGTGAGTCATACAGTCTGAGAAGGGAAAAAACAAATAAACCACCACATTACAAACAATTAGTTCTTTTGACTGAGTTAAGTGATGTCCGGAGAAATTGTGTGGTGGGCAGAGGGGGAAAAAAAAAATCATTTGAGGCAGGCTACCTCTCTCATTCTATGGTGAAAATGCAGTCAAAGCTTGAGAAGAGTCCAATAGGAGCTGTAAAACTGTGGTTATTTAAAAGTGCAAATCTGGTTTATTTTTTAAGTATTAAAAACAGACATTCTCCTTGGCAGCTGTCAGAAGAAATGTGTCTTAGCAAATTTCCTGACTAAGCTCAAGTATTCAGCATTACTTAAAGATTTTGAAGCTATGGCCTAAATTGTAATTAGCATACTTGTTACTGGCACTGAATTCCTTCTTTCCAGGAAACAGATGTAATAGCAAAGCTGAAAGTGATAAAAGTTTCATTCTTCATCAGTATAAGAAACCACTCAACAATACTTCTTCATTCTTACATTGTCATTCATGGTACCGGACTTCACCAATGTTACTTGTTACAGTGTGACCAGAAAGGTAACAAAGTGCTGAGAATAGATGGCCTCATGCTGATGGTGACAGAGATTAACTTTTGATCTGTGCTTTAAAGGATGATATTCCAGAGAGATGCCTGGTTTGGGCAGGTAGATGCTTAACTATGACATTTTGGGATTATCATGCTAGCTTGAATTGCAGTTATTAATACTTAATCTTAGATGTGGCAGGTAAGCATTATAGGGCACTCCAGCAACTTTGTGCCAGTGTCCAGTCAAAATGTAATATTTTATTTTCTTATTTTTAAGTGGAAATCATTCATTTGAGGGTTTCTTATTATTGACACTGAAAGGGGAAGAAAGATTCCATATCTAGTTGGGCAATTAAAAAATGCACTATTTGTAACTTTTGCTTTTTACCACATTTTTATTTGGTATTTTATGTTTGATCCTGAGAGCTTGTGTTTGTCCTTCATTTTTGAAGAGGACCATGACATCAGAGAAATGATCACATGACTTGCAGTTGACTTTGATTTGAGTGAGGGGGTGCTGTGCAATGTCATTAGCTTTACTTTTTCCTCCAGAATCATTTTGGTCCAGTGACCAGATATTCATCAGGACGACTGGAGATGACCTAGTAGGAGACCCTGTCCCTTTTAGGCTAAGGCTTTTTCAGGTCCTCACTTTGAGTGAGGTTACACCCATTCAGTGAATAGGCTTCTTGTAACAAGGAATAAAAAAAAGAAAAATATCAGTTCAGTAAAACTAATCAATACATCAAGCAATAGACATGACAATAGATTGCGTTGTGAGGTGAATGCATTCCCTTCTTTGATAATTTCACAGTGCAATCAAAGGATTACTTCAGTCCTTTACATTTACATTGTTGTAGTCATTGTAGATGTTATTTTAATATTTGCTTCACTTTGTATCAGTTCATATGTATTTCCATGTATTCTTCATATTCATTATTTTTTATGGAGCAGTAATATTCCTTGGGCAGGCAGGTGGTGTAGTGGATAAGACAGTGAATCTGGAGGCTTGAAGACCTAAGTTCAAATCTGATAACTGGCAATTACTAGCTGTGTGACCCTTAACCCTGTTTGCTTTAGTTTCCTCATCTGTAAAATGAGCTGGAAAAGAAAATGGCAAACCACTCTAGTATCTTTGTGAAGAAAACACCAAATAAGGTCACAAAGAATCAGACAGGACTGGAACAACTGGACAACAATGTTCCATCAGATTAAAATATTATAATTTCTTTAGCTATTCCAAAATCGATCAGCATCTATTGTCTAACTCTTTGCTTTTACAAAAAGTATAGCTCTACATATTTTAGAATATGTTGGACCTTAATGTTTTTTAACTGTCTTTGAATATATACCTAATAGAGGGATCTATGAATAAAAGGGCATGGATATTGTAGGCAATTTCTCAGCATGATTCCAAATAATTTCCTAAAATGGCTGAAACAATTCAAAGATCATCCAACTGTGTATTAATACGCCTATTTTTCTGCAATCTCTCAAACATAGACTTTTTACATTTTTTCCTATTTGCTGAATGATAAGTAAAACCTCAAAATTGTTTCTAATCTCTCTTCCATTTGAACAGCATTTAAATATTTAAAGAAAGTGATCATACCCCAAATCTTCCCTTTTCTAGTCTAAACATCCTCAACTCTTTAAACAATCCATATGGGGCATACTTTTGAGTTCCATCATCTATCATAGAATTTTGTTATTTTAGAGCTGAGAAGGAATTTAAGGATTATCTATCTAGTCCATCCTCTTTATTTTATAAATGGGGAAACTGAGGCACAGAGCAGTAAAGTGATATTTTCAAAGGCATTTAAAATAAATGAAAAATCCTCCATGGAAAACGATTCTTATCTTAAATTGGATGTCAATGGATAGAAATTTAACTTTATTTCTCATGGCCTAGTATAGCTAACAGGTCTTAGAATCCCCTTCACACTTCTCTTCCCATCTAATTATCCATTCCCTATTTGTTATCTACCTTTTGCACAGTATAACTGCCCCCCCCCCTTATAACAAACCCACACACTTCCTACTTCTTGCTCTGGGAACTGTAAACAAATAAATACCACGATCTCTTTTGGAAAAGGTTTGTCTTGCTTCCTTGTGGCTCAGTTGTACCACCCTGTGACTTCAGAAACCAGAATCTTACCTGGCTATTACTTCCTTTATGCTTTGGGTCTTCTTGTTAGAAGGAAAGCTCTTTGAGCTCCAGGACTGACATACTTTGGTATGTTTATCCCCCACCTTTAGCACAGTGTAAGTGCTTAATAAGAATGCTTTTCTTCTTCCTCTCCCTTCCTTCCTCCCTCTTTCTCTCACTCTATCTCTTCTTCCCTCCCTCCCTTGCTCTTTCCTTCTCTCTTTCCTTCTCGCAATCCCTTCTTCCCTCCCTTCTTCCTTGCTTTCTTTCTTCCCTCTTTCCCCTTCCTCCCTCTCTTCTGTCCTCAATCTCTCCCTCTCTCTCCCTTCTTTTCTCCATCACCTATTCCTCCCTCTCTCCCATTCTCCCTCTTTCCTTCTCTTCTCTCCTCCTTTCCTTCCTCCCTCCCTTCTTTCCTCCCTTCCACCCTCCCTTCTTCCTTTCCTTCCTTTCTTCCTTCCTTCGTTATTTCCTTCCTCCCTCCCTCCCTCCCTCCCTCCCTTCCTTCCTTCCTTCCTTCCTTCCTTCCTTCCTTCCTTCCTTCCTTCCTTCCTTCCTTCCTTGTTTCCTTTTTTCTTTGGCTCAGCTTTGGTGTCATTTACTTTAAGGCATCTTTTCAGATTCATGTAGCTGTTAGTATCACCTCCAGCACAATACATTTCTTTTGAATGTCTCCTGTAACAGATCTGTGAAGACTTCTCCCATTTCCAAGTATTACAGAATGTAAGACCCTGAAAGGAAAGAAAGTACAGACTAACCTTTTGTTTCTATCTCTATTTCCCAGCATAGTGCCCAAAATAAGAAGGCCCTAGATAACTGTGAATTAATTGATTGATCGGTTGTTTTTTTTTTTGCCTCCTTCATGTAATGTGTGACATTATTCAGCATCATTTACTTTGCCAATGAAGGCATTGACCCACAAACAATAGCAACAATTTTAACTATGCTTTAATGACTTCATTATTATTTTAATCACATTTTCCTTGTTTCACTAATGAAGGGTTAAAAAATAACTTGGGAGAGTTAAAAATAAGTTATTATGCACTAAAATATCTAAAACAAAACAAAAGATAAAATCTTTTACTTTGTAATTGAAGAGCACTTTTGTGATCTTCTGCACATGGCACACATTGCTGTGAAATAGCTCTAGTCACTTTTAATGAAAAAGACAACCCTTTTTTTTCTACCATAAAATCTCAGCTTGATCAAATTCTTCTGTCAAGCCCAAAGGGAAATATTTTCTGGTTTTCCATATGATCCAAACATTTTTTTTTAAATGTCAGTGGCTCAATTATCCTCCAGGGAGCTTGTTTGTACTTTCCTTTATAATCTTGGGAAGGTACCTAGAAGAACTAATCAAGTCAATTTAAGATCTGCACTATTAGGACAGATTTTAATCCATCAAGCCTTTGTAAGGAGATCATAAAAGCCTATTGGAAACCAAGTAAGAACAAAAATATCTGTCCTAGAAGATCAGTCAATTTAGGAAGCTGATGAAACCAAAATTTAAATTAAGTATAAAGGGAGATTTTTTTTTCCTTTCAAAAAATTACCAGCTCTTTAATACAGTTGCTTCTAAGTAATCAGTTTAGGAATATACAGTCTGGATGTCTTTGGTTGATGCTCAAAGGAGAGAGCTTTAGGGAAAGCTTTAAGAAAAGCATTTGTGATTTGTGTAGGTTACACATTACCAAGTCAGGTCTCACAACAAGTATAAAAAGTCATTATTAGTCTGTGGATTGGTTACATCAAGATATGGGCTTAATACAGCAAGGCCTTCTGAAATATTAGCTTTTGGAAACAGTTCATAATAATAGTTGTTCTAACAGCTTCCCAGAACCTTTTTTGCTCCCCTTGAATCTCAGTCCTTTTTAGGGTCAACCTTACCTGTTCAACCTTACCTTAGCTTCTCACCTATCTAGTCCTAGGTTTAAAGAATTCTCTCTCTCTCATAATTTCTGGTATCTCTGCTGTTGTTGTTTGTCCCTCCTTCTCAAAGAAGACCATGACATCAGGGAGGTGACGCCATGACATGCAGTTGAATTGGGTTTAAGTGAGGGAAGGCTATTCAAAGTAACTAGAGATGGGTACTATCTTTGGATTAACACAGGGCCCAGCCTTTTCCTTGTTGCAAAACCAAATCCAGAAAGGGCTCTATGAGAGGAATCCTTGTTAGACTTAACAGATTTTATTTTTCTGAGATTAAAGAAAAATCTTGTCAGTTAGAGCTATATATAAATGACACCAAAGCAATCAGTTAATTTTGTTCATTTGGAAAACAAGTGGTTGTTGCTTGTGATGAGTAAGGCATTCCCATCTCTGAATAGATACAGAAGCGCTGGATCTAGGATGCAGTGACTAGGGTTTTTCTTTTGGCTACCAAATTTAGTACTACTAACACATTTAGTCCTTTTTGTCTTTTCTTTCTTTTTTTTTTTAAATTTGGAGTTCTGATTTCATAAGCATAGAGAGCTACTGGTGAGGAAAGCTAGGTCCCTGATAGTGTAGAAAACAGTTTAGCTCCCAGCTAACAAGAATAACTGGGTCAGACAGGAAGGTACCAAGTCACAGGTTGGGATGAGCAACTTCTACTCCCATTCTTTATTTGAGGAATGGCCTCAGTTAATGTTCTAGGGACACCTTCCTTCTGTCATCTGGAGAAGCACTTTCTCTTATTTGTCTGAAATATAATTTGTGGTGCTTGTTCCAGGCAAAAAAAAATTCATATTTAGAAATTTGAGGAGTAACTTTTCTTAGTTAAATTCTTTACTTATGAAACTCCTATCAGATCTCCCAAGTTATGTTTGTAATTAGGTTCAAACGGTTTAAAAGTTTAAAACATAGTCAATCAGTTGTTTTTTTAAAAAAAACACACAACAACAATGACAACAACCAAGAAGTGGATTGACTTTTTTTTCATTCTATTTGCTGAGTTTTTGACTCAATGATTTAGATTAATTACCTATTTAACTGTTGTGTAGACAGCCATGATTGCAAGCTATTTCCTAATAGTCAGTCTTAGTTGTCCCTTTTATTCTTCTATTATCCTCCTTCCTTTCTACTTATCCCTTACTCAATTCCTCTCCAATACTTAATTTAATCATTATTTGAACATCTGTATTACATGTAGAATGTTTTCATCTTTCTTCGAAACCATTAATGTTTTCCTCTAAACTCTAATGTGTTTTGTATATGCAAAAATTTTCAGTACTTCTGGAACCAGACCCCTCTTAAAAATGATGGATTATAGATTTCACTGCCTTTAGAAGAAGTAAGTGAAATTGAAAACTGTTTCATCTATTGCACTAAGGAAACAAAAACACAGTTGAGTTCTTGTAATCTCATTTCCCAGATGAACTAAGGACATTTCTATATGATGCCAAGAGTCAGTTTTAAGGAGAACACAAAATCAAGTCTTTTTAAAAATAGGCTATATGTAATCTTCCCTCCTCCCAGTTGACAGTTATTTGATTAAATTAGACCTATTCTGCTTAACTCCAACCCAATCAATCCAGTTCAACAAGCATCTATTAAATACCTACTATATGCAAAATACTGGAGATAAAACCAACAAATCAAAACCAGAAACTGGAGGACAGAGCTAGAAACACTAGGTGGAATTTTGAGAGAAACAGTTTTCACCTCATTTTATAAGGGGGAAATGTAACGATTAGAACTACCCCAAAGTGGGAGGGACAAACTGTGGTGAGTTCTTCCTAAGTGGAGGTCTTCAGGTAGATGATGGTTGGCCATATGTCAGGGATGTTTTCGTGGTGATTCGTGTTCAGGAATAGGTACCTGAAGTCCCTTCAAATCCTGGGATTCTGTAATTATACAAACATTATAACATAATACAAAACCAAAACAACTCTTTACCAGTAGGTGCTGAGTTTCAAATCACTTGAACTCTTCAATTGGCAACTGAATGACCTCTTACTGGGGACTTTGTAGATAGGATTAAATATTTGATAAGGGTGCAAATTGACTAGGCACAATTTGAGGCCCCTTCCAAGTCTATCATTCTATGAATGCCTCAAACTCATTTTGTAGAGGTGCTGTTGGACTATTAATTAATCACCCTTTCACTATTGTAGTATGTGCTTTGCATAAAGTAAAAAGAAATATGTCACAAAATCATTCACTACTCACTTGGAGAGTTCCATGTTCTCCAATGGGGAATTAATGTGTCTTCTTCAGAAGCTAGGTGGTACAATGGAGAGAGTTCTGGGCCTAGAGTCAGGAAGACTTGAGTTCAAATCTGGCTTCAGACACTTACTAGCTGATCCTGGGCAAGTCACTTAAACTTTTTTGCCTCAGTTTCCTTATCTGTAAAATGAGCTGGAGCAGGAATTGCAAACCAGGATAGGACTGAAATGACAGAATGATGGCACTAACAACTCTTCTTTCTAATATCTTGGGGACTACAATCTAGCCCCACAACATAGAAATCAGTACAGATGACCACTCAAATCACTCTCTGCTTAGGTCTTTTACAGTAGATCATTAGCATAGTATAGCCAGCTGTTTGTAATGCAAAGTCTACTTTTTTATGGTTTATCTTCGTATAATCTTAAGAGATGAGGGTTAGTAGTCAGGAGATTTGGGTTCTAGTCCTAGATCTATCACTAACTAAATATATGACCTTGGGTAAGTCATTTCTCTAGGCTTCATTTATTATCTATAAAATACACTAAGTACTGTACCAGATAAAACTATAATGTGATGATGTAGAAAGAACTCTGGTTCTGGCATCAGAGGACCTGATGTCACAACCCTATTCTGATGCTTATTGCTTTTGTAACCACAACCTCTGATGCTCTTTCAAACGCCTAAACTTTTTTGTGCCATGGACCCCTTTAGTAGCCTTTTGAAGTCTATGGACACCTTCTCAGAAGAAATAGTTTTAAATGTATTTTAAAATAACTAGGATTACCGTGGAATCCACTTATATTGAAATAATGATTGATACTTTTTTTTTCATTTATGTTCGTGGACTCGCTGGAATTTGTCCATGGACTCAGGTCTGTGGGCCTCAGGTTAAGAACCCTTGTTCTAGACCTTTCTTTGACTCTGTGATCTTTGTTAGCTCTATGATTCCACGATTTGAGCTTAATTGCCAGTACTGCTTAGTTACTGAATTTGGCCTGACGTGATTTTCCTTCCAGTCTATTTCATGCCATGATGAATAGCTGGGACTCCCTGGGTCCTTTGAAGATAACTTGTTCCTTTTTTTTCTTCCTATGCTCCATGTATCCCTTTGGTTGCAGGTCTAAACTGTGTATTTGTGTGTGTGTGTGTGTGTGTGTGTGTGTGTGTATGTGTGTGTGTGCGCGCCAGTTTTTGAGGGTTAGTAAGCCTGTAAGAACTGAGTGCACAATGAAAACCCCTTGTCGAGTCACATAATGATTGCATTATCTTGGATTGTGGTGTTAGAAGCCCCCACCATGAGAGGCATTTTAGATGACAGACCCTGACATCTATTTAGAGGATATCTGGCAGGGAACATTGCCTGTCTTGGTCCAGCAAAAGTAGCAGGCATAAGGATAATTTGTGCTGGGTAGAACTAAGGAAACAGAAAAAGTAAGATCTCTTTTTCTGAGGAAACAGCTGAGTGAAGAAATACTTTCCCTAAAGCTGATAAAACATGATTTTTCTTTTCCCATCCATTGTACAAAACACAGGAATTTTAAAAAAAGGTATTGTAAAACACGATCTACTCTAGTTAGGAATTCTTGAATGTGGTATATTTCACCAGGAATTCTACTAATGATTACAATGAAAAGATCAGAGTAGGAAGAGTATTTCTACATAGAAGACATGCCTAGGTACCATGGTCTTGGGATGCTGCATTCATTTTTTCCTCCCATTGCTGTATCCTGAGGGCATGACTAGACAAGCTGCCCAGCTGAATGGGCTTAACATTTCATTAAAGGTTTTATAGCACCTGTTTACTCCCCATCATTAGCAGTTGTTCACTTTGATCTATGTAAGTGAAGAGAACAAGCCCAGTTTGAGCATGAGATGAATTTTGCTTCCAGCTTTAATTGTCCCCTCCCAATTCCCACCCCCCAACAACCGCAAAGATATTTTCAAAGTTTTGTCTCGTACAAAGTAGCATTTCTCATAGCCATAGTTATGCTTCTTTAACTCCCGCCTAGGGAAGTAACATTTCTAGCTCAGTGATTTTCTTCGGTTTTTCTTGCATTCTTGGTCACTTCCTATCTTCTCTTGGATGTTGGTAATGTGCCATCTGTGCTCTTTGGCTAAAGTGGGAAATGATCCCGACCCAGGGAGAGTATCCAAAAGTTCATGGTAGCACTTCAGGTGAAAGGTTCCATGTTCATTTATTGAGCTCTTCGTGAATGGACTTCTACTATATACTAAGGCAGCACAGCATAGTGGTCAGAACACTGAAGCTGGAGTTAGGATAGATCTGAATTTGAATCCTATCTCAGATAGGCACCAACTATATAACCCTAAGCCTGTGGACTCTAATCCTTTTTTGGTTTCATGGATCTGTTTGGAAGTCTGGTGAAGTCTTTCTCAAAGACATGTCTTTAGAATGGTTCTTAACCATGTTGTGACTGTTTAATACTCGTATGTGGTCATATCTGTATGTGGGCATACTCATCTGTCTGGAGACAGATAGAAGAGCAGTATCTCAGTGTTTTCCAATGGTCTTAGGTGACCCCCCCCCAAAGGGGTTGTGACCCACAGGTTGAGAACTGCTGCTTTAGATGAATAAAATAAAATACATAGAATTACTAGGGAAACCAAAGTTCATTGAAAATACAGATGCAGTTTTTTTCCCTCATATAAAATTTTTTTCCTGGTCATGGACCTCCTAAAAAAATACACCCCTACATACATATACACATCTACAAACACATATATGTGTGTGTATACATCCATATACATCTATGTGAGTATGTGAATGTAGAAATAATATACATACAAGACATATGTGTGTATGTTCCATGTATATGTGTATGTGGGGGGCAGACTCCAAGTTGGGAATGCTTTCCCCAAACAAGCTCTTAATTTTGCTCGCCCTCCATTTCATCATTTGTAGAATGACGGTAATGACAGCATCTAATTCGCAGAGTTATATAAGGGTCTTTTAGTGAGTAGTAGAAGACTGGAAGAATATGAGAGAAGCAGAGCTAGGACAAAGAGCATTCTGAAATAAAGGGCTAGGGATGGATTTGCCATGGGAGGAGAGTATATTTGACTATAAGGGTCAAATGAGATTTTACATGTGTGTGTGTTTTTTTTTTTTGCAAAACTTTAAATGCTATATAAAATAGTTGTTATTGTCATATTGAAGTTTTGACCTTGGAGTCAGCAAAATCTGGGTTAAAGTCTACACTTTGACACATGTTGACTGTGTGGTGATAGACAAATCACTGAACCTTTCAGCCCTTCCCAGCAACACTCTACAGGGATTCTTAATCTGTGGTTCATGGATCTCCCAAAGGGCCTCTCAATAGATTTCTTGGCGGGGGGGGGGGGGGGGGGGGG
>CM053593.1:286155918-286223305 GCA_028646575.1 Pseudocheirus occidentalis | reverse complement strand
ACAGTGTTAAGAACCTCTACTTCAAATGTTACACAGGAGTTGCCATCTATATCAAAAAAGGTGCTTTCCACACTAGAATTCCCTCACTTTGATGAAGTCATACAGTAGAGCTGGAAGGAATGTTATAAGCCATTTGAGGTCCAGATCCATCCTCCCTCCCTCCCTTTTCTCTATTCCACATAAAACTGTCCTTAATGTTTTTATAGCATCGAATAGAGTATGCGATGATATCAGTACAACTGTGAAGTACAACACAAACCTAGGTTAGTATAATTGTCTGCCATTTCAACTTGATTTGGGAACGTGGAGAAAATGGAGTAGAGAGGAAGGCATTTCTCATTGAAATAAAGGCCTCTTTGATATTTTCTTCCTAATATTTGAGAATCAGAAGAATTTCTCCTAATACAATAACAGGGAACTGGCTTTGATGGGGCAATGTAGTGTTTGTGGTGGGGTGTTCTAACTCAACTGGTTGTTGTTGCAGTTCATTCTTCATCCTTCCTTCTTAAAGGACCAATGACATCACAAACACAATGTCTTGACTTACGTGTGAACTGGATTTGAGTGAGACAGAGCTGCACAAAATCATCAGCCTCACTTTCTCCTCCAGAGTCATCAGAGTCCAGTGGCAAGACAAAGCTAGTCATATTTGGACTGGAGAACCAGGTAATGTAAGAGTGATTGAAATGGAGGTCACTTGATGATTTGCTAGACTATAATATGTTAACAAAGTAATTTCCCATTCCAGCAATGTTGATCGTTAAGATTTTCTTGGATTTTGACTGTAGAATAATATTTAGATTTTAGAATTACCCAAACTGGAACTGGTATGGGATCCTCCTGCTTTGCCAGCCTCTGATGGGGTATGCTCACTTGCCCCCCATATCTCAATAGAACACCTGCTCTGCAGCTAGCCAACTCATCTGCTCACTTACCTACCCTCCTCAGTGTCACATAGTCATCATGTCAATCTTCTAGGGCTCAACTTCCACCAGGTAAAATGGCTCCCAATATTGTACCTGGTCTAGAGACCTGTCTTCTACAGAATGCATAGCATTGAGGCATAGTGGGGAAGAAAAAAGGAGGCCCCATAAGTGGTTACTAGATAACACTCTCCTTCCATGGCAAATTCATCCCTAGACCTTTATTTCAGAATACTCTGTCCTAGCTCTCTGTCTCTCATATGCTTTCAATCTTCTACTACTTACTGAAATATAGAATTCTTCTCAAGACATTACATCTCAAAGCTGAATTGCAGATACCTTGACAATTGTTTTACTGGTTCCATTCACTTCACTCATTGTCTGTTCATACAAGTCTTCCCAGGTTTCTCTGTATTCATCATTTTGGTTATTTTTTATAGCACAAAATTCACAGAAGAAAAAAAGAAGTATAAAAAGTCACACAGATAAATTGGGCTATATTGTACATGATTTATTAAATTAGTCGCATAGAATGTAGCATATTTATTTATATCTTCAATCTGTAAGTAACAGAATTCATGATTTCATATAATCCATTTCCCTACTTCTTGGTATATGGAAATATTTTTGTGTGTTGATGATCATTAAATTTACAACATTTTAAAAAAGATACCACATCTTTCTGTGCCCACCATCTCTAAGGATAGCTATTCCTCTCACAGTCAAGAGGATCTGGCAAACGCCTTGCTCCTGAACATCATATTCACTGCCCCTCTCCCCTCCACAGCTTGATCATTGGGAAACCACTTCTTTCCTTCTTAAATTCACTTCAACTTATTCGTTGTCATTTTGGGGCATCCAGATTCTTCTTTCTCTTCCCCAGTAAGTTCAGTACCTGGCTTATAATCTTCTTTTCAACTCTAACAGGAGTTGTCATAAATGATACTTCAACCATTTCTTCCACTCCCATTTGAATTTGTCTATTGGTGTTAGAATTACTATTTATGGTTTTGGAGGTTATTACCAAAAGCAATAAACATAAAAATAATAGAAAGTATAAGTTAATATCCATGTGACCCTATTCTTTGTCTATATTTTGGTACTTGGGGGCAACATTTTAGGAAAGACTATTTCTTTTTCCTGGTGTTAGCTATATAGGTTTATGATAACAATTATAGTTGAACTTAAATGTGTAAAGTTTTGGCATTTATGCACTTTGAGAACAGGGTATAAGTATTATGAGAAAGAAACAGCATGGATAAGACCTCAATCCCAGCCTAATGCATCTTCCTTCCTCATTTTGCCCCAGATTTTGCAACATGACTGGGATGTCTTGTGGTGCTCATAACTAAATTCTGAATGGAGGTGAATAAAACTGATTTTTAAAAAGTAGCTGATTCAATATTTATTCCCACTCCAGCTTACATACCTTTTCCAAAGAATTGACCAGCTATCTAGGTAAAAAAAAAGCTTCCCTATTGTAGAATAGGACCCTCCTTATGGGGCTCACTCTTTCCACCCTCTTTTGGGGGCAGCAGATTGTTTGAAACCATATTCTTTGGTGTTCACTCTTGTGTTGTATCCCTGGAAACTTAGACTCTGTGTTTTGGCTTTGAAGCTGTTGCAAGCTTTGGATGATTGGCTGAACTGGTGAAAGTGTCCTGAAAAAAAAATCAGTCATCACTGGCCTTTGCTGAAAGAGTAAGTAGTAAAAGGTCTCTTTGAAGGCTTTTTTAAAAATCTTAACTAAGAAGACAACTTGAAAAGTAGACTAAGTTGTTTATAGTGACTTCCCACTTCTCTTTGTATTTCTCTCCCACCCACCTCTTAGATGAATAGTCAGTCCCTTCTTCATGTGCTAGCCACACCTATCCCTTCTAGCAGTATATCATTAAAAAAAATTACTTTCATTGGAGTATGTCATGTTCCAGAGTTATTCTTTCATTTTATTCCTCTTTGTAATATCAACATTACTATAATTCAATGTAGTATCTCTCTGTCTCTGTGTGTATGTGTGTGTTTGTGTGTGTGTGTTTGTGTGTGTGTGTGTGGGTGTGTAGGAGTGGTGATCAAAGGAATTTCCCAATCAATTTGATGAGTTTATCTCTCTTGTAGAATATGAGTATATCCATTGATCCTTCACAAGATCCTTCATTATCATTCATTAGATTTCAGAGACTAATGCTGCCCTCAAGGTGAATTGACTGGATTAGAAGTGCCAAGGAGCATCCTAGGGAATGGATTTTAGTTAATGAATTTGGCTACAAGATAATTTTGTTAGGATTCTTGAGAGGATGGGCTCATTGGAAGAAGAACCATTTCTCTAAACTGGCATATAAAAGTAAACTGACAGATTGATTGAATCTTTTTTTTTCTTCCCTATTTGAGGGATAGAATAGAGTTCAGCAAAGGGATTCATGAACAGGGTTGGGAGGAGAAGCTTATGCAGAAATATAGAATATATACGAAGAAGCACATGGTGGTTACTTATACTCACCCACCACTTTCTCATTAGAGAAGAGCACCTGATAGTCAATTTCCCAACCTCCTGCCACAAATGGCAAAAGCCAGGTTCATAGTGGGGTAGCAACAATTTCTGCAGAAGTTTGTGGAGGTTGCACATCCTTGTAAATGTGACTTAACCTGGGAGTACACAATGTTAATGAACCTCAATCTTCTGTTTAGAGGAGAGAGGAGTCTATATTTCCTTGATATTGAGGAACCTACCCATCTAGCAACGTAGGAAGCATTTGACTTGAGGATTGCACTTAAAGTAATATGAAGTTGAAGAGTTTAGCATCTGAACTTCTAGAGAGAAAACAGATTTTCTGAGCAGGAAACTGCTTAGAAAAAAGAGAATATTTTTCACACGGCCCTCAAAGCAGGAGAACACCAAAGGGTAATTAAATTGGTGAGGAAAATGGAAAACTTGACCCTGAACATTACTGCTATAACTTGTTCAGATAGCATAGGCCTGATGAGAAGATTTTATTTAACAACTAGAGATTATTTATTTACCTTCCATGTTGTTGTTCAGACTTTTTAGTCCTGTTCAACTCTTAGTGACCTCATCTAGGGTTTTCTTGGCAAAGATAATGGAGTGGTTTGCCATTTCCTTCTCTAGCTCATTTCATAGATGAGGTTAAATGACTTGGTGTAGCACCAATGCAATACTGATGGAACTGATGATGACTATGAATATGTTGGCATAGTTCTCAATCACAAAATATAACAAACTCTTCACATAGAAGACAGAAGCAAAACAGACACCAGAGAGCCAACTCCCAACACCAGGAAACCAAATCCATCATAGCAACAAAGAAGTTAATATACCATAGCACAGAGGTGAATCTTACCATCTGTTAGTCTTCCCATAAACACTCATAAGACTAGTTGTCGCCTTGAGTGCAACCTCTCCCCCTTCCAGCTCTAACTGCTCTGACTCCCAGGTTCCACCCTTAAACAAACTCCTCCCACTACAGGCTCCATGTGACTACATTTAGCCTATTAAGAGGCAGGGAAGAGCTTCAAATTCCCATTACCTTTATACTTGCCCATGGTTACAAAGCTAGTAAGTGCCTAAGATCAGATCTAAACTCAGGAAAATGAGTCTTCCTGACTCCAGGCCCAGTACTGTATCCATTTTGCTATCTAGCTGCCCCTATTTTCCTTCCTGGGGAATATAAACCATAGGGTAGGGTAATTAATATGGGACGAATTGTTAAGATGTGTGGGAGAGGATTTCTCCAGAATGTGAAGTTGCTATTCTGATGGCAAACTAAAATTCATTTCCCTTCCAAGAGGTCCTTAAGAATAACTAATAATCCTCTATGTGTTTTTCATATTTGTTTATAAATTTCCTTAATATTTCTCACTTTCTGAAATTTTCTGCAAGGTGAAGCAAAGCATTTGTCAGCCATTCAATCAATAAACATTTATTAACTACTATGTGCCAGGCACTGTGCCAAGTGCCAGGAATAGAAAGGAAGGCAAAAGATAGCCTTTACAATTGAGGAGATCACACTCTAACAGGAGAGACACCATGCAAACAAATATGTACCAAGAAGCTATAAACAGGACAAATGGAAAATAAGCACTAGAGGAAAGACCCTAGAACTAAGAGAGATTGGGAAAAGTTTCATGAAAAGTTGATATTTTAGTTGGAACTTGAAGAAAGCCAGGGAAGCCAGGAGGTAGATACACATGGGATATAATCAGAGAAAATACCTAGAGCCAAGAGATAGACTGTCTTGTTTAGGGAGTCCAGTATCATGGGATGGAAGCATCTGTATGCGTGTGGGGAGGTGGTATAAGTTTTTAAGAAGACTGGGCAGGCAGGAGAGGGGCTAGGTTATAGAAAGCTTTGAGTGCCAAACAGAGGATATTGATTTGATCCAGAAGCAATAGGGAGCTGCTGGAGTTTATTGACTAAGGGGACGAGATGGTCAGCCCTGCATTTTAGCAAAAAAACCCAAAAAACAAAAACCGTTTTGGTAGGATTTGGAGGATGGACAGGAATGGTGAGAGATTTGTGGCAAGCACCGACCAGCATGGAACTTGTTACATTAAATGTTTTCTATGGCATCTGGAGACCTGTTACCCATATCTGTAGAAAACTACAAACTTTTTTTAGATATTCCCCAGAGAAAACTTTGCCTTGGTGCATGAGAATCAAAGAGAAAAATGACTTGAAATAACTCTAGAGATCGAACCCAATCTATGTAGGTTCAAAGTTTGGGGCAGCAGAGGCCAGAGATGATATCAATTAGGAAAGAAGAGGAAAGCAATCTAATCAAATAATAATACTATAAGGTATGAATAACTATCACTTAGCATGTGCAGTTGTTATGTTACTTGAAATAGATCTCTAATTGGTGAAACTTTAGGCAGTTTAATAAAATGAAGTAAAGAATTCCAGGCAACATGGAGGAAATACTTTTGGCTATTAAGGACATTCCTTGGAACCTTGACAGACTAATATAGTAAAATCAGTTTTATGAGTAAATGGTCCACTTATTTTTATGTCTTAACATTTTTGGACAGCTCTAATTCTATAGAGATGATATCATATGTTGAATCAAAAACCGATCCTCTGTAACATTTAACTATCGATACCTGTAAAAATATATGACAATGTTGGGACTTTGTATAGGGAAATGTATTATTATAAACTGAATGGCTTCTTTTTTTCCAAAGCATTTCAAAAAAGAAATGGATATTTTTCAGTGATAATGCTAAAGATGAAGCAAATCCATTTAATCACAAAATGTTTTTGAGAAAAACAAAACAAAACTGGGTGCCATAAGTAAATCAATGAAAGATTTTCAAATTCATGCTGTAATCCAGGCAGAGAAAGTGAGCCCATTATGAAAATTTTAGGTATGCATAGTACACTTCTGAAATATTTCTTAATTTTAAAAAATACCCAGTTTACAAATGAAATAGGATGTAATAGCTTATTTATCATCTAAATAATCTATAGACACAATCTTCATTTTCTTTGAAATACAGTTTTAAATGTGAATGGATAAAGAATGCATTTGTCATGGACAAGTAATTGGTATTATTCCCTATGACAAGAACAGTTAATAGATGTCTTGTAAAATAGTATGTTGAAAGATGAGTTTCAAATGTGAACATCTTATGATGTTTTGACTATGGGTAAATAAAGAGTTCTCTGGTTTATCAAACAAAGCAATACAAATTGTAACCACCATTCATAACCTCTTATTTGTGTGATTTGGGGTTTTCTGCTCTACTTATTATAAAGACAACATTTCAATCTCAATTAATAGTTCAAAAAGAATTACAAGAAGCAAGATCATCAAACATGAGGTTTAAAAAAACTCTATGCTGAAAAACAAGGCTGCCCATCACATTAATATTATTATCATGGTTATTAATTTTATTCTATATGTGGAAATTATATAGTATCTAGTTAATATGTATCTTGTATGTTATTTTTATTATGTTAAAATTTGTATGCTGTTATAAGTTCTTTATTTAAATAAGATGTGAGCGAAGAAAATTGTGTAAGTCATTTTATAAAAAATGTGGTAGATGACTTTTTTTTTAAAGTGAGGGGTCACTTGGATTTTCCAACATAAAATTTAGAAGAAACTGCCTTAGAAGAACTTCAGCTATTGGAGCCAACTAGCCATTAAAGATGGGATTACATGGAGAGGGGTTGGATATGAAGGGATGAGAGTAAAACTAATTAGCCTTGAACAATACAAGATAAAAGAATTCTGCCTGTAGAACTTCTTTGAAGCAAATTATTCTTCCTGATCATACTTTGCCCACTAACCACTGAGGACAGAGACTTTTCCCTCCTTTGTTTGTATCCTCAGTGCTTAGTACAAGACCTGGTAAATACTAAGTGTTTAATAAATGTTCATTGCCTGTTGATGATTTCTACAAAAGCTTATTCTCTTAGTCTAGTAAATTGTTGAATTTGAGACTCTAGACCTTTTTTCTAATCTCCCCTTTTCACACTCTATACTTCAGAAGACTGAGATAATTCTTGTCCATCTAACTATGTTGTCTTTCTAGTCACCCTTTACCCTTTTAACTGACTGCATCACACTCAGCCCTGGATGAGACTTGTGCTTGCCAAAGAGAGAAAATCACCTGAGACCTCAAATTCCCAAATATTGGGAGAAGAAAGTTTGGGATTTACAATTAGCAGGTAACAGTGCCCTGGTCAGCTGTTCTCTTCAAGGACATCCATTGGAGGATGAATCAATCAGTAGTTTTGATTGAGTCCAGGTGCAGGGAGATGGTCCTTTCCTTTGGTGTCTAAGGAGCCCCTCTCTACACTGCAGATGTAAACACCCCACCCTCCCCTCACTTGCACTTAAGTGGATACTTGTTCCAATACTGAAGCAAAGAACAAATGGAGATGAAATGTCTCTAGAAGCAAGGTGTCATTCAGGTCAGGGCAGTGGTGTCTTGATAAATGTCTAACAGTTGAGTCTCTTTAAAACAAAAATGTAGACATGGTATGTTATTAAGCTTAATACAAATTGATAAATATTTCTTCCTTCACTTTCTTAAGTCTATAAAATAATTTTTAAAAACTAGTAGTTCAAACCCTGATTTGTAGCATTTGCTGATTCCCTAGGTACAAAGTCTCATATGAATAGGTGATTGGAGCTGACCATGTTACACCACTGGGTCAGGGTAGGTTGTACCAAATGTTTTGGACAGCCCTCCTCACCTTCCTCCCCTCCCACTCCATCACCGCTCCATTTCTCCCATCCCCCTATTCTCCCCACCCCATATACACTAATTTTTGCCTCCCCCCTCCCCTCCCATCGATCTTCTTAATCCATTGCCTGAAGCCCTGAAGTTTCCGGTAGGCTCTCAACTACTCTAGTGATCTTGGTGATGCTTAGGTGAGGCTACAGAAGATGAGCTTACATACCAGTACTTTTATTTAGTTATAAAAGAAAATGGTTACTTTATTCACCTAAGAAGTAGGCCCAGAACATTTCTGACTCCATTAAAAAAAAGATGATGAAACTGAAGAAATAAAATAGAAGTTTCAATAATAGGATTCGATTTGTATTAATTATATGAGCCTCTCATAATAATAATAAACCTCTCATAAAAACTTAGAGATAGGTAACAATGCAGAAAGTTTGACTCTAAAACAGGAAATATTTGAAACATGGTAATGAGGAAGCTTAACAAAACTCATGGTTTGCTTTTAGCTCACATATTCTTATTATATATAAGGGGAACAAGTACCTTGATTGGTATAAACACTTTAAAAAACTCATCAAAGGATCAGAACTGACTGACCTATATCTATATGTATATGTATATCTATCTATCTATCTATCTATCTATCTATCTACCTATCTTTTGATCAATCTGATGTTCATTATTCAAATTTTCCCAATTAATTTAATTTTGACTCAATTAGAAACTGACCATGAATTAACTAGACATCT
Source organism: Pseudocheirus occidentalis (assembly GCA_028646575.1). Lineage (NCBI taxonomy): Eukaryota > Metazoa > Chordata > Mammalia > Diprotodontia > Pseudocheiridae > Pseudocheirus > Pseudocheirus occidentalis. The sequence goes on along the minus strand of CM053593.1, from coordinate 286,214,424 downwards.
AGACATCCACATCTGCATTCATATCTACGTCCGGATTAAAATATATTTACATATAAATATACACATACATGTAGGTGGAGAATCTAGCCTCTGCCTAGGAAATTTTCCTAACTGGAAATTCTGGGTGATTGTGACCAGACACAGAACTTTTCATCTAAAATAAAGCTCCTAGAACCAAAGAAAAAGAAACCAAGCAGATCTTAGAGTTTATTAAATTCCCTTCCCCATGCTTAAAATGATACAATATTCTCTGACTTTCTTAGATTTGGATTGGGGTCATCAGCTTCCACAGAGTGGGATGAGGATATTTTCATTTCCAGGTTACTGGGCTGAGAATTTTTGGGATGACCTTGCTGTCTCTTTTAGGGCCCTAGAAAAATAAATATATATATTTTTAAAAGAACAAGTTACTTCTGCTACTCTGAGTTCAGAGAGAGGAAGTCTATTGGTCATTGGGCAGGGAAACCAGTTATTTCCTTAAAAACAGTTTTATTAATGCCTTAAAAAAATTAGAGGATGTTCCATTCACAGGCATTTCTGAATATAGGTGCTCCACTCCTCTCCTTACTCCTTCAACCCTGCCCTGTATCAGACCCCCTCTGTTTTAAATTATTTCTGGTTCTTGTTTAACTGGTCTGCTCCTCAGCTCTACTTTTCTATTTCTTTTTTAGCCAATACCAAATAGTTTTGATGATTACTACTTTATAATATAATTGTAAATCTGGTAACACTTCATTCCTACTTTTTTCCACTATCTCCCTTGACTAGATCTTTTGTTCCTCCAAATGAATTTTATTATTCATCTGTCTAGTCCTATAAATTACCCCCTTGGTAATTTGTTTTGAATAATATTAAATCTATAAGTTAGCTTTGTAATAACATCATTTTAAAAATTATATTGATAGTGCCCAAACCATGGCACTAAATGCTCTATGTTGCCACTTACGGAAGCATTCTTTTATTTCTGTAAAGGTTCTTCTGTAGTTATATTGATATAAATTAAGCATGTGTATTAGCAGATTGAGTCACAAATGTTGTGCATTTTGTAGTTATTTAGAATGGAATTTCTTATATACTCCTCTTTTTTGTTTGTACTGTGTAGAAATGCTGATAATTTTTATTCATTTATTTTGTACCTTGGTATTTTACTGAAGCTCTTAATCATCTCTATTAGTTTCCTCTTTAATTTTTGGGGGTCTCCTAAGTAAAACATCATGTCATCTGTAAAAAGGGATAATTTTATCTCCTATTTGTGGATGTTTATACATTTAATCTCTCTCATCTTATTGTTTATAGCCAATATTTTTAGAATTCTATCAAATAATAACTGGGAGAAGGGAAGTCCTTACTTTACTCCTGTTTGTACTATGAAAGCTTTCAATATTTCTCTGTTACAATTAATACTAGCTCTTGGTTGAACACACAGAGACAGACAGATACATATACATACCTGTATATGCTTTTGATACTATCAAAGAATCCTTTCATTAAAAAAATCCAAATTACTTTTAAGAAAAACAAATGTTGCTTTTGGGGGCAGCTAGGTGGCCCAGTGGATAGAGCATGAGTCCTGGAGTCAGGAGGAACTGAGTTCAAATCCAGCCTCAGATTCTTATTAGCTTGTGTGACTGGGGGCAAATGACTTTTCCTCAAATAGTGTGTGTGTGTGTGTGTGTGTGTGTGTGTGTGAGAGAGAGAGAGACAGAGAGAGAGACAGAGACAGACAGACAGAGAGACAGAGAGAGAGACAGACAGACAGAGAGATAGAGTGAGAGAAACATTAGGCCCTGGTGCCCAAATCAATAAAAAAACAAAATAAGAGAACTTTAGCCAGTTAGGCTTGGTCATAGTAATAATTCCAAACTACTTTGTGTAAATTGTCTAACAAAAATCTTAAAACCAATTATCTATTTCCTTTTAAAGAGGAAAAGAAAAAAATTGTTCTGATCTAAATGGATTGAAAGTAGATTTTATCATTTGATTCTAATCCCTATCAAGGAGTATCAGAGAGGAATAACTGATAGAAGAGGTAAGGAAAAATACATAAGGATAAAGTTTTATTATTAATCTACCAAATTTTAGAAATAAGTCAAATACATTCTTAATTTGGCTAAAACCAATGAGGACCTTTGTTTACTCCACCTCCTCAAATAAGAAAAATACTTCATAAATAAGCCATGGTTTTTGTCCATTGCTTTTCCAGGATCTTTAATATAATAACATGGGAGTTTTCTGCTTGGTTTTGTTGTTTATGTGATTAATCATGCTAATTATTTTCCAAAAGTTGGAAGTATTCTTTCCTTTTCTATATGTCTTCTTCGGATCTATATTGTTGTAGTCTCTTAGAAATTATTTTATTAAAATATTTGTATTTTCAATATTCACTTTAATTTCAATTCAATTCATTTTGATTCAGTTTCACTATTCACTTGTAAAACTGGTTTACAATTCCTTTTCCCTGGTTTGAGTATTGCTACTCTATTTGTCATATTTGCCATAAAAGACATTTGGTAGAGAACCTTCTTTTCCTGTTTTTGAATTATTTTTTTAAGCCTAAGAATGCATTGGTATTTAAATGTTTGACAAAACTCATATTTATTTAGTGTTTAATTTCTTAGTGATCTAGGCAACACTTTAAGCCAATGAATTGCAGAGAAGGGGCTAACTTGCACTAGTACAAGGCATTTGATAAACTGGAAGTTATATATACCAATGAAATCATAGGCCCAGTTCTCTACCCTATCCCTTATTCACAGAGCTTCACATAACAAATATCTCATTTGATTTACTTAACAACTCTGCAAGAGAGGGAGTGACCCATTTCATAAAAGAGGGTACTGAGGAAAACTGAAGTAACCTGATCTTTCCAGTCACTTCACATCAAGTAAGTGGTAGAGCACTGTCTTAAACACAGGTCTGATTCCTAGTGCAATGAACTTTCTTCTGAATCAGGCTGATTATAGGGTACACTATAACTGTAAATCAGAAGTGGGGAAACTGTGGCCGTGGGGCCACATAGAGCGCACTTGTTCTTCAGATTCTTTGAGGTTTAGATTCAAAGGGATGTACTTGAAGACCTAGAGGGCCACACATGGCCTGGAGGCCACAGGTTCTCTATCTTTGTTCTAAACTATACCAAAAACCCACCGCTACTACCCATGACCTTGCCTCCAGTCACTGAAGCTACATTAGCTGGGATGTCATTCAGCCTCTCAGTATTTTTCTCAGACAAATTGAAAACAGAGGCAGGATGGAGTAGAAGATAGAGTGCAGGATTTAGAGTCATGAAGACCTGGGATCTGATTTCATCTCTGACACTAGCTGTAAGATGAGGGTCAAGTAACTCAGTTTCCCCAAAATAATGAAGTTAGGTTAGATGGCCCCTAAAGTCAATTCCTACTCTATGATCCTCTGATCTTTTACTTTTTTTTGGAGGGTGGAAGGCAGGGCAATTAGGATTAAGTGACTTGCCCAAGGTCACATGGCTAGTAAACGTTAAGTGTCTGAGGACAGATTTGAAATCAGGTCCTCCTGACTCCAGGGCCTGTGCTCTTTTCACTGTGCCACCTAGCTACCCCCTGATCTTTCTTTTAAAGAGGAGAAAACTGAGGTACAGAAAGTGTCTGAGGAAGGGAGCAATGCCACCTCAATGAGAAAATGTCTTTTTCAATGGGAACATTAGTGGGGGAAAAAGGACTCATTCTGGACTTGAAGTTGGAGACCTTTGTTCCAAATTTTGGTTATGCTACCTCCCACCTGTGTGACATTAAGTAGGTTACAACCTCCATAGAGTATCAGTTTCTTCATCTGCAAAGTGAGAGATTGAACTTTAAGGTTCAATTTTAAGGTTAAGATTCAACTTTAAGGTTCCTTTCAGCCTTAAATCTATGATGCCGTGAGAGGAAATAAATGTCGTACAGGGGAAAGAGCTTTGGTTCTGAAGTCACAGGATCTGGATTCAAATCCCCTCATGAGGTTAACTGTGTGACCCTAGATAAATCACTTGACCTCCCTAGTTCTAAATAGTCTAAATCTCCTCATCTGTAAAGCTAATGGGTTGGGTTGGATGATCTCTGAGGTTTCTTCCACATCTAGATCTCTGATCTCTGAACTGACTATGAACTCATATTGTAACAGAATGCAGGCCTAAACTTTCAGGCCATTTTATTGCCAGACCAACATCCTTTCTCTCTGCTCCCTTCTGTGGCTTTTGAAGCAAGTCACTGTTGTATATTACCTCACATTTTAATTTCTAAACTGAAAATGGGAATTTTCAAAGGTGAAGAGTCTGAAGCAGCAATGGTAAATTGCACTGGCAGTACCTATCTTGACTGTGTTTCTGCTTCTGGTCTATGAAGCCTCACAGAAGAGGGTTTATTTTATATTGTTCCTTTGTATTTTTACATTTGACTGATTAAGTCAATGGAAACCAGCCCCCATTGTTGCTTTACAGGCAGGCCATGTTTTCCATCATTGGCACATACTGAAATAAACCAATGGGGAGTAAGGCAGGGCTGGGCTGCTGTTTTCTGTTACCCTGCAAATCAGAAAAAGATTGGTAGTTCTGATTAATCTCTTCTTTTGTTTAGTTGCCTGCACAACACCCTGCCAAATGACTTTATAATAAATAATAAAAGTCACAGAGAACTATGTGTTTATTCTCACCACCAATCCAAAGTAAAGATTTTCTTTAAACAAGTTATTTCTAATAAGACACAAAGCCTGCAGAGAAATATTAAAGGCTAATTTCCCTCATGGTTTCATGTTAGGAAAATGCACAAAACTTGAGAATAATTTCAACTAACAGTCATGTGGTTAAAAAAAGTTTCTGGAAAATGCCAAATTGGTCAAGGCACTCCAAATGTATCTCCACACATCTTGTAAACCTCCATTTGATTAATAAAAATTATTATTAGGGCACACATGATGCTGCTCATGCTCTTCACAACAGATTTCAGAAATATACTTTCTTGAGATATGCCATAATAATATGTTTTTTAACACGCTAAAATAAACCCGGGATTAGGCTACACATGAGAAGCCTAGTAATAGCAAACAGAGCCCAATGTTTCCAGGCACACTTTCTCAATGGGAACATTAGTTAACAAGGTCATTCTTATGCAGGAATGTGGCAGACATCAAAGCACAATTACTATTAAGCATAAGTATACTACTTAACAAAATATAAAATGCCTTACATTCAATTTTATTAGCTCTTCTTTACTGCTACCAATTAGTCTCTCTCTCTCCCCCCTTCTCTGTCTCTGTCTTTCTCTGTCTTTCTCTCTCTGTCTCTGTCTCTCTGTCCAAATAATAAAACCAAGGCATATAGGGAAGGAGAAAAAATTAGCTTAAGATAAAAAAGGGAATGAGATTCTCCACTGAAGACTAAAGAATCCCCGCAAAGGAATTTGCTTGGAGTCTCTGCAACCCTCTATTTCCATCACTGGAAAGATATAGGATTAACATGAACTCAATGACCAAAAGTCCAGTTAATGAAGGCAACATCTGGAAGCTATTTCTGGAGTGCAGAATTTTAAAGCAAGTGTGTGAGGGTAATTAATTGATTTAGCACTTTTAAGGGAAGTTTCTTCTTAATTATAGTATTTACTGGCAAATAATGGTGAATTAAAGAAATATTTTTTTCCATGACAAGGGAATTCAGTAGGCCATCATCTTTTCCCCTTTCAAGCTCTGTGGGCTCTGCCCCCACCCCTAAGAAATAGGCACTTAATTTATAGTGTAGGCTGAAAAATATGTTCTATTGCATTGGTCAATAGGCTATTGGATAACTCTCAGGAAGTTTTCAAAAGCACTACTCCTAAGGCATTAAATTATGCTATTTTTACATTCATTTAGTTATTTTATCTAATTGTTGAAAGTGACCACAACTGACAATTCAAACACCTCAAAGCAACGGCTACACAATGACTCTATAACTTTCAGGTTTCAGGAATATTTTTATTCAACCAAGAATTCTCTTTGTTTAAATGCATCCTAATAGGACCAATGATATTCATACTTATTTGCAGCAACTGGCCTTGTAAGAGCTAGTCCCTATAAGAGGGATAATATATAAATTATCATTTCAGTGCACTGAAAAATGAAGCATAGAATTATATGTTTATGCCGTATTGATAAGATAAAAGCATTATGGATTTAGAGCCGGAAGAGACTTTGGAGGCCATCTAATCCAACTCCTTTTTTGTATAGAAAGGAAATTGATGCCCACAGTGATGCTACAGCTTGGATAAGACAACACGGGTATTAAATGTACTGTTGTTCAGTCATATTGGTCATGTCCAACTCTTCAAAACTCCATGTAGGGTTTTTTTTGGCAAAGATACTAGAGTGGTTTGCCATTTCCCTCTCTAGCTCATTTTTGCAAATAGGAAAATGGAGGCAAACAGGGTTAAGTGATTTGTCCAAGGTAACACAGCTATTAAGTTTCTGAGGCCAGATTTGAACTCAGGAAGATAAGTCTTCCCGACTCTAGGCCCAGCACTCTATCCACTTGACCATCAAGCTGCTCCTATTAAGTGGCAGAGGTGGGTTTTAAACAGAGGTCTCCAATTTAGTGTTTTTGCCACTGCATCACCTGACCTTGTGTTTTAGGATGTGATTAATCTTGTTATTGGAACTATTGTGTTTTATGCAAATGAAAGTATTTTCAGAGGAAAACTAGTCATCTAACTGATTGCTTAGGACTTTTCTAGGTGAGGCACCATGACCAGGTAAAAAAATCTCAAAAGTCAGTCATAGGTTTGACTCCTGGCTCTGTCACTTAGTATCTGTGAAAATGTGAGCAAGTCCCATTTCATTTCTGCTGATCTTAGCTACTGAATCTATAAGAAGGAATTTGGCTTGATGGACTCTGGAGACTCTTCCAGCACTAAAATAGAGTGATTTCAGTGCCAGGTAGAATAAAGCCAACCCGGAATGAAGCAATAAAGAAAAGTCCTCTTTGAAATTCTCATCTACTGAGCATGACTAGTTCTTTGGAGATCCTTAGTAAGAGACAGTAGAGAACAAGGAGTTGGGAGAGGAAATAGCAGAATTTGAGAGATATCTAAAGACATTCTTATGTTTATGTCATCTTGGTTTCCAGACAAGCCTGGAACATTTTGCATGCAAGGATGTTGACATGATGCTATATGCCAAGAGCTTTGAGAAGGAGAGATATTCTTCATTTCTTCTTCAAGAGAAACACATGTGATTGCAGACTCTTTGGGACTGTCTCTTGGGAGAAGAAAGACCCTCTTACAGACATGTAGAGGAAGATAGATGCTTACCACATCCCTGATTTTCAGCTTACTTATCTAGAACTTTCAGGAAATTTCTCCTTGGGTAAGATTAGGTCTTCTCTTGTGGTTGAGTGAGAAATCATCTTAATTTCTTCTAAAGAACTCTGTATTTTCTAGTACATGCCAATCTCTATAACTTGTTTAGTTTCTCTTTGCTATTTGCTTGGATAAATAGGTTTATTAGCCATTGTATACTTGTGATATATCCTCTTTTGTGCAGCCAGTGTTTTAGTAGGAAAGGACCATGACAATGAATATAAGCTTGGGATACACCACTCTTTCAGAAAAAGTGGCCAGAAAAGCAGATTTTTGTTCATAATTCAAGACTAGTAATACTTAGGGAGACAGAAAAATACAATTTTAATTTAGAGATGCCAGTCTTATGTAACTTCTCTAAGTCCCCTAAGGCAAGAGTCAGAGTTATCCTTAGAGAGGATTGAGCAAGATTCCAGAGATAACTATCAACATCTAACCTCATTCCAACCATCTATCTTACTTTTAGATATCCCATATAGACATAGACATCTTCAATTGTCAGTATTTACCGCATATAATACTTAGTTCTTTGAAAGATGGAAGAAATATATAGGCTCTGTTTGGCAGAAAGAACCAAAGCTGTACTCAATAAGACTATTGCTAATCATGGCATAGTTTACTGGAAAGAACAAGAAAAAGTCACATTTTATTTTCATTTTTCCATTCACTGATTTGACAACATTAGATAAATCAATCTATCTCCTCCTTCTCCTCCGATTCCTTCTCTTACACCTGCATCTTTTTCTTCTTTTGCTTCTTCTTCTCTTCCTTTTTCTCCCATCTCTGGCCTATTCACTGAATGGGCATTTCCTCACTCTAAGTGAGTACAGGAAAAGGCATTAGCCTAAAAGGGCCAGGGTCTCTCCTGAGTCATCTACAGTCATCCTGATGAATATTTAATTGGTCACTGGATCCACATGGTTCTGGAGGAGAAAGTGAGGCTGGTGACCATGCATAGACTTCCCTCACTCAAATCAAAGTCAACTGCAAGTCATGTCATCATTTCCCTGATACCATGGTCCTCTTTGAAAACAAGGGACAAACACACCACAACAACCTTTTCCTTCCCCTTATCCTTCTAGTCTTCTTTTTCTTTCAATCAAATTCATCCATTTTATCCATTTGAGGACTGTTGTAGGATCTCATTCTAACATGAAAGTGACTATGAGTTCTTGAAGGCTATGTCAGTAAACATAAACTGAGAAATGTTCACGTAGCTGGGAAGTCTCTTAGCATGGACCCATTTATAATTGCATTTGTTATATGAGGACCAATTAACTTGCTTTAAGGGTTACAAAATGCTTCCAACAACAGCCTTGTGAGGTCACCAGTACAAATATTATTATTACAGTTTTGTAGGTGGGGAATTGGAAGCCCCAGGAGGGTTGTGATTTTCTCATGTCCCCATAGCTAGTAAATGTTGTAGTCAGAATGGATAGATTCAAGACCTCCAGAGGTCTTCTGCTTTGAATTTCATATCTCTTGACAGTCTAACAAACTGAAGCCATCTGTGACTGAATTTTTCCATGTGTAACTTGAGAATTATAACTGCTTTATCCACTACATTGGTTGTTTTAAAGGTAACATGAAATAATGAATGTAAAAATGTTTTGAAAAAGTAAAAAACACTTTATAAGTATAAGCTCTCATTATCTCCAAGACTGAGACACATGCCAAGAAGCGTGCTTAAGGGTGGGCCTTGGCTCTGGCTCCTTCTGGCAGGACACATGTGTTCGGGCCTCTTATTAATAGATATGTGACCAGAAGCCATTGGATGGCAATTTTATGTCCTTTAGCAAGGGACCAGAGCACATGTAGCTCACCAGAAGGGACCAGAACACAGGCTTATTCCAAAGGATGCTTTCTTGGGTGAGCAGAAGAAGAAAGTTCCCCTGATTACCTTTGTTACATCATTATGAGTTGAGTCCACTATTATTCTCTCTCCAATCTACCCAAAGTTGGTGGTGGTGGTGGTGGTGGTGGTGGAAACTGTAATATTTAGTCAAACCAAATAGATCTTCTTCTCTGTCCCCTCTAATTCTGCTTTTTGCTTAATTGGCTAGTGGTTAGAGTACATTTGCTGGTGTAACTAATCAAATAAAAACTCTGTGGAAATGAGAAGAGGAAGAGACTGAATATTTACTGTGAAAGAAATGTTATTTCCTTTCCAAGAGCTCTTTTCACATAACCATCTCCTCTTTCGATGGAGGAGAAGACTAACTGGGAAATTTATAGCAGAATGTTTGTGATACTCCATATCCACTAGCCATACTTTTGCCCTTCATTCTGGTTGTCCTACTGGACATTGGAATGTACTCCTGCCTTACCTCATCCCCTTAGAATTCCTTCTTTCACACCTCTGCTCAATTGACATCATTGTGAAGTCTTTCTTGATTTCCCCAGCTAACTACAGCCCTGCCCCATTTATATTGCATTCATTTTATGTACATTTATTCATGCAAATACTCTGCTAGTAGAATGTAAAGTCATCAAGCGCAGAGGTTGTTTCATTATTGCTTATTTGTTTTTAATTTCCTCAGTGTTTGGCACTTAGTAGGTGCTTCATGAAGGAGAAGATGAGATCGAGGTATGCAGCGAATCATCCTCTCTAAAACATGCAGAATGGTCTGCCCAGAAAGCCATGCCTTGGCTCCTGGCAATGTTATTCTTGCCGTAACTCTATAAACATCCTCAGTCCTACTGTCTTAGGGTTTAAACTATAACCTATTGCAAGGTCAAAGTTCGGTGCTTTGTGGGGTTGCTTCCAGTAATTAAAAACTGCTGGTTTAGTATGTGTGACAATATGGCCCACTATCATATGAGCACATATGACTATAAAGGATTTAAACTATTTCTAGTGAGACTTGAGGAAAGTGTCTCGGGAAATGTAAGCTTAAGGACAGTTTTAATCTTCATCTTTGACTCCTCAACAAGCACATTTTCTGGTATGTAGTAGGGAATTAATTAGTGCTTACTGACTGGCTGATCCTCAGCACTCAGAACAGAAGTTTGGGCACAGTAAGTGCTTAATAAATGTTTGTGTAGTTGATTTCCTTAAGTTTTCTAAGTTGAGATATTCCCCACTGAGAAAGAGAGCCTTTCAAGAGGCACATATGACAATGGCCAAAATTATTTTATATTTTTAGTACAACTCAAGCATAAATATATTCACATTTCATAATGAAAATTAAATTTACATTGAAGTCAACAAAAGCAAAACTAACTTTTCAAATTTACTCCAACTGACAGTGAATGCAGGGCAATGATTATCCAATATAGTACATACAAATGAGGCTAAGTTTTTGTTGGCACAAGTCTCAATGCAGCGTGATCTGTCATATTCCTGGAAGTCAGTATAGGCTGACGTTATATATGAGTTATGTCAGTGTACTTGCTACATTTGAACATGAAGCATATACACTTGAAGTGAAACAATATTGGTATGGAAGTTATAAGTATTTTAATGTCTTAAACTCCTCAAATCATTTTGCTCAGTATCATGTAATAGGGCAGCTAGGTGCTGCAGTGAATAAAGTACTGGAGTCAGGAAGACTCATCTTTGTCAACTCTGATCCATCCTGACACTTCCTAGCTATGTGACCCTGGGCAAGTCACTTAACCCTGTTTGCCTCAGTTTCTTCATCTGTCAGATAAGCTGGAGAAGGAGATGGCAAACCATTCTAGTATCTTTGTCAAGAAAACTCCAAATGGGGCCACAAAGAGTGAAGCATGACTAAAAACCAAATGAAAAACAATGTAATAAACTATTATCCCCCAAAAGGTGAACTATTAAATATTCAAAATAATTAAAAATAGTATTAGACCATAATAAACTTTCACTCAATTATATTTCATTACCTTTACATTTTATTGTCTTTATTTTTGAAAAGATAAAATATTTAATGATGGGTTACTACATAACTGTATTGAAAAGAGAAACATTAAAATTAATGAAATGGATACAAGTAAAGGCAATAGAGATCTGTTAAGTAGCAGAAATATAGAAATAGAGCAAAAAAAGAAAAAAGAATAAGTATGGAAAATAATTGACTGTCATGGAGATTCACAAACACTGTGATAAAAGACAGATGAATTTACTTTTTAGAAATATTTCTGCTATAGATAGAAGGAAGCAAAACACTGAAACCTCTTGAAAATGTACATGCAGAAATACAAGGCTTTTATTCCAGAGAAAATTGGATGCTTTTAATAAACAAAAAGAGACTTTTCCAAAAACCCATGGCTGTGATATCAAAAGGATTACAACATATAAATTACTTACAGAATTGCAAATGATAATATAAAAGAAAAGTTGATGCTACCTGTAGCTACAGATATCATTGAAAAAATGATGGGGAAGTTATATATGGAAAGCAATTAGTTGCAGATGTCAGGAACAAGAATTATTCATTGTCTGAAGACCTTTGTGATCAAATAACTGAGAAACTAAAATCTTCCAATTTGGCTTTGTAAATGGATGAAGCGACAGATTTTCATTTGATTATAGATTTATGATATATTGTTGAAAATGATGTTAGGGAAGATCTGTTACTTCACAAACTTGGACATCAATGATACATCAAAAAGATTTTCAGGTTATTTTTCAAATGACAGTAACATAATGTGGGAAAACTGCCTAAGATTCTGCACTGACAATTTGGTTGATGTCAGAAAGAAATGCTGATCTATAGTATGAATTTTAAAATATGTCTCATTTTGAAATGTGAACATATTCACTAAAAGGTACGTCTACTTGAATGAAAAGAGAAATTTTGTTTTATAAGTTGTCCTAGGAGTCATGACAAGATCATAGAGTTAAAGTTTGAAGGGATGTTGGAGACACTTGAATAATTTTACAGATGAGGAAACTGAGGTAGAGAGAAGTTTTTTGAGGTAGAGAACTTTCTCAGGGTCACACATATATTAAGTGTCTGTGGAAGGATTTGAACTTAGATTTTCCTGATTCTAAATCCCACACTACATATTATGCCACCACCAATTAAAAGGAAATACTGGAAAATTTATGTGCTATAAGGGCAGAAGATAGGGTACTTTTATATTATTTCTAAATGTGAAATTTGTGTTGAAAAGTTATCCTACTTTTCACATTACTAATAATAATTTTACAGTTATTATTTGGATAGAAATAAAGTCTACAAAGAATTTTATTAATGGTTATCTGTGTTGCATTATTTGAGATTTATTTGTTGTAAAAATTATAATAGGGAAATTTTTATTTGAATAAAATATCAACTAAAATAATTATCTGTATAAATTACCTCTTTTTTGTGAAGGAGGGAGGGATTTCTACATTCAAATTTGATAAACACTGAATTACTTTACACTTAATGTTGAACACAAAATTCTTAGCCATGAGGCAAATTTGATGGCAAGTAATGCATAAATATGCATATGTATATATCTGTATGTGTCTAGTGGATGTGGCTGCACATCCCAGTTAGGTCTACTTTTACTCAAGTAGGAATGGCTTGTTCCACAGTCAAACTATGTTCCTTTTAGGTCTGCCTACCCTCAACCTGATAGTCCCTAGGGATATGAAGAAGGTTGATTTGTGGAAATGGCTGGAATGGTGACAAAGTATTTGACTTTAGCACCCCGAGGCTGAGAAAGTGGGAGCAGTCAAGCTTTGAATGTGGGGGAGACATGATTGAGAACCTTGAAGGGCTTCAGTGACATCATAGAAGAGTGCTGTGTGAAGGAAGAATGCTCCCCAGACACTGGTGTCCTGAAGCAAATCTCTAGTGACTCTTTCCTCATCATACGTATATTTACACACATACACCAGGTACGTTTTCCTATGCACGTATAAAATAACACTATTCTTCACTTTGGAATGTTGTTCTGTTGATGGTACTGACATGCAGAAGTAAGATTCAGCTGAAAGAGGCTATGATGCAAGATCAGAAATCCCTTCAACATCCTGTCTGCTTGAAGATAGGCTTTTGTTATTTTCACGGCTCCAAGGTTTTCCCATTTTGACCCCAAACTCCCTTTTCTGAGTTTCTTTCACTATTAGTAAAGACACTATTGCCTTTCAGTTTTCTGTAGTCATTCTGTGTTGGAAGCTTTGGATCCTTCTAGCTTTTCTTTTGCTTACTCTGCTTATGACAATTCTGATTTAAACATGTCTCAACTCTTGAGACAGCTCATTATCAAACGTACTGTGTCCAGGGGTGACCCAGCATAGGACTCTGAATTTTGCCTCAGTTACTCTACTGATGGCATATGACTTAACAATACTCTTTACCATCTTACTACTCTTAAAAAGCCCCATTAAAATTCCTCCATTTCACCTCAGGAGAGTATGATTTCACCAACTTCTTCCCATAAAATTTTGGGGACAACAGTTTTGAACTCTTTGCTTAGTCATAAATCTCTGGTCTCCTGCCTCCTAACCATTTATCAGTCCTTTCTTTGTTTCGCCTTTCTTTGATGAAGAGCTTTCCCTCCTCCTTTGGAAGATGATCTCCCATGCCATGCCACTTGACCATATCCCCTCCATCAGAATGATAACCCTTGACCCTCATACTCACCCCTGCCTTGTATCTCATCATTAATGTCAGTATCTTGACAGACTGCATTCAAACATACAGAGTCTCCCCACCTCATCTTTGTTTAATACTTTTGCTCTACTACCTAACTATAGCTAACTCATTTTTTTCCCTATGAATGGCTTCTAAATTACTGCACTAGTGATAAAGGTTGAAGTCTTCAGAGTGTTGACAGATTTTATAGGTGCTTAATTCTCAGTTAGGAGTACTATTTCCAAGTAAGGTTAAAAAAAATCTGGCTCTATGAATTCTGAATGCAAGAAAGGCTTAAGTCTTTAAGAGTAAGGAAAAATGGGAGCAGATTATTCTGTGTTTGTTTGCCACGGCTATCGTGGACTGCTTTTTCATTGTTTTCAACGTTTATGGTTGTTTTTATTTTTCCTTTTTTGGAATTTTTAAATGAATTTTTCCATGAATAAATGAATGGAAAAAAATTTTAATCTCTTACTACATGCCAAAGAAGTATGCTAATTAGTTTGGATATACTTAGAAAAAATTAAGATAATATAATCAAGTAAGATATATAAATAGGAGGGTTCAGCTGCTAGATACATGGAAAAGATGAACCAGTCAACAAATGATGTACTTGGACTCTCTATTATGAAGGGAGATGATAGGATAACACTTTCGAGTTATAAGGGAACTTAAGGTCCATCAGATCCAATGCTTCTCATTTTATAGATGATGGAACTAAAGTATAAATGGCTTACCCAGCATTATACAACTTATAAGTATCTAAGCAGCATTTGAATCTAGACCCTATGCTTTATTGACTTTCAAGACAGATAATACAGAAGGCCAATGCGCGCATGTCTCCTTTAATGTTATTTCTATATATTAAATCATAACCATTTCTGGTATTGAACCCTTTGACAATGCAAAGGACCTTGGTGAGAAGGTTCTTTTCATTTCTTGACTAGCTGTGGCTGCAGCTCTGGTAGCAAGAGTTCCCAGGTGTATCTCCACAGAAGCTCCTTACCTGGACAATAGTGGTGGGCGTGGCTGGAGGAATGGCTGCTTGCCCTGGGGTCACCGCTACTCAGAGTGCTCTGGGACATAGGGCTCTTATATTTTCTCTAACTGTTCTGTGTTCTTTTCCTTCTCTACCTGTGCCATTCTGTGGGGAAGATGGTGGTTGTCATTTCACTCGCTCATGTTTCCTCCTGTCTCTCTCCAGACAACTTGTTGCTCTGACTTGCCTGTTTTATCATAATACAAAAGATGTTAATGATGACACATTTTGAATACAATTGTAATCATAACATTATTAGACAGAATCTCATAAAGGTGACATTCTATTGCCAAAAAATAGATAATACAAATAGGATGAGTGGGAAGCATAGGGCAAAATTGACATTAAGCTAAATAAGTCCTATATTTTGGGGTCACACACAAACACATACACACATATGTATATATCCATGTATGTGGGTGTGTGTACATATAGTTATTAGTCTATCTATCTGTCTATCTATCTAGCTATAGTTTCTGGAGTCAGGAAGACCTGACTTCAAACCCAGACTTGGACACTTACTATGGTGTGTAACCCTGGAAAGGACCAACCATGATAGCACTATTGGTGAATATAATCCCTATTTTAGAGATGGTAAAGTTGACACTAGAAAGGCAGCATAACAGTGGATAGAACACTTACCTTAAGTCAGAAGACTCCTCATTTTATCAATGAGGGAAATGAGGTCAAGAGAAATGACTATTCTAAGGTCACACAGGTGGCAAGTAGCAGAATGGGGATTTGGATCCAAGACTTTGGACTACTAATCCAATACTCTTTCCCAACACTGCTTACACTCTAAGGATGAGAAACCTTAACTGATATGTGAAAATTAAAATCCAAATTAAAACGAGAGCTACTTAATCAACTCATGCTCATTCTTATACAGAAAATAAATCTGGAGACTATGAGTGGTATATTTTTAATCCCTGACTGGTTTTTTCAAGCCATTGTTGTACTGCCTTGTGCTATCTATATAGAATCATAGAATTTCTCAGTTAGGAGGAATTATATTCCATTTAGGAGCAATGGGTAGAAATCATAAAAAGGCAAATTGCAGCTTGATGTCAGGAATAATTTATTATTGGAATTATCCAATAATGGAATGGGATGCCTCAATAGTCAGTGCCTTTTCTTGGAGATCTTTAAGCAGAGGCTCAATAGTCTCTTGTTGGATCTATTATGGTGGGATTCTTTTCATGTATGGGCTGGATTAAGTAATCTCTGAAGTAAATGGTCAGTCAAGAAGCATTTTCAAGTGCCAAGTACTATGTTAAGTCCCAGGAATACAAAAATAAAAACAGTCCTCAACCTTAAAGAGCATATATTCTAACTGAGGATCTGCATTTTAGGTATAGAATACAGGTAACTAGGTATTTAGAAAAATAAATCCCTTCTAATTTTAAAAATTCTGTGATTCTATGACCTAGTTTAACCCCTTTGAGGGATGAAATTTTAATCTGGTAAGGGTCAATGATTTGCCCAGTGACATATTGCTAAGTCATGGCAGATCCAGAACTTAGTCATTTCTTATTTATCCTGTATATAACTCGATTTGTATAAATTTGTTTACATGTTTTTGCCCCATTAGATTGTAAACTCTTTGAGGGCAGGGGCTATCTTTTGCCTTTTTTTTTTGTATCCTGAGCATTTAGCACGGTGTCTGGCATATAGAATGGGCAAAAAAAAAGAAAAAAATGTTTTTTTCAAGGAGATATTTCACACTGCCTTCTATTTTTTCATTTTCTTGGATCTGTTTAATAGTATCATGATTGCTCATAAAGTCATTTGCTTCCATTTGCTCCACTCTAATTCTGAAGGAATTATTCTCTTCAGAAAGCTTTTGAAATTCTTTTTCCATCTGGCAAATTAGACTTTTTAAGGTGTTCTTCTCTTCACAGGATTTTTGGGCCTCTTTTGCCATTTGAGTTAATCTATTTTTTAAGGTGTTATTTTCTTCAGCCAGGTTTGTTGACTCTCTTTTCATGATTTTCTTGCATAATTCTCATTTCTCTTCCCAATTTTTCCTCCACTTCTCTTATCTGGTTTTCAAAATCCTTCTTAAACTGCTCTACCGCTTGCAGGAAATCTGTTTCTTGGAAGCTTCTGGTGTGGGAGTTCTGACTGTGTTATCTTCTTCCCATTCCATGCTTTGATTATTTTTGTCCCCAAAAAAGGAATCTAAAGTTGGTTTGCTGTTCTTACTTTGCTTCCTTTGCCTGATCATGTTGCCAGTCAATTACTTGACTTTTTAGCTCTGTGGAACTCTGCTTCCAGGGGGGAAAAGCTGTCCCAAATTGCTGGAGTTTTTGTAGCTACCAGAGCTATTAGTAGGCCGCTACAGCCCCCACCAGCTCTGGCTCACTGAAAACACACCCCAGGACTGTTTTGCGGTGTTGACCACCCACGAGACAGACCACCGATAAATTTGGAAAAGAAATTTTATTGACAGGTTCAAACCAGGGACCTATCCCAGTCAATCAGGCAGGACCCCGAGGGGCAGAAAATCTTGCCTTTTATACTCTTATGCAGGGGCATTCACACATAGCTCATTTGGATCGGTTGGCAGAAAATAAGGGACCTTAGCAACATACTAGAAATGTAAGTTTGAGCCCTCAGGCCCAAATTGTGCCATCAACAGGATGCAGGTGGGGCATACAGGATGCTTGCGGTTAGGGAAAGAACAGGGTGTGCAGGTCAAGAAACTAAATGTTACAAAACAACCCACCCCGTTTTTGTCTTATTTTTCAGAGAGCTTGCCATCCCAAATAAAGGGGGGTCAATTCTATCCTATTTGTCCTAACAAGGACTACCCCCCAAGAGCACAATCCAGATACAGGGCACTCAACCACAAGAGCATTTAGCCTCTGAACAATCACTTGGCACCCCTGCAGTCTTCAGGCTGGGAGCTTCTGAAGCAGCCATATAGAAGAGGCTGTAGGGCTGCAGCTTCTGCTGCTCCCTTGCCTTGGAGGCAGTTTGGCCAGACTGCTTTTCTCCTCCAAATTTAGCTGAGTTCCACTCACCTTTCACTTAGTCCTTGTTTCTTATGGCTTGATAATTCTGGAAACTGCCACAGCTGCTGCTGATCCAGTCTCCTGAAGGCTCCAACTGTGGCTCGTCCTGGCCACCCCAGTGCCAAGCCGCAGTTTCAGGCTGGGCTGGTTTAGGTTCCCAGCATGCTATGATAAGCCCCACCTCTGAGCTGCCTTCAGTGGGAGATGTGCCCCTCTGTAATTTTGTGAGTTCTGGACACCTAAAATTTGTTTAGAGTCATATTTTATGGGTATTTGAGGTGGCTATGTGGGAGCTGTGGACAAAAAAAAATGTTTATTGATTGATCTCCTAGTTCAGGACATCTTTCATTATATATCACTATATAAGCCTCAGTTCCCTCATCTGAGAATGAGCCTCAGTTTCTTCATCTCAAAAATGGGAATAAAATATTTCATCCTGACTGTTTCAGATGATTGTTGTGGATAACAAATGAGATAAAAGATGTAAAGCATTGAGCATGAGAGAACTATATAAATGTAACTTTATGGCCAAATTTATTTGTTCTCAAGGAATGAAAACTGAAAGGAATGAAAAGTTTTATAATACTTGAAGGAAAACACAATTAGTAAGGTAAAAAGTTCACACAATGTATGAAGCCAAATAGAATAGGTGAGAATGTTATCTATTCTTTTCAATTATGTATGATTTAACTTCTGTGGAATCAATGTGGGTAATTAAGAATTGACTACATTTAAAAGGGTAAACTGATTGTAATTCCCAAACAGTAGAACCGTGACATATACAAATATCATGTCTGTCAACCTCAAGGATCCAGAAAACAGCCATGAACCAAAATCAAAAGGACCTCTGAGTAGACTAAATATATTTAACAAGGTCCATAAATTAAAAAATAGACACTAAGCTCTTCACTTAACATTTTTTTTATTCCTTTTAAGGCATAGTTCTAACAAACCTGACTGTCTGGTTGCTCAGATCACAGCATACTAGAAAAAGAAAATTGTGACATGATATCTATTTGTATATGTATACATAGAGGACATAGGGTGAGTTGAATATGAAGGGATGATATCTAAAAAATAAAATTAAAAGGAGGAAAGAAGGGAGAGAATCTGGAACTCAAAGTTTTAAAAACAAATGTTAAAAAATTGTTGTTACATGCAACCCAGAAATAAGATATACAGGCAATGGGGTATAGAAATTCATCTTGCCCTACAAGAAAGTAAGGCGGAACAGTGGAAGAGGAGGAGAGGATAGGGGAGGATATAAGACTGGGGAAAGGAGTAATCAGTATGCTTGACATCTTGGCGTAGGTGGTAGGGGACAGATGGGGAGAAAATTTGAAACTCAAAAGCTTGTGGAGATGAGTGTTGAAAATTAAAAATATATAAATTCTGGGGGAAAAAAAAGTGACATGGAGTTCTCCATACAGATATATTACCTATGGCAAGAAATGACTGAATATAATGACAGAGGTAGAAAATTGCTAAAAAGCAGGCATAGAAACTAAAAAATATATATAATACTTTAAGATCATATAGTATAGGAACAAAAGTTCTCCATACCTCAAATGCTTCTGTTCAGTCACCACGCTGCAGTACAAAAACTGGTATGACATCTTCTTCAAGAAAAAGTGAAATTAAATACAATATCCTCCAGGAGACTAAGAGAGGATTTAGGCTTGAATTCCAGCGATGCCACTTGCTTTTTGTATGACATTGGCAAGTAATTAACCTCTTTGAGTCCCAATATTCTTATTCACAAAACATGGCAAATAATCACTGTAGTGCCTACTTTACAGAATTTTTATGATGAAAAGTTCTTTGTAAAGTTTAAAGTGCTATGAATATGAGTTATTCTACTTATCATTATTATTAGAAAATGAATTATATAATATTTTTATAGAAATTTCCATCAAAAACTGTTAAAAAATTTTTTCGAAGTTTTGGCACTTCAATAAGGCAAGCATCAGTTACCTAGGAACTTGTTCATATAGAAAACATCACTCTTCAAAAATGATGAATAATCTATTTCTACTCTATGAAATAAATTTTTTTGTTAAACACATATTACCAAAATATGAAATAAAATCCTCTCAATGGTAATATACTGTTTTGGAACCTAAGGCATTTTAGATATTGTATGTATGTGTGTGTGTGTGTATAGACACACACACACACACACATATATTTAATGATGGCATATTCTGCTTTGTAGACTAAATTATAAAGATTTTAAGAATAATTTAAAAAAACAGAATAACTTAATTTTGGAATTGGGAAGGAAGTGAGCAGCCATCTAGTCCCCTCCATATTGCAACCCATTCCCTTTTTGGACAGTATTCATAGTTAACAAGGTTTTCCTGACTTCTAGATTAAAGAACTTCTTAGAATCTTCTGTTTTTTTCTCAGTTCTGCTCCTTGGGCCAAAAAGAACAAGAGGTAAAACATCAAAAGCCTGTAACAATGAGAATGCCTACTGATCATTTGAGAAGGAACCTGAGATTTCTGGCCTAGAAAGTCAAGGGTTTTAGTACCTTGATCCAGGGATTAGAGATCAATGAAATCTAACAAGTGCTGGATTTGGAGTCAGACCATTGTTTGTATCCAAGTTGTCATTTACTACCTATGTGACCTTGGGCAAGTCACTTAAACTTTCTTAGATGCTTCTATAAAAAGATGATTTTAAAAGAAATGACCCCAAAGGGACCTTCCATCTCTATGGCAATGTCTCCTGGAGTGATTCTAAGCAGAAGCAGATATTCTGGAGGTCTAAGTGGGATCACTAAGACCTACAAACCAAGGCTGGATATTTCAGTGGAGTAGTTATAAATAAGTTTGGATGGCAAGAGTTTGGCCAGATCATGAAGGGTTTTGAAAGCCAGAGGAATTTGGACTGTAGAAGTGTCATGATAAACAAGCAAACAAAACTCTCATTGTGGCTTAAAGCAGGTTTCTAACCTGCATGCCATTTCTGATTAGTAAATTTTTGTTGGAGACATCAAATTTCAAATTAGATAATGGATAAAAGATAACAGATAAAGAATAATTAGATAACTCAAAGTCAAATGATCATTCAAACCTAATTGGATCATTTAGTGCCAACATTCCTATCATGATATTTGTTTAGTGGGGGCTTTCATCCCTAAGAAGATGGAGTTGCCACATCCTGCTCATAGGGTATAACAGCAAGCACCCTAGCATACCTAGCATGGCTGCTAGCACAGGTTCTTAGATGCTTTTCTAAAGGAAAGCAACTCAAAATGGGTTAACAGTCTTACTTTAATCAATCAAACAAATATCATTTACTTAGTTCAGGGGGAAATGTCAACACCCTGAACTTCAGATAACACAAACAGAAGTTACAAGCAGAGAAACAGATCAGCAGATGGGCTCTGACCATTGCATCCATACCTTGTTAGTTACCAGAGAGGGAAGCACCAACATCTGGGTTTTCAAAGCTGGGGGCTCAACGGCTGCCCAGTCTTGTCTGGCCAAATCACATAACTCTTTCCAAAGTGGGCCCCAAAGCAAAAACTCACATCAGGGTATATATATAGCCTTCTCCTGGATCAGAGTCTGTCACAGTCCTCTTGACCAACTGCCCAATCACAAAGCAATAAGGTGTAGGCATTCCTGAAAAACAAGCTTCTACCACCGACTCCATGTGACCACATTCAGCCTATTAGGGGGCAGAGTATATTTTCAAATCAGGGAAGGTTCTCAGAGTTACTTAAGCCTATCAAAGGGCCTAGGGACAGTGAAGATCTTCAGATTCCCATAACATAGTGTTAAGAAGAAGGATAGCACCAAAGTAAATTTATTGCCTGACAGGCTGTTACCATCATTCATCTGCTTTCTTAAAGGTTCTTTCCTTGTTTTAACATTTTAAGATTTGAGAACTCTGAATTTTATTTTCTTTTGCCTTGATATCTTCCACATTAAAACTGACTGTAAACAAGTAGGAACATTTAAATCCAAAGCAGTGAAGATTCCCAGAATCATGTATACTTTTGAATCACAGCTATTCTCTCAAGCACAGTGCTTGGCCCATAGTAGGCCCTATATGAAGTCCTAGATATATTTATTATTAATATTTATTTACTCCTTTTAAGGCATAGTTCTAACAAATTTGACTGTCTAGTCGCTCAAATCATAGCATATCAGAAAAAAGAAAATTGAGACATATAGAGTTCCATGTACAGATATATTACCTATGGGAAGAAATGACTAAATATGATAAGAAAATGGCTAAAAATCAGGTCTAACAACTAAAAAAAGGCACAATATTTATTATTAGTAATAATGCTCATCATTATTAATAATAATGACAATATAAGTATGTTATTTTATTTACAGATAG
The DNA here is from genome assembly GCA_028646575.1 of Pseudocheirus occidentalis. Taxonomy (NCBI): domain Eukaryota; kingdom Metazoa; phylum Chordata; class Mammalia; order Diprotodontia; family Pseudocheiridae; genus Pseudocheirus; species Pseudocheirus occidentalis. The sequence continues at coordinate 286,192,123 of CM053593.1, read as the reverse complement.
AATATCAAAGAGTGATGTCTCAAGTTTGTAATACTTTTCTCTGTCTAAATACTCTAAACCAAACAATATTTTCATTTAATCTTGTCTTAAAAGGTAATTGTATAAACAAGATCTGTGCAATCATAACTCTTTCCTTTGCTAAGGATGATCCAATTCATTTCCCGATATCTGGTAGGGAACATAGGCAACTCCTTGCTAGAGTTTTACAGAATCACCAAACTTGAGAGTTGGAAAGAAATTTGCTATTTAGTTCAGTACATACCTGAAACCTCTCCTTGATGACCTCTCCTGGCATTTCCCTCATCCTTCCCATTTACAAAAGCCCAAGTCTGCCTTGCTGCAAATTTTACCTACTGCTTCTGCTCTCTGGAACTGAACAGCATGAGTCTAACTGTTATTCCACATGAAAGCTACTTAAAATAATTGTTAGCTCTCATTTCATCCAAATTTCGTCATCTGATTCTATTCATTTCTCTTACTTCTGACTTTTGTTTCTTTCTGCCAGTAATTATATGCCAATCCTCTTTCTTGATGAATTCATACACTAGATATATTCTTTCCTATTTTCTGCCACATAGGATCATAGATCTTGAGATGGAAGGGACTTCAAAGATCATCTAATCCAATCTCCTCATTTTGCAAATGCAGAAATTAAAGGCCAAGGGGGTTAAGGGACTTGTCAAAGGTCACACAGATTATAAAGGAAAGAAGCAGGATTTGAATCAAAGCCTTTTGATTCCAATACCACTGATCTTTCCATGCTGCCACCTTTTTATTTGGTGGTATCATTTGGTTTGAAATACTCTGAATTCTTGGAATACAAGAGACATTGATCTCATCCTTTCACTACAATTCTTCTGATATCCACGCATTCTGGTCTGGTTCCACAGAAAGAAGCCATGCAGTATGGGAGTTGGGTGGATAAAGGCTATGATGGAATCAAAGTTAGGGGAAGCAATAAGAAAGAATGAACAAACAGATTTAAAGGTAATTATGAGGCTTCTGGAGACTCATAATAAAAATAGAACACACCTAAGACTTGGGAGGGTCGATAGTCATGCAGCTAACCAGACAAGATGGGAAACAACAGTACATTTGAAAGGTCACTATCTCTAGAGTCACAGGATTCTGGTTCAAATCCTGCTTCTCATAATTATTACCCATTACCTGGAGGCAATTCACTTAACTTACCTGGACTTCAACTGTAAAAGGAGAGGTCGGGACTAGATGGGCTCTGAGTTCTCCTGTAGCTCAATGTTCCAATGACCATTCAGGTCATTATTTAACTACTCTAAGAAATGGCAATAAACAGGGTGGATGTCTTTTCTTCTATCAATTCCCCATAACCAAGCATTTTTGATACTTAAAGGATAAATTAATAATGGCCCAATAGTTTCACTTTTGAAACTGGTATTTGAATTGTGGTTGGGTTTTACATTGATCAGTGTCTATGGTTGAACTGTATTAGAGTGTAAATGATCAGTTCAGGATGAAATGACTAATTTTAACCATAGGAGAATGGGAACTTATGGAAGGGAGGTGGAAGGAAGTGAATGATCAATGCAAAGAATTTCATATGTTTTTACTGAGCCAGGATTTAAATCTTGGTGATGTAATTTGCCAGTCACTTCCCTTAACTCAGCCTCAGTTTCCTCATCTATGAAAGAAGGTTGAATTGGATGATCTCTAAATTCCTTCCCAGATATGATCCTACATAGTAGACTGTAGGAAAACAGTGAAGCCACTGTAATAATCCAACAAGATAAAGAATGACATAATTATAGGCAGAGTAAGTTAGCATGGAGAAACTAGAGTCAAGAGAAAGAGGACTGGATTTGGAGTCAAGGGATATGCTAAAATCCCAGGTCTGCCATTGTTACCTGTGCAACTTGAAGGAAGTCACTTAATCACATTAAGTCTCCTTTCCTTAAATGTTAAATAAAGGGTCCATAACATCTAGCTCTGAAACTGATGATCAGCTAGTAATCTCATTGCTCTGATTCTGGCCTATGTCAGTGAGGCCTTGGATTAGGCACAAAGGGAAATGAGTAGTTCATTGCAAATGAATAAATAACAGGAAGTGGTCATTGGATAAGGGGAATAAAGGAGAGGGAAAAGTCAAAGATGACTTCAAGGTTTTCAGCCTAGATCCTGGGGGAATTGCAATAAACTGACTGAAATGGAGGGGGAAAAGTTTATGAGGGAAGAAAGAAACAAAATCAAAACTGACCAATGTGGCCTTTTTCAAATACTTTTCAATTCCTTTGAACAATTTAGTTTCGTAGATAAGTGAAAAGGAGGTAAGAGAAAAGCTTTTCAGAGGACAAGGTTAAATGCATCATACCTCTACAGCCCTCCTTGAAAACAAAAGGCAGACTGCAGTAGCAGATATCTGAAGCTATAAGAAATAATTTTATTTCAAACACATGTGCTGCCTTAATGACACTACTTATTCAGGCACAGGGTAGCTGGCCTTTGGCAGGAAGTGCTGATTTGCTTAATTCTGTTAAGCCAGGGTATGGAAGGTAAATCTGTCTTCTGAAATTAAGCCACCCCTGCTTGCAAGCAAATTTGACACTGGCCAATAATCACCCTGACATTCCTGTGGCTTTTACTCCTTTGGAAACCACTGAATGTCATGATGGGGGAAAATGGAACCGGGAATACCCAGCCACTGAATTAGACCATCCAGATGGGAAGAGTCCAATGTACAGGCCATATCCTCACAGAAGTACAAATAAATTTGCTGCCAGCTTTGCCCATTGACTTTGGGTGGAGTTGTATCAGGTCTATGGGAATTTCCTATAAACTGTTGATGGCAGAAGGGGTGACTTTCTTCTTGAAGGATGCCAGGAATTCACCAGGGGCTGATTTCATTTGAAGACTGTTACAATGACCTACAGAGCAGTGTGCCAGGCTCACACAACTTCAGTCTCCTGCTCCCTGAATTTTGCATTTAGAATTGCCACTACCAATTGGGCTCTGGTCCCCAGATGAGTTGTCTCCAGATGGATAAGAAAATGATGGTAACCAAATTTGTGAGTTCCTGGAAATCCTGGGAGGTGGTGGGGGTGGAAGGGTGTGGGAAGGGTAACCACACTAAGCCAAGGCTAAGGTCATAAGGAGTTCAAAGGTACCAATATTCCGTGAATTGTTGAGTCATCCCAAGGCACACAGCGGTAAGTTATTGTGCACTTTGGGTGGCAAGTACATATAGTTGGTTGACATTTATGAGTTGGTATTTCTTCACTTCCTGTCCCAAACTCCTAGGTTAAGCCAATGCCACTCTTGCCACTGCCTTTGTTTTACAGAGGTAGCCGCATTTTAGTTACCAGTTGGAGTGAAAATGAGAGACTTTGGAGAAGCATGTGGAGATAAGATAGGTTCTGGATCCTTCCGACCCCAACATGTTATAAGTCTCTTAGGAGTACAGACACATGATAGTACCCATAGGATTTTGAGAACAAATCAGTAATAAGTTATTCCCATTACTGTTTGTGAGTTGTAGATAATGGTTTCAATTAAATTCAACTATACCCTCTGCTCTACTCCACTCTAGATTCATAAGAATGACTGGGTTCAGTATGGGATAATTTTGGCAATAAGTGAATCTCAATTGACTTAAATCCCCATTCCAACTCAGCTAGAATCTTTCACATTGCTAAACTTAGGTTGCACCTTCTTGGCACAACAGTAGTGAAACATGCATTAAAAATTATGCCTTTTATTTTATATCGTATTCATTTCTAAATATATCCTTCCCTCTCAACCCCACAGCTAGTCACCTCTTGAAAAAAAAGATTACATAAAAAAGAATGAAATAAGACAATTTATAAAAAAACAACCAATGCAGTATATGAAATTTTACACACACATAATTATGTTGCACCCCTTTGCAATAAAGGGAGAATGATGCAATTTCTCAAATCTTCTTAAGGGCCAAGCTTGGGAACAATAATTACATGGCATTTAAATGAATTTTTGTTTGCTCTTTTTATATTCTTTTAGGAATCATGTATGCTTTTTTTCCCTATTGCTACCTCACTCTGTATCAGTAACCACTTAAATGATAAGCATCTACCTTGTTTCTACTTCTTTGCTTCCACAAAAATATTCTTATGAATGTTTCGGCATATATGAGATCTTTCTGACACTAACCTCCTTGGGGCATACATCTAGCATTGGGAGGAGGGGGTATAATTACATATTCTTATCTAGAATGGAATAAACCAAGTTATAGCTGAAAAAAATATAAATATTTCATCATTATTTGTGTCTGGAGTGAGTCTTGGCGGATTAAGATGCTTTATATGTCAAATAATTATTTTAATAGGATCACTCTTACTATCATTTCCTCATATATTTGGGGAAGATAGTTTATTTTGTATCCTATTACTTTTCTGAGCTATTAATTTTCTCAATTAGAGTCTTTGCTAGTAGTCAATTATTTATTAAGTGAACCATCATGTTATCTACTAATGTGGATAATTTTATCTGGGGTTTTTTTGTGAATGGATCACTATGAGAATGTCAAATAGTTTGGGGGGAAAATTTTTTATTATGCTCTCTTATTTATGGTGTAATGTCTAATGTCTCATCGTTGCAAATAATGCTAGCTTTGGGGATTAGACATAAAATTTTCATCATTTTGAAATTTTTCTTTTGATTTTTTTCTGTTTAGTCATAAATGCTTAATTTTTGTAAAGGTACCCACACAATGCTGGTAATTATTCATATTCTTTGATATTCCTATTCAGAAGATGCCATAAATCTTTGAGCTCTCACTTCTCCAACTGTTCAGTTCTACAGTTCTTTTTTGTATTGTTTTGTTCATCTTTTTGTTTGATTTGTACAGCTGCAAGAAAGGAACATTAGTCTTCTATAATTATCATATTAATAAGTCTGTTTATGAAAATCAGTTACCATTTGTTTAATGAGTTCTATTGATAAATCCTTTCATGTATATATATTTGCATGTGTGTATGTATGTATGTATGTATGTTTATCACTCCTGGCACCTTTAAACACAAAGTGGTTTTCTCCATTTTTGTTTAAACAGTTTATGTTTTCTAAACTTTTATTTTCATACTGAATGTTAGATCTCTTTCTAATTGGCAAATTGTTGGATTTTATGTTCTTCTGTGTGCTGCTATTCTCATTTTATTTTGTTAGACAGTTTGTTCTATTCACATTTAAGGCTGTGATTATTAGTCTTGATTGTCTTTTCATTTTTTGCTTATTAATTTTTATTCCATTACTCTCTCCAAATAAAATTGTGCTCATGTAGCTAATTTTTCTTGTTTTTCTATAAGACATACATACATGCACATATATATGCATATATATACGTATATATGCATATATATTTTTCCCAAACTTTTTTTAACCTGACCCATCCTGAGTTCTTTTAACACACTTAAATTCTTAATTTTGATTTCTTATCATCTATCTATCTAGTTCTCTATCTCCTTTGTCTTTTAACCTGTCCCTTTGTCTGTCTAACTGGGCATATGATTTTAAAAAATCCTCCTGCTTCTCCCAAACCAAAGAATAAGACAGGGAACAGACATTATTTAAGTGCCCACTATTTGCCAGGCACTGTGTTAGATACCTTACAAATATTATTTCATTTGATCCTCAAACAAACCTTTAAAGTATTATTCCTGGTTTATAGTTGTGGAAAATTATATAGAGGTCAAGTGACTTGCCCAGGGTCACACAGCTAGTAAATGACTAAGGCTGGATTTAGAAGTGACTCTAAACCAAGAGACTAGGTAACATTTATACATGATTTGAACCTTTGCTGACTTCTATGTTATCTCATTTTATTGTCACAACACTCTTGTGAGGTAAATGTCATTATCTCCATTTTTACCGATGAAGGAAGCAGGTTTCATAGTGATTGTCACTTGCCCAGGGTCACACATATATAGGTGATTGTAGCTAGATTTGAACTCAGGTCTTCCCGATTCCTAGTCCAGTACTTTAATAACTACATCCCGTAGCTTCCTCTTAAAACGTATTTTGCTACTTCTGTAATAGGTTTTCTTTTATGTTGTCATTTATCTCCATGTTGTCTATTCCGAATTCTAGTCTCCAAACTCTCCTCTTATTTCTTCTTTCTTTATTTTCCTTATCCATCATGAGGGTAGCTTATACAATATTAAATCAAAATTTCCTTTTCTATTCTATTTCTATCAAAATAAATGTATAGATTTTACTCCTTACTCCCCCCCCTCCCCAGTATCTTCGCTCTGAGGAACAGCCTTCCATGGGAAACAGTGTCAAACAGAAGTAGGGACTTGTGGTGCAAGTCACTGTGTTCTGAGTCATGAGGCCTGGTCCTACTCATTGGAAATACAGTGATCACTCATTACTCCCAAGTCATCTCCCCTTTCTCTATTAACACAACTTCTCACAGATATTCTTTCTACAAACAACGTCAATTAACTTATAAGAGAATCAAAGGATTTAGTTCAACTCAGCTTTTAATACTAATCTTCAAATGCTTCTTTAAGTTTACCTTAAATTTTATCCCTTATGTCCTTTTAATCCCAAGATGACCTTATTTTGTTCTTTATTTTTGTTTCAGTTCAATTTAGGCTTGGGGTACACCATCTTTCTTTTTTCTTTTTCTTTTTTTTTTTGTTTTTTTTGGAGGGGGGAGGGCTGAGCAAACATTTCCATGTTTTATTCCTTGATTGAATTTTATGAACAGGGGGCCATTAAACAACATTGTTGCTGTTATTATTTCTTTCAAGGGAACCTGAATTCTTTTCATGAAAGGATGGGAGACATCATCTTTTTAAAAAATCTTTAAAGAAACATTTTGTTTCACTGAATCAAGTTTTTTTTCATAATCACAAACATTGAACATAATAAAGTCCTTTTTCCTTTATACCTCTCAGTCAATCTCAAAATGATAAAGATATGATACATTGAGGAATATAACATATGAAAACTCTAACATATGAAAAAACATGTCTTTTTCTGATGTCTTCATCGATGAGGCCCTTGATTAATTTACAGATCATTCATGATTTTGTAGGTGGGAAATAGACATGTATATTAGTAATTTAAGAAAATATTCTCTTGGTAATCTACGTTTTAATGAAGTCAGATTTTTCCATGTCTTTATTTTTGCTTCTTTCAGATACCTTTTATATAAATTCTAAATACTCTTACAACTGAATCTCATCCAACACAGAATTCCCCTGTAGACTCTACATCTGATCCATATGCTTTTTCCAACTTTGTTCTATTTAAAATAACATAATTTTTATAAGCACACCTGGGAAAATAGAGCTTCTCCATCAATATGTATATGTGGAAGATAAAGTACAGAAAAATAAAACTGAGCAGAAAGAGGAGAGCAGGTTGAGTTGCCTTCATAAAACTGCAAAGCTCCCATGGAAACAAAAGTACATCATTTTAATGCCACAATTGACTTTATGGCATTGGTGAGACGTGGGATCCAACCGTATGTGAAGAACCAAAAATAAATACAATGTAAGGGACAATGGAGAAGCCCATGTGAGAGTAAGCACATAGAAACATATAATCAATGAGGAATTTTGTAGAATAGGAGTAAAATATATCATCAAGGAAATGCATGATAGGAAGAGAAGAAAGAATGGTCAAGTGGTGAGGACAATGGATGGTAGATGGACACCGAGTCAGTTTTTCACTGGGAAACTTGTTATGGCAAGAGAAAGCAAGGAGGTCTTTGGCACCTTGATGGATCTCCAGTGAAGAACTTATGGGGGAACACGGACAAAAGCCTCACAAGATGGACAGAAACAGATGGTTTCTGATTTGCATTGTTGGTAGAAATTCCCAAACTGTTGAGATCACTGATCCACATACGAACAAAATTAAAGAAGTATATTAAGGAAAATTCTATAGAGAATGAGCTTCTGACTTATCTAGATATAATTACAACTATAAATCTGAACAATAATATTTTCCTCAGTTATTTACTATCTAGATTTTTTTCAGTCCTTTGCAACATCTCTGTTTTTCTTCCTCTGTTCTAGGCCTCTTGGGTAGAAACACAGTATCTTATTCCAACAGCTGTCTCTGTTCTTGGGTTGATTTTGACTTCTTTTTCTAGATGGCACTTTGCTGGCAAATGAAAGAGAGGTCCCTCTCCCTTGTGGGATTTTGTTCCTGCCAACCTATCACTCCAAGTCATGCGGTATGCCTTTTAATTTTTCAAGCTCTTCTTCATCTAAAAACATTGCCTCTCACTTACCCACAATCTAAGTTCATTTCCTGTCATCATACCTTGTGGCTACTGGTTACATAAATGCCAACAACAAATCTAAGCTCATTTACACTTACAGGGATGACTATTTTCATGGGTGGAAAACTCATTCCTAAGTTGAGAGCCTCTACTCAAAGTTTAAGTATCTCTTATAATCATCTTGGTAACAATTTTAAGATCCGTGAACACACAATGAAACTGCCAGAAATAATTGATATGGAGATAAAAGCAGTAAGTTGAGGGAGGGAGAGATAGTCATGCAGAGTCAAGAGATATTCATCAACTCCATTAAAGATTCACTTATCAATGTTGTTTGACTTAGCAATATAGAAAGGCAGAACTCAACAGAAATACTAATGAAATTGTCATTCTCTAGTCTTTACTGGAACTATCCTTTGTCAGAAAGTCATACAACTTTAAATGCCTTTTTAAAGAGTCTATCTGAATGGAAATCCAGTATAGTCATTTTTTCAGCCACATCTAGCTTTTTCTAAATTCACCTCAAGAACACTAATAAATTATGTAAAGTAAAGGAAAAAAATCAACAAATAAAAGATATGAAATTAAGAAAAAAACTCTCATAGAACAGGCCCCATAAGAGGGAAAAAAGACAAAGCAATAAGAGTTCATCTTCTTTGCTTTATGTCACTGTCAGCCCTGCTCCAAGCCTGTAACAAGAGGAGAAGGACCAAAGATCATTATCATCTAGTTTGCTATTGAACTATAAGGAAAATCCCGGCAAGTCATCCACCCTTTCTGTGAATGGGATAGAAGGAGAATGGCTTGAAAATGACAGCAAACCTTTTTGTTATCTGGGTTAGTGTTAAGAAAAAGGACCCAGAAGCTATGTTGGTATTTCTGAATGTCCTACTCAAAGCCAAGGACCAAATACTATGTGTGACTATCCTTCCTGCCACACCCCACCACCCATCCCTGCTCTGAGGGATCAGTGTGTCAGTAAGTCCCAAAATTGCATAACACAAGAGAAGTTCAAGGGAAATATTAAAGGAGTGTGATGGCTTTTGCCACGAATTCATAGAGGAAATGAGCTAACATAAGGCAATTCCAAACACAAGTATTATGGGCCAAGAGAATTCCATGAAGAAACTCAAGAGAAAGAGAATAATCTATAATAATTACAATTACAACCCCTGAAAAGAGACCAGATTGACCACAAGAAGTCAGAGTAGAAGGAAGGTCTAATGAAAGAGGATATAAATGGTCAACTTAGAGCTCTTCAAGAAAGATTTGGAAAGAGACTGAATAGCTAATAATAAAAGCTAGAAAACTTTAACCAAGCAGTTGGCTCTTTGAAAAAGAACAAAAGAAATAGAACTAAGGGAAAAAAACATCAATGATATGATATTAAATGTCAGAGAAATATTAACAGGATGAAAAAATTGGAAGAACATATACAATAAATATTATCAAAAACAACCAACTAGTATCATAGGATTAAGAAAATTGGTTAGTTAGTCTTTCACAATATAACTACTATGGAAATATTTTATGTAATAATACATGTACAACCTGTATTGAATTGCTTGTATTCCCAGTAGGGGTGAGTGAGGAGGGAAGAAGGGAAAGAATCTGGAAATCAAAGTTTTAAAAACAAATGTTAAAACCCAGGGAATAGCATATACAGGCAATGGAGTATAGAAATCCATCTTGCCCTACAAGAAAGTAAGGGGGAGGTTGGGGGAGGACATGAGAGAGAAGAGATTGTGGGAAGGAGTATTAATTATGCTTACTATCTTGGGCTGGAGTTAGGGGAGAGACTGGTAGAAAATTTGTAACTCAAAATCTTGTGGAAGTGAATGTCAAAAACTAATTAATTAATTAATTATTAAAAGAAAATTGGTTTAAGAAGTTCCCTTCTCCTAAAGTATGATAAAGAAAAAACACCTTACTTATTATATTTAACAATGATTAAGAATCATCTTGGGCCACTTGAAAGAAACACCAAATTTAGCAAAAGCAAAAAGAAATAGTTTAAAAGAAGCATGACGTATTTAGCTTACTCATTTAAGTGGTTAGTTGCTATGCTATTAAAAAAAAAGAAAAAAAATTAACTCACTGATTTGATTCTGTTCCAGTAAAGTAAGATAGTGAAGTCTGTTGTCAGAGTGCATAGTAAATACAAATGGCATAAATGAACCCATAAAGTGGATTAGGGTGGCAGGATAGATGAGAAACCAAAAAAATTTGTGGTTTAAAAGCAACACATTTGAACATAAAGACTTATAAAAAAGTTAAAATGAGGAACTGAAGTAGAATCTACGATACCTCAGATGATACAAAAAAGTGTAGATATCAATCATGAGCTAAGTTAACGAAACATAGGCATGGTTAATAAACATAAGGAAAGTTACAGTATGCTTAAAGACACAATAGAAAAGGAAATAATATCAAAATCAAATATGAAACCACTGCATAGCATAGCAAATAACTACTTAAATGAATAAGTTAGCTTAAATATAGGGAGAACTGAATGGTAAGACAATAGTTATTGGGGAATGCGTCACGTTTCTTTTAAATATAGACAAATATAACAGAAAAACCAACTATAAAGATATTAAGGATCTACACAGCACATTAGAAATACTAGAAATACTAGATGTGATAGGACTTTGGCAATTATGGAATTATTGTAAGGAATATACATATTGTTCAGCTTTTTATTTTTTCTTAAAAATAAACATGCCTACAAACAAAATAATTTGTTAACAAGTATGTCAGTCAGAAATAATAAGTATCTCTTTTGTTGACCATAGTGTACTACAATGATTATTAATAAGGTAAATTCAAAGTATAAAGTAAATAAAACTAATAAATGTCTTTATAGTTTAACCCTAAAAAAATCACTGGGACAAAGAAAATGTAAACAATAAATCATAACATCAAAGAAAGTGAAAACAATAAGACAACATACCAGAACTTCTGAAATATAGCCAAAACAATAATAGATGAAAATTTTATATCTTTAAATAAATTCATATGAAAGATAAAAAGGACAAAATATTGTGCATGCAATTAAAAAATATAAAATCAACATTCTAAACAAACCAATAAAAGAAAATGAAAGACAACAAAGAAAAGACTACGTTGAAAACAGACTATTAATATAATAAGAACAACATTTAAAAGAAGATTTGTAATATAGGAAAACCATTATTAAATTTGATTTTGAAAATGTAGCAAAGTCAAATTGCCAAAACAAAAGAAAGTGAATTACCAGAACCTATTCCAACAAAACCAAAAATTTTAAAGTAACAAATGAATTTCTTTTTAATTCTTATTTACAAAAATGTAAGACATTAAGATTAATAGGGTAAGAAATACTATTAATAATAATATTTTAGAAGTATAAATTTTAAAAGTTATAAAAAACTTGGGTCCACATTTTCTTGTTAATGTTATCAAACATTTATTATAGCAGCCAACATCTATCTATGCAAATTGTTGCACTATATCTTATCTAATTTCTTCTATATGATCAGTATAATCTGAAAATCAAAGCAGAGAAAGAAAACTACTAATATTACTCTTGAATATTTATGCAAAATATTGAATAAAATGCTAATAAAGGAACTATAACAATATAATTAAAATACTGTTTTTCACTATGGCATAGTGCCAATGTAATATTTACAGTGCCCATGATCACAATAAAAACTGTGACTATATATATCGCATAACATTTGATCACAAAATATACCAGATTCTCCAGACAGAGGATAAAACTGAAGGATGTATTTAGACACCAGAAAACTCCATCCCCAAACCAGTAAGCCAATTCCATCATAGTAGCAAAGATTTTCAGAAGCCATAATAACAATGAGAGCCATGCCATCTTTTAGTCTTCCCACAACCAATACAAAATCAATATTTGCTCACAAAGTTCCCTATCTCCTTAATGAGTGTCCTCTCCCCCCAGAGTCTGGCTAACTCTTACTACCAGTTTCTTATGCTCTCTGCTTCCCTTCAGCAAAATCCCTCCCAACACAGGCTCCATGTGATCACATTCAGCCTATTAGGGTCAAAGTTTACTTTCAAAGCAGGGGAGGTCTTCAAACTCCCCCCAGATGTATTAAGGGGCAGGGAAGATCTTCCAAATTCCCATTCCCGTTACATATGGTCAAGCAGGATTCATGCCAGGAACACAGGGATGATCTGATAGTATTAAAACTATAAATAATAATAAAAGTAACATTCTACCTGAAGAAAAACCTTCAATAAATACTCAACACTTATCTATCATTGGTGTTAAAATAGTAAAAGTCATAAAAAATAACTGGAACTAAAAATGATGAACAGAGTTTATTTGGAATGATGAGTAAGCATTATTTTGAATAAACACTAGAAGACTTTCTAGTACTCCGTAAATCAAGGAATTTTTTTTTGCCACCACTATTGTATTACGTATCTTCTAAACATATGACTTATACTAATAAGAGAAAGACAAGTGACTAAATATAAATGAAGAAGAACCACAATCATCCCTACTGACATGCCATGGTAGTTTGCGGAAATATTCAGAGATTTGATGAAAAAATTAACACAGCAATTGATGGTTTCTACAAACCAGCAATATATAAAACAAATCCATAAAATCATAAGATTTTTCTATAGATTACAAATAAAAACTAATAGGAAAAAATAGAAAAGAGAATTCCATTCCATATGTCTACAAAATGCCAAAGTATCTGAGTGTTAACTTACCAAGACAACCTGAGGACTTTCGTGAGTACAAGTAGAAAGTACTCTTTATAGAAATAATACCTAAGTAATTGGTAAGATATTAATTGCCTATGAATGGGCAGTCTAGTAAAATACAAATCATGGTAATACCTAAATTAGTTTACTGGTTGAGCATCATTCCAAATTATCAAGGTTTATAGGACTAGACAAAACAAATAAAAACATATTTATCTGAAGCAATAAAAGATCAAGAATCTGTAGAGATATTATTTTTAAAAAGGAGGTATGAAAAGGATTTAATATTACCATATTTAATTTGTTATTAAGCAGCAATCATCAAGCATATTTAATACTGATAAAATAATATAGAAGTTAATTGTTATAACAGAATAGGATGAAGGAAGATGCAGAAGGAAGTAAACATTATAATCTCATGTTCAAGGAAACTAAAAAAAAGATACTTGCATATAGACTCCCTATTAGATTATAATTGCTGAGAAACATGGAAAGAATTTTGGCAGAAACTAGGATATAACTAGTAACTGACACTATCTAGAAAATTTTGAACTATACCTGAGCTTAAAGTAAAAAAAAAGTTAATTTTTTTTAAATGAAGGAAGACAAAAATGTAGTAGTTTTCAAATATATGGTAGGGGAGGCAATTCTTAAATATGCAATCAGTCAAAAACAAAAAGAAAACTTTGTGCATAAATAAAATACATATATAACTAGAACAAGAAAAAATGTTGTTGACCAGGGGAAAATTTGCATTCGCTCTCTGAGAAAAGTCTGATAAATGTAACATTTGAAGAATTAAAACAATATATAGATGTTGGAATAATTCTTTATAGATAAATGGTTACATGATGTGAAACTGGCAGTTTTCAAAAGAATAAATGCAAACTATCAACAATCATGTAAAAGACTCATCCAAATCATAAAAGAAAAACAAACAACTCATGTTTTACTTTATACTCAACAGATGGAGAAGACTAAAAAAGAGAAAGAAAAAAAAGAAATGTCAAATGGATTTATTCACTAATAAAGTATTAGTAAGGTTATAAATTTATGTAACCATTCCAGGAAACAGTTTTAAGGTAGAGAGAGATAGTAACTAAACTGCATTTAACATTTAAGTGAGTGATAGTTTTATTAGTTAAATAGCTATAAATTAGTTTTAAAAAAGATTCCATGTATACAGAAAGAGCTAATAGCAACTCTTTTTGAGGTGGCAATTATTTAAAGTGGTTGCTCATCAATTAGGGAATAGATGAACAAATATGTTGTACCATAAGAAATTAGGAATATGAAGAAGTCAGAGAACTTGGGAACACTTGATTGAACTGATTCAGCGTGAAGCACATAGAACCAAGAAAACAATCTATATTTAACCACCATGTTAATGTAAAGGAAAACAATGTTGAAATCAGAAACTCCTATCAATGAACTGACCAATCTTGATTTTAGAGTAAAGTAAAGCAGTAAAGACAGTAAAGCAGAGAGCTGGTAGACTACATGTGCAATGAAGTATCATATTGCAAATTCATTGCAATTTTGTTTTTGTTTTGCTTAATTATAATCCTTTGTTAAAAGGGACTTCTGAGAGCAATATGGGAAAGCAAAAACAATATTTATTTTTAAAAGTATTAAAAACTCCATATGATCAAATTTATCTAATCAACAGGATGTAAACCACTTGATGGATTTTTTTTCATTTTTATCTTAGTGCCCCCTGTGCAGAGTACTGTGCTCTGCATATGAGTTGCTGATTACTAAATATTTATTGTATGGAGTTTATCATTCCTAGAGAAGTTCAAATGGTTTACAGAGAATTTCATCATGCAGACTTATAGCAAACAATGTTCCAGTTTATAGTACCAAACTACAGCAGGACTCTGCAGATCAGCACCTAGTTTTAGCAGCATGCTGTAATGGAAGGTGCATTTGATTTGGAATCAGAAGACTTAAATCTTGACTTTCTACTTAGGATTTGTTTAACTTAAAGTCACTTCTCTCTGGAGCTCAGTTTCCTCATCTGTTAAATAAGAGTGTTGGCCAAGATGATGTCAAAGATCTATTCCATCTCTAAATTCCACCAGTCAGATAACAGGAATCATCAGACAATAGACACTAAGTCTAGTCTCTCTGTCTCTCTCTCTCTCTGTCTCTCCTCTCTGTTTCTGTCATTCTGTTTCTCTGTATCACTCTGCCTCTGTCTCTATCTCTCTCTGTCTCTGTTTTACTCTATCTCTGTCTCTCCTGTAAGTAGACTGTCATGTCTTTTATCCTTACATTCATTACTTCATGATTCTTTGTTTTATCCTGTCTTTGCCAGACTAATTTTTCATAATAAAATAAAGATGCCTTTGTTCTTAATATCCAAAGATGAAGTCAGTGAACACATTTTAAAGGATCAGTGGACATGACATAAATGTACTTTTGTTAATGGGAATTTTACCTGTATAACTAATACTGTATGGAGCTGGGATTACATGCCATAAGTAGTGTTGGGGGACAAATGGACTTTTTACAAAGTGTGAACATTTTCAGAAGTATCATATTACAGGAGCCTTAATTTCTTCAAAAATGTATTACTACTTGCCACATACAATGAGGACCAAAGGGTTGTTCTCTGCCTGAAAAAGGAGCTGCAAATCTATGGAGTCAGACAGCTTTCAGTTTAAGTTCTCCTAGAGCAAAGGTGGTGAACCTGCAACCCCAAGAACACATATGGCCCTATAAATCCTCAAGTGTGGTTCTTTGACTAAATCCAAATTTCACCTAACAAATCTAATTAATAAAAGGCTTTGTTCTGTAAAATTTGGACTCAGTCAAATGGCCATAACCAACGACCTAGAATGTGGCCCAAGGCCACAGGTTTCTCACCCTTGTCCAAGAGTAATGGATTATGAGACTAGAGGACTTTCTAGCTCTAAAACCTTCCAACAATTATGTCTTTTGGGGACTTTGGGATAGGAAGTGTTATATAGGATATGAAACTTGGTTATAGTATCCATAGAAAAAATATTACATAAAGTTAGTAGTGATACCTATTTAGTTATTTAATCCAACATTGTTTTAGTTCTTCATATGTGGGATACTCATAAACTATATAATAGTCATGTGTAACTCTGATCATGCCACTCTCCTATTCAGTAACTTTGAATGGCTCCAAATTGAATAAAGTGAATACTCCCTAGTTTGGCATTCAAGATTCACCACACTCAGGTCCCAACCTACTTTTCCACTCCACTTAATAACTAAGAGTGATATATCACTTTACATTTTGCAAATCACTTCAAAGATCTAAAGTACATTAGCTTATTCAAGACTCGGAGCAATCTCATGAACCAGGACTACAGGTTTTATTCCCATTTCACAGATCAGGAAACTGAGGTTCCAAAAGGATATATGATTTATTCACGTTCCCTCAGATTTGAAGTGTCAGAGGTAGAATTTAAACCCATTTCTTCCTGATTTCAAATTCAGTACTCCATCCACAACACCATACTGCCTCTGTGTTCTTTAGATGCTAGTCAAATTGAACTGTTTGACATTCCTAGAAGATGCCCCATAATTTTTTTTTGCCAGAAGAACTTTGCACATCCTCTTCCAACCACCTCAATTTCCTTTCCTCCAGTTTCAGCCTGTCAAATTTTAATGCACTTTTTGAGACCCAGTTTTAATGTCACTTGCCTTTTAAGACCTTGCCCAGTCTTACCAGATAATCGAGTCTCACTTCTCTGGGCATCTATAGAGGCTTGTTTGTATTACAGTTCTTTGCTTATATCACTTATTTTCTCTGCTAGAGTGTAAATCCCTTGAAAATTGTGATTATGTTCTATTTTTCCGTTTTATCCCCAGTTCTTAGAATTTCCCACTACATAGGGTGGTTACTCAATAAATATTTATCAAATTTAACTAAATCATGATATATAGTATATATATATGTGTGTGTATATATATATATACACATATACATACATATACACACTATTTAAAAATAAACCACGGAAGCTGAATATTGCTTACCTTTCATTTCTGTGATCATTGCAACAAAGCAAAAGGTAATCGTCCCTTTCAGAGCTGGAAGGGATTGTATAGATCATTTAACTAGTCCAAATCTGTCTTTTTAAAGTGCTGTAGACTGAGGGTTAGAGGGGTTAAATGACTTGTTCAAAGTCACATGGGTTGTTTGGTAATCCCTAGAGCTACAGTGCAGAACAGCTAAATGGTGCAGTACACAGAGGGCTGGGCCCTAGATTCAGGAAGATTCACCTCCCCAAGTCCAAAAATCCAACCTCAACTTCTTAGCTAAGGAAGTCACTTCACCCTGTTTCCCTCAGTTTTCTTATCTGTAAAATGAATTGGAGAAAGAAATGGCAAACCACTCCAATATCTTTACCAAGAAAACCCCAGATGGGGTCATGAAGAGTTGGACATGACTGAAACGGCTGAACAACAACAATGAGAACAAAAGGTATAGTAGTTTGGATTCCTTAATGTCTGGTTTTGTATAATGGGCTATGTCTGGATTCTATTTTGATGCTTTGCTGTTACAGGGAATTTGTATAAAATTATCTCAAAACAAGACATATTCCTATGTCCCTGATTAAGACTCTAATCACTATGTTGTCACTTCAGTATAGCAGTAGCATTTGAATATTAAGTATTAACAGACTTCCTTCATTCATACTGTATCTTCAACTCATATTTTGACCTATTGTGTTAGTATTTTGAAAGCCATTTACATGCATGTACAATGTATTAGGAATTTACCAAAGAATGCCTCTTGCTATATCAAGAGATCTGCTTTTTTCCGAAGATACCCAGAACTTGGATCAGAACTATTTCCACTCTCAAATGTGCCTCATTCACTGTTGGTAGACTGGGGGAAAATGAACATAATGAAAAAGAAAGCACATTAATCCCAAACATTTAATCCATTTACTCAAGGACCTCCCTTATCTCTTTGCTTATGCAAGACATAATGAGCTTCTGAAGTATAATTTTAGCTTCCAAAATATGTTTTGCTAGGTATTGGTAGATGCTAAATTTTGATAATCTACAGTGATATGTTGCACAGGGCTTCTTTTTTATACATTTTCTTGAATAATCTGCATATATTAATAAGGCAAGACACATTAAAGATAATCCTTCTGTAATGATTAGTGAAGATGGCCTGATCCTGAACGGTAGTCCTAAACCTTTCCATTTTAATAAATCAATCAGAACAACACAGTTATTTGTTCGGTGCTTGCTTATCACCATATTCTTGGTTGACTTCATGTGGTTGTTGCACATGTTTTCATCAGGAAGTAAACCTCTTTGGTTACATTCAATAAATCCAGTGGTTTGTATTTATTGTCTGGCTTGGGGGGGGCAGGGAGTACAGTGATGTCTATTCTAAAAATATATTTATAAGTTTTTACCTTGTCTGTCATGTGCTCTGAGAAGATTTAATCATGTTCTTCCTTATTTTTTATTTTTACAAAGAATGATGTTTCTCCAGATATGTTTGGGTAATGAGATCTATATTTCATTAATCTTATACTCATTTTTATATTACCTTCCAATTTTTTATTGTAATAATCATCATTTCATTCTCCATATATTAATTCAAAGAATTTAGAGAAAATGATCCTGTGTCAGGCTTCATCCTGTCATTCTTTTATTTTAAATGTTCTGTGGATTCTTATGGAAGTAGAGAAAAAGACTGTTTTTTGTAATTGAGTAAAAAAATTAGGATGTAAGATCAAACTTTGCATTATTACTGCCATTATTATTATTATTATTATTATTATTTGCATAGAGCTCTCTGAAAGGATTAGAAGATTCTTGAGAGCAGAGAGAATGATTTGTTCATCTTTATATTCCCCACCCATCTCTGTTTGACTTCCTGGACATTGACACCATGCCTCAATTGCCTTCTTAGCTTGGAACTTCCTTCTATCAAGCTTACCACTCCTCCACACTATTGGTGAGTTCCTTTTGTGGCCTTCATCTTGCGGAATTACCCAGACTGATCATCTTTTATTGCTCCCCCTGCTCTGCTTCTGACTTTCTGGACTTCGACACCATATCCTTCTTGACATCCCACTCCTTTCCCTGATTTTAAGCTTTTTTTTCTGTGTTGTCATCCTTCTCTGGGATGTTAGGTGCTTGGGGGAAGGGACTGTCTTTCCTTTACTTGCATCTGCACAATGCCTGGCATATAGCAAGCACTTGGGAAGTTCATCTTGCCTTGCCTTCATCCTTAGTGCCCAGCACAAGTCCTTGCACACAGGAGGTGTTTAATAAATGTTTCAAGGAATAAATTATCAATTCAAATGATCAGTTTATCAATAGCACATTGAATTGCATTAACCACTGACACATTTTTGCCTTCAAAAGTAATCAGTTATGGATAATGCTTATGTTAAAATGTTTTCAAGAGTGAATTCTTGATAAAAGACTAAGCCTAAGGCATTAACAGAGACTTTCATAAAGAATGTTGAATCTAAAGAAAAGGGGAGATGAAAACCAATGTAGTTATTTCAAGGACAAGTTGACATATTATTAATAATTTTCAGGATATTACTAGTCATAATATCCAGCTTTTCAAATTTAGTATTAATTTCTAAACTGTCAGCCCATTCTGATTCCCCCAGAGTAGCATGTTTGATGTAAATTGCCAAGTACATTACATTCCAAATATGTGAGTCCTGCTCATATTTGAGGATAGGGATGCGTCATCTATTAATGTTTATAAAAGTTCCAGGCATCCTGTGGGCATTTAACAAATTGAATGATTGATTGCATCCTCTTTCAAGAAGAAAAGATGTGTTTGTGTTTTTAATCCTGAGGTCAGTGAATTTTACTTTTTAAAGAAAAGTTTTTTTTGTTGCTTAATAATTATATTCTCTGAAATACCTTAAAACTATTCTGTTTGACATGTGTATACACACACACATATATATTTAGTTTGAAAGAAATTTAATCATTATTTTAGACAATAAGTTTCCAGGAAGTCACCATTCTGAGACACCCAAGTGAAGCATGATGTGCCAACAATTTAGAGACAAAAGAAGCAAGAACAAATCTCTCAAACAACAAATCACTCAATGATGAGAGAAAACAGAAAGGAAAAAACACTATTATGAATATATACAGAAAATAAGGACCACGTAATATTCTTTGGACTGTATCAGAGTATGGAAAGGATCCATGATTTTGTTATCTGAGGGATTTGCCTCCACAGAAGCAGAGGATGATTATAGAGGTTAATTAACTTGCTTGGAACACATAGCTAGTATCTATTGAAGGATTTTTTTACTTTGTCTGAATTTTTCTTAATCTAAACCTGGTTCTCTATCTATTATACTATGTTGTTTGTCATTTCCTCAGTCCAAGTCTTACTAGGATAGGGCTGAAAATAAAATACAGTCTTTACTAATTATGGTAAAAGTAGGAAAAAAAATCTAAGATCAGTGGTTTAATTTTAATTAGTAATTGGTCCATATTTTGAATTGTGATATAAGTTTATAAAAAGTATGTCCCACTTTTTTTCAATTTTAAGTTCAAGTTTTCACTCATTAATTCATATAACAAGCATTTAATACATATCTACTATGTGCCAGAAATCTGCTAGACAGGGCACTTACAAAGATATCAATGAAAAAGCCCCTTCCCATACATAATGTCTGCATTTTTTTGAGGCTGAGAGAGACTATGAAAACAGGTTTTAAAAAATGAAACACATACAGCATAGATACAAACTAATTTAATGAAAAGTAGGGGTAGACTAGCAATTCAGGAGATTAGGATAGCCTTCTTGTACAAGTAAGCACTTGAGCTGAGCTTTAATGAAAACTAGGTATTCCTCAGGGCAATTAGGTGGCACAGTGAATGGAGTGGGAAAGACCTGAATTCAAATCCAGCTTCAGATACTTACTAGCTGTGTGACCCTGGGCAAGCCACTTAACACTGCCTCAGTTCCTCATCTGTAAAATGAATTGCTGAAGGGAATGGCAAACCACTCCAGTATCTTTGCCAAGAAAAGCTCAAATGGGATCATGAAGAATCTGACATGACTGAAACCACTGACCAATAACAATGACAAGATAATCCTCAAGGCAGAGGTGAGGAGGGATTGTATTCCAGACTTGAAGGATAGCATGTATACAGATGAAATATTGAGTATAGTACAGGAAATAACAAGCTGGCTAGTTTGGTTATAATATAGCATATGTAGAATAATGGGCAGGGAAAAAGATAGGTTGGAACCAGATTTGCTAGACTTTCAAAACCAAACAGTGGCTCTCTTCATCTCTTTTGAGTATGTTGGGACTCTGTGAGAGATAAAGGGCTATTCTTTCTCATCATTCCCTAGCAGGAAACTCCTAGGGTTACACACAAATGTCAGTGAAAAGAGATGTTAGCCTAGAGGTGTCTGAGCCTAGCCACCCAGACCATGGATGCCTCTTTCTTGTCTTTCTGTCTCTGGGCACAGGTGACCAAAGAACAATTCAGATATGGTTGTTCTAAGCCTTGGCTTTCACTTAGTGAGTTCAAGAGGTCAGGAGCTCCTGGGTGCTGGTTCTTAGCAGGTGATCTCTGCAACAACTTCACAGAGGAGATAAAAGAACCTAGAAAGCCCAAGCCAGGCCCCTTGTGAGCTTCACAGACAGTACAGGTCAAAGGTGAAAGGGAAATATCTCTTCAATAGTTTTACAAGTCTTACAGGCATTTTTAGACTGCCTTATCTTCCCCCACTCCACAGACACCTCGCAACAGACATCCACTACAACTGGAATTAATATGGGTTACCGTATATCATGTTATTTACTTGTCAATGCATACCTGTAAGTATTTAATTTTAAAGAATCTTTTGCAGAGGGAGAGTTTGTGTTTTATCATATTAATGCTTGGGTTGTGTAGGGGAGTGACATGGTCAGATCTATGCTTCAAGAATCTCAATTTGGTAGTTGTGTGGTAGATGCCTTAGAGAAGATTGAGGATGAAGACAGAGAGACCAATGAGCATGCTATTAACAATTGTCCAGGGGAAGTTTGATGAGGATCTGAACGGGGGGCCTATGTGATATTGAGAGGAGAGAAAATGTCAGAGATATTCTGGAAGTAAAATCAATAATGTTTGGCAACTTATTAGAAATGTGGGGTGTTAAAAAATGAGTTTTGTTTTAGACATGGTGCATTTGAAATCTTTATAACTCATCCAGATGGAGGTTCGATAGCAAAAGTATTGCTTTTTCTAAAACTAAGAGAACCTATGGACATCCACCATTTTTTTAAGGTTGAATACCACTGGAATGAAATGTTGGGTTTTGGATTGCATTGTATGGTTTGCTACTTTCCTGCAGTAAGATCTTAAGGAATTCATTTTACATTCTTGGTACAAATCAAATCCTTAAGCTATGAATTTCTGGAAAAATGAGTAACATCAACCTCTTACCTTGCTCCTAGAAATAGGTAGTACATGTGAAGAGCTATGGATTTTGTGTCAGAAAGCTTAAGGTCAAAACCTTGCTCTGCTATTTACTAAGCTGGCTGACCTTAGTCAATTACTTAAGCCTCAGTTTCATCATCTGTCAAATGGAGATAAAAACATCTATGGTTCTAACCATGAAGCTTTCTTGGCAAGATAGAATGAGATTACATACTTTAAGTGTTTTGTAAACTTCCAAGTATTGTTATTATTATTAGGATGAGAAAGAAGAAGTAGAAGAAGACGAAGAAGAAGAAGAAGAAGAAAAGAAGAAGAAGAAGAAGAAGAAGAAGAGGAGGAGGAGGAGGAGGAAGAGGAGGAGGAGGAGGAGGAGGAAGAGGAGGAAGAAGGAGATGATATTGGTCATGATGACAAGGATAACCAGATGGCTGATGGCAGAATGTTGAAGAACTAGAGAAATTGCATTTTCTTCTTTGAGGGAGGAGGCTAAAACAAATTAAGAAGAAAGACGAAATGGGGCAAATGGCATGTAAAATCACAGGCTCATAAACTGACTGAGCTGCAAGGTACCTCAGAGAACATCAAGTTAAAGCTCTTCATGTTACTAATTAGAAATCAGAGGTTCAGAGCAATGAAGTGTCCTGTCCAATGTCACACAGCTACTTCTTGGCAGAACTGAAACTAGAACTCGGGTTTTCTGATTTCCTTTTTCATGGCTTTTAGAAACAGCTTTTCAGGTCAGTCTCATAATTTAAACATAATGGGGAAAGAATATTTGGTCTGTAAGTTAGGTGGATAGAATGCTAAACTTGGATTCTCAAAAACCCGAGCTCAAATCCTGCCTCAGTCACTTACTAGCAATATGACTCATTTAAATCTTCTGTATGTTTGTTTTTTAATCTATAAAATGAGGGGATTATATTTGATGACCTCCAAGGTTATTTACAGTTTGAAATCCATTATTCTATGATCCTCATTTGGAACACTCAGATAGGTCATATTGGGGTTATTTTATTTGTATGGGGGGCACAGGAAAACCAAAGATATCTATCTAATTGTTGCTCCTTTCCTTATCTGAGTAAACCGGATGAGTTCATTTCATGTTTTCAATTTATAGGTAGCCAACACACTATTTAACAGTAGGGGAAGAACATTATATTAGAAAGTAAGACATTTGGTTTCTAATCTCTGAGCAGTGACTTTAGAGAAGTGACTTAAGATCATAGATTTAGAGCTAGGTATGACTTTAGAGATTATTCAGTTCAATTCCAACCTAGGCAACCCAAGTCTTCTTTCTATAGATTAAGCATTCCTTCCTACTCTACCCCTTTATCTATACATAACAACCACCCACTCTGCCTCCTCCTTACTCCACCACTATACACTCACACTCACAGGTCAGGTCCCAAAAATAGCAACTACTACTATTCTAAGGGTTTTGGTGGTCACTATAAGTAGTTGGACATCTAGAACTGTCATTCAAAAGCCCAAACTGGTGTGTTTCCCATTGATAATCAGTCAGCCAGACTTCAGTAATTTTTTAGAAAGTGTATTTACTAAGCTAGTATAGCATGAACACTTGGTACTAAACTTTCTCCTCCCCAAAGGCTCAGAGCCACTCTTTCTCCTTGTACACACAATATTCTTAGGAAAAGTGGAGTTAATTATAGTGGTAGTCACACACAGGGAACAGACAACACACCTGGCCCTGAAAGTTCTCCTTTCCCTTTGCACAATATTCATGAAACTCTACTTATATGTAACAGGGCATAGCATCCATATATCTTCTGTTTCTGCTTTTGTAGCATCTCTTGTACACCACCCTGTTGCAAACCTGCGTCACCTCACACCTGGATTAATTACAGTAGCCTGCTCGTTGGTCTTCCTGTTTCAAATCTTTCCCTACTCTATTGAATCCTCTATTCAGTTGCCAAAGTGATCTTCCTAAAGCAAAGATCTGACCTTGTCACTCCTCTACTCAATAAACTCCATGACTCTGTATTACCTATGGGTAATATAATTGGGTAATTAAATAATATGGCACATATTATGCATTATATATGATATATATTATGTAATATGTGTCATATTACATAATATGTAATATAAATTAAATATAATTTGGGTAATTACCTTTGAGTGGATATGAAATCCTTTGTTTGGCTTTTAAAGCCCTTCACAACCTGGCTTATTCCTACTTTTCCAGTCTTATACTTTACTCGTCTCTACGTGCTATATGATCCAGTGACACTGGTCTTACTGTTCTTTCCACAGGATAATTCATCTCCTAACTTTGTGTCTTTTTACTGGCAGACCCCCATTCTTGGAATATTTTTCTTCTGCATCTGGATTCCCAGGTTTCACTAACTTTCTTCATGACTCACTTCAAATTTCATCTTCCGCAAGAGATCTTTCCCAGTCTTTTCCTCTTCCTCCTCCTCCAACCTAGTACCTCCTCTGTGAGATTACTTCCTATTTACCCAGTATATGTACCTTGTATATACATACATTTTGCACATTCTCTCTCTAATTGTAATGTGAGTTCCAAGAGTATGCGGATTGTAAGCATTTAACAAATGCTTACTGCCTCACCACTGAGTCCTCATTTATCACCTCTCTATGTCACGCTTTCTGAAGTAATAACCATCCTCAGTAACCTTTCCACATCTATTTTCTGATGCTGCTACTGCTATTGGCCACTATTACTTTGATGACCACTGTGACTGTGTTTGATCACAATTAGGATCATTGTTTCTTCTGAACTCACTCAACCGCTACCTGGGCACATTTATGCTGTGATTGTTGATTGCTTATTCAAGAAGTAAACACAAAAGAGAGGTGGACATTTTCCAATAGCTTTGCCCTAGAGAGGATATGTGTTTAAAGCAGTCATACATCCTGCTGACAGACCAGGCAAATGCCTTTTTCTCCATCCAACTCTTAAGAAGCAACTCAATGCAGCAATCCTTCTTCAAAGCCCAGGTGCAGAATAAGAGATGGACAAATCACCCCTTTTACATGTATACTCCATTCCTTCTCAGCAACTCCTGAGTCATCAGTTCTTCAGGCTCCACCAACATTTAGAAGACTTTTATCATCACATAGTACCAAACCCTGAGTCATCATGGCCAGAAGAAGCATTACCCTAAACTTATGTGTAGTCACTCATGCTGAAACTGAGAAAGGCATATCTCCACATGCTTCAAACAATGTCCAATCCACTCTGATCACATATACAATAAGGGGTTTCTGCTACATCTCTCTAAGGTTTCTTTTGCCTAAAACATTCTACGATCTATAAATTTGCAAGATAGAGGAAGGGGGAAGGAATTCTTACTACTTTTTCCTACCAGATAATTTATTCAGATTTCTAGAAATGTAATGAAAAAGTGTGGAAACAGTTTTTGTGAGAGGCTCAGGATGGATGGAGGTTGGACAACTGACATTACTCAGGCTACATCTAAACAAAATATTTTCCTTCAAAATGCTGCCTAGAATACATCTGTGCTCAAAGGCTATGCCATCCACTGTATTTGGCATTATCACTTATGACAAATGAGTATGCCAATAATTTTTATGTTCCTTACACGGCAGAGATGATAATGACATGTCTTTCTATATTCTTTGTCTCACTTGCTGTTTTTGCTTGAATAACTATAACTAGCGTTGGCTTGGCTTTCATAGTGGCCATATTTGTTGTTGTTTTATATGATTATGGTAGTAGCTAACCAGAAGAGTTGGATCAAGTTGTGTCCAGAGCCATTCCTAGGGTCCCCACCAACTTCAAATATAGTTAAAGGTGTACCCCATGGTGGAAATTTCACTCCAGGCAACACGAATCACTGAAGCCAGGGAATAGTGTACGTATGGCTAACCCAGAACTGAATTTGTTCCTCAGGGCTTGAAAATTACATAATTATTTTTCCCCTTTTTCGTCCTTGGTAAAATGTCAAATACAAAAAAAACAGTACAATAGCCAGTAATTCTTAAAATTGGACTCCAAATGAAACCCTGATGTACTTTATGTGTCTATTAAATTATATTAGTAGCAGGAAGCATGAAAATATAATTGGGAGAGAACTGTAGCTAATTGACAATTCCCAGGCAGAATTTTTATAGTTTAGGTGTCCAGAATCCCTTTACATCAGGATTAACCACTGTCAGACCCTGGACTCCAGGAGCTTTCAACAACGACAACAAACAACAACAACATATTAACAGCAATAAAGAACTATGTGAGAAAAGAATGATTCTTCCTTTCTACACAATTAAGACCATATGATATTAGCATTTACACATTAAGGTATTTATTATTATTATTATTATTATTACTTGGATCTTGAAGACCTTTAATCTTGGAAAGGTTGGAATTATGATTGTTTCTAGATGGAAGGTACAGCGGTCCAGTAAAAATAAAACTACCTCTTTTTCACTCCTCTCACCAAGGATCAGTGTAATTTAGTAGATAGACAGCCCTGGAGTCAAGAAACCCTTAGTTCAAGCCCTCCAACTGATAGCATCCTAGCCATTGGTTCTGAATAGTCACTTGCCTTATCAGTAGCCCAGGCAACTCTATAAGACAAAATGTCACAGAGTAGGAATGAGTCAGGCGTTGACATAGGAAGTTCCTCACTGAGATCTCCCTAAACAAGAAATAATAGGTCTAGTTAAAAAATAATAATAATTGAATTTGAAATGCCTACAACCACTACCTCTGTTACCAGAGTAAAAGTAAAAGCTCCCTCTCTTCCTAGTAAGTGGAAAGTTGCCAGCACCTCTGGATTGATTTCAGCTGGCCTCTGACCAATGAGCATCCCAGTAAAAATGACTTCAGTTTTTCAAATTTATTCTAATTTTGGTTTTTCTCCAATAGAGCTAATTAGAGCTAGGAGGACACATTCTAATGATCCTACAGGAAACTGGTGCAAAGAGAGGTAAAGAGATTCTCTTAAGATCCCACTGTGAGCAGATGTTAGGTAGTGCCAGAACTAAACCCCATGTGTTCTGACTCCATATCTAGCATACTTTGTAATATATCTGATTTCCTATGATCACACATTTTGAGCTTGAAGGGATGACAGCTAGCATTTCATTCCACTCCTCATTTTTCAGTTGAGCAAGTAGGACATGCCAATGAGGTAAAATAATTATGACAACCAACACAACAATTATATTAATAGTAGCCAAATTCATGTAGCACTTTAGTGTTTGCAGGGACCTTTTTATATATTATTTCATTTGATCGTAACAATCTTGTGAGGTAGGGGCTACTACTATGCCCATTTTACAGATGAAAAAACTGAGATTGAGGTAATTTACTCACTATAACACAGTTTGTCTCTGAGGCTAGATTAAAATGCAGATATTCCTGATTCTGTGTCCCAGGCTGCCAAGCAAATGGTGCTCAAGATGACTTAGTAGCCTCACCAGAGTCTGAATCTCTTCCCTTGTGGCTTGGTTTGTAGTCCAGGGTTTTCCAATACACTTTTCTTTCACTTATGAGTGCGCCACTTCATGAAAATGAAGATTATGTCTTTATATTTGTCATATAGTACAATGTAAAATTTGTACTAGTAACTATAGTATAATAATATAATGTAATATTTACTATAGATTAAGATCTTAATAACTTATTCCAAAGAAAGATCCTAGCCAATCTCAAAGGGACGAAGGAAATATTTGAAATGAGATTAAAAAAACTTGATATATCTACTAAAAAAAGCAGTTAAATATATAAAGAATTTTCTCTGCAAAAAAAATACATACACATGTACAGACACATTCTTACAATGGGTAAAAAACAAAGTTTTCTTTATGCAAGTGTGCATAGCAATGGCAAAAGCAGCCTATGTGAACACAGATTTTAAACTTGAAAATCATGTGAAATATGTCATTGGGTTTTTTGGGGTTTTTTTGTTATTTTTTTTTTACCTGAAAGGACCAGTCACAGGGTCACCATATGGAAGTGATTTAGAGGATTATTCAAATAAGTTCTCACTGCCACTGGTTTCTTACTTCATCACAAATCTGTCATAAATTGGAAGTGCACCTAAAGACCATATGGATCCAGCATTCATACTGCCGATTGATATGTGTGGAGCAGGAATCAGATTTGTTCGGCTTAAGTCTAAATGAAAGAACTACAGCTAATGGGTAAATATTAGCTGAAGTTCAGTTCAATAGAAAGAAAATTTTACTATTGCTTAGAGGTATCCCAAATTTCAGTTGTCTCTCTGGCAAGGTAGTGAGTTCCCTGTTATTACAAGTCTTTAAGCATACATTTGATTGTCACCTGTATTGAGTACTATATGTTGAGTGTCCTTCAAATAAGGGTTGGTTGCCCTACTTTAGAACTAGAAGGTGGTGGCTTATGAGGTTCTATCCAATGCTGATGATTCTAGGTAACTATGTTGATTTTTTTGACATATTAAACAAGGATAAAATTACCAGGTAGAATTGAATAGTCAAAAGTTTACTGGAAATGGGGACAGATGACCTGAGTTCTACAAGTTTATATTTCTTAATTAGAGTTTGAACTTTGTCTCTTAAGGTCTTAGACAAATTATTTGGGGTTTATATTTCCTCATGTGTAGTATTTATAGTATTTATTTATATAGTCTAGCATTTATAGAAAACTTTAATGTTTACAAAGCACTTTGCAAATATTATCTTATTTGAATCTCTCATCATCATTGGGAAAGAGGTACAATTATCCCCATTTTACAGGTGATGAAACTGAAGCAGACAGAGGTTAAGTGACTTTTCCAAAGTCACAAAGCTAGTAACTATCTGAGTAAATATCATAAACTCAGATCTTCTTGACTCCAGGTCCAGGATTTTTTGGTCACCTAGCTATCTAGGTCATGTAAAGTGAAATGATTGGGAAAGACGTTCAATAGAGAACCTTCCAGCTCTAAAATTCTACTATACTTGTAAAACAGTTGTTCCCATCATTTTCTCAAGGTTGTAACATCTATTGTGCTCTTATTGTAAGTTATTTTTACCTCTTAAACTCAACCTGTATGCTGTGTGAGGTATAATTTCAGACCTGGGAAATAAGAATTTTTGCTCATCATAAATATTCAAATCTAGATACTCTGATGCCAAGGAAGGTTTCCATATAATTTTGCAAATAATGTTAAACATTCTGTCCCCTGGCCAAACTTTTGCCCCCAAATAGTTGATTCTTTTCATGCCTGCCCAATTCCATATTGCATTTCTTGGTATTACCACTCTGATATGGATGTTGATAAGACTCTCTGGGGGAAGTTTAGGTGGTCGCCAACTTACTGACAATCTTTATGTCTCAAGTGTTTATTTGTGAGTTGCTGCAAATATGTAATATGTCTTCTCATAGAAACACTATTACTAATCATTCTGATTAGGTTTCCAGATTAACTCACAAGGAACTATTCAATCATGCTTATTTCATCATGCATACATGCTAAAATTGTAATGATACAGAGATTAACATAGTTCCTAGACAAGCTTGACATGCAAATTCATGGTGTTCCATAATTTTGAATGTAATAGAATACTACTGTACCATAACAAATGGCAAAAGGAATGGTTTGAGAGAAAACTGAGAAGACCTATACAAACAGGTACAGAGGGAAGGGAGCAGAACCAGTAGAATCATTTATATAATAGAAACCTTGTAAAGACAATTTCGAAAGACTTAAGAACTCTAATCAATGTAATGAAGAAACAAGATTCTAGAAGACCAACAATAAAGCAGGCTACCTACCTCCTTACAAAGTGGTAAAATATCAAGATTCAGATTTAGAAATCTAAGAGTTTGTGATTCTAAGTCAGCTGTTCTATATTCTGGGTGATTTTAATGGGATAGGGAAAGTTGCCTTTAATTCACATTTAAGTCTGACTGACCAAAAAACCTGATGCTGCCAAGGGCTATTTCTATTTTCAGACAAAAGCTCTTTTAACTTAAACAAATTTTGATCCAATATGGACCAATTATAAGATAAATGTATGTTTGAGCATCAATGTTATTGCACAAACAGATTTTCCATGTTTATTTCCTACCCTTCATAGTGTAGTGGAAAGATTGCTAGAATTGAAGCCAGGAGATCTGATTATCAGTCATGATTTTGCTACTTACTACCAGTGTGACTAGAAGTCACAAACCCTTTCAGTTTTAATGCTTTCATTTATTAAACAGGTATGATCATCTTTGTACCTGACAGGGTGTTTGTAAGGATTAGAAAATGTAAAGCAAATTGCTATATACATATAAGTGTTTCATATTATTTTGGGGGTTACTTATTCTTGTCCCCTCACATTTTTCAACAACATGCTATAGAGCCAATGCAATATTTACCACACCCATGATCATGAGAAAGACTGTGACTATAAGTATTGCATGACATTTGGTCACAAAATATGCCAAACTCTCCAGGTAGAGGGCAGAACTGAAACATTAATTATTTAGACACCAGAAAACTGAATCCCAAAACGTGTAAGCCGATTCCATCATAATACCAAAGATATTCAGAAGCCATAATAACACTGAGAGCCTCAGCATCCTTCAGCCTTCCCACAAACCAATACAAGATCAATATTTACTCACAAAACTATCTCCTTGCCTGAGCTCCTCTGTCCCCCACTACCTGGCTAGCTCTCAACCAGCTTCCTGTGGGCTCTGCTTCCCTTCAGTAAAACCCTTCCCACCACAGGGGGACCACATGTGACCACATTCAGCCTATCGGGAAGCAGTCTATCTTCACAGCAGGGAAGCTTCCTGTGGGTTCTGCTCCACCCTTCAGCAAATTCCTTCCATCAAAGGCTCCATGTGACTACATTCAGCCTATCAGGAGGCAGAGTTAAATCTTCACAGCAGGGAAGCTTCCTGTGGGCTCTGCTCCACCCTTCAGCAAATTCCTTCCACTACAGGCTCTATGTGATTACATTCAGCCTATTAAGGGGAAGAGTTTACTTTCAAAGCAGGGGAGGTCTTCAAACTCCCCCTGCTAGGTCCATTAAGGGGCAGGGAAGATCTTCAAATTCCCATGGCCATTATACATGCTTGTCCCCTTCACTAGTTCAGAAGGGAGTTTAAAATTCACATAGTTAAGGCTCCCTAACAGTAGGCACACCTGTATACCCTCTACACTCCTACAGGGACACACACACACACACACACACACACACACATTATTCATGTTCCTCTTTCCTTTATGATTATATCCCTATTACCCCAGTACTAGTTGATACTTAATAAATGTTATGTATCTAACTGACTGGTTTGTGAGTAGGTATGTACTTAGTAAAGTACAATCACCAGGGGAGAGACCACAGGCTTCTTCATCTATTCTCTAATAATCAAAATTAATAAAATACTTAAGGGAACCTACTGTCATGTGACTGCTCTTTCATTTCACATGCTCCAGCTTTGTTTTTAACTTATCTAATTCCAAGTAAGAATACTGAAGTCTTGTAATATAGGATCCAAAGATTTTAAAAGGAACTTAAAACTTTAGTTTATGGTGGTTTTTTTTCCTCCAAAAGAAACATCAATTGGTTGCAAAATATTTTTTCTTAGCTACAGATACAAGTTCTGAAAAAGCATCTCTGTCCAGGACTGCATTACTTGCATACATAAGCTGATGCTAGAGACCACACTATGAAACAGAGTCCGGAGTTGACAATTACGGACAGCAGAATGGTCTTGTTATTTTTTAAACTTTAAGCATTATTTCAACTTTCCCCCTGAAGTCAGATGCATACTTAAATGTACAGAAAATAAGATCCTGTAACTCAAAGGATTTGAGAACCTAAACTTTGCATTTGATTGCATTTAAGTGTAATTATAGGGACTCGTAATGTAATGTTTTCTTTCTACTGGATGGGAATTACAGATATGCAATATGAGTTTACTTACCTGATTGCACATTTACTCTAATACTTTCTGAGTATTAAGAGCCTGCAGCATGCACAAAAATAATAGGACTCTGTTGTTTTACTTGGATTGCAATCAGGTATATCATTGCCTAAACGCTAGTTCTGTTTCCAAGAAAGATGTAGTTATAATGTTGGAATGGTGCACTGTGTGTGGTTTTCTTTTATTTTACCCTGAATTTATTTTTATACCTTGATAGTTCATTTTGATTTAGCAAGCATTTATTAAGTACACACTATATGTGAAGTACTGTGCTAAGCACTGGGGTAGAACTACCAGCTGAGAAATAGTACACACTCTCAAGGACTAGTGCCCCTCATATTCTATTGAGGGAATATAACATTTAAATGGAAAATTAAATATAATATAATTTGAGGAGTGAAAGAGTGTTAGCTACTAAGGTATCTAGGAAAAGCCTTCTGAAGGCATTGGCACCTGAATTGAATTTGAAGGAATATAAGGAATTTTAGAAGAGGAGTTAAGGATGGCTGAACAAGTTGGGGCATATGAATATGACATATGGTGTATGGTATAATGGTATATGGAATACTATTGTGTTATAAGAAATGATGAGCAGTCAGACTTCAGAAAACCTGTAAATACTTATATGAACTGATGCTGAGTGAAATGAGCAGGAGCAGGAGAACAATGCACACAGTAAGAGCTACAATAGGCCATGACTGACTTTGATAGACAGCCCTTCTCAGCAATGCAAGGTCCTAAAACAATATCAGAGGACTCATTATGGAAAATGCCATCCATATCCAGAGAAAGAACTATGGAGACTGAATGCAGAGCAAAGAAGACTATTTCCTTTTTGTTTTGTTTTGTCTTTTTTCTTTCTCATAGTTTCTCTAATTCATTCCAATTCTTCTATACAACATGACTAGTGTGAAAATATGTTTAATAGGGATGTATATGTAGAGCCTATATCATATTGCATGCTGTCTTGGAGAGGGAGGAAGGGAGCAAGAGAGAGAATTTTTGTTTTTTGCTTTATGGAGGGAGGAAGGCAGGGTGATTGGGGTTAAGTGACTTGCCCAAGGTCACACGGCTAGTAAGTGTTAAGTGTCTAAGGTCAGATTTGAACTCAGGTCCTCCTAACTTCAGGGCTGGTGCTCTATTCACTGCACCACCTAGCCACCCCAAGGGAGAAAAATTTTAAAACTTATGGAAGTGAGCATTGAAAACTAAAAATAAATAGATTAACTTTAAAAAAAAAGAAAAGCAGTTGAGAAGGAAATGGACTCCAATCATAGGAGACAACATGTCCAAAAATGAAGAAGTGAGAGATAGAATATGGTATTCAGAGAAGAAAAATAGGGAAGGGGAAAGGAATAAGCATTTTTGTAGCATCTACTATGGGCACTAAACCCTCCCACCTTTTTAAATTTGATATTATCTCACTTAATGCTCACAGCACCATTTTGAGGTAAGTTCTATTATTTTATCTCCATTTTACAGTTCAGGTAATAGAGGCTAAGAGAGATGAAGAGTCAGTTAGCCTAGACATAGACTGGGTGAAAGGGAGTAGCTTCAAATACATCTGGACATGTAGACTAGAGTCAGGCGGTAATAGGTTTTAAAGGCCAAGATGAAGGATATGGAGATTACCATAGATGCCATTGGTGGCTATTGGAGATTTCTGAACAGGGGATGAGTGACATGGTCAGAACTGTACTTTACAAATATTGTCTCACATCAGTGAAATAATCAATACTATCAGCTATATATAAGAGACTAATGATGTTGAGGTGGAAAGAAGCTTTGTGAGAATTTTTCTCACATTGGAACCTGAGGATAACAAGATTATAGAACTTAAAAGACAAATATTTTCAACATGTTTTTATCAGAGGTAGCTCCAATCTCAAATTCCATTCTGGGAGAGAGTTATTATGTAGGAGGATACTAGCCCTACCTCTTCTCCCAACACTAATTCTAGAACTATAACAGACTTCTAGTAGAAAGGTATGAAGGAGGTAGGGATCACTGTACTATGAGAACAAAATGATCAACTCTTTAGAATTCAACAAAAAATAATTCAACACATATTTTTCAAGTGCCTTTTATTTCAATGCACTATATATGCATATGTAAAGTGAATGTTGACATATAAATGATATATTTATATTGATTTATGTAGATATAAAAATGAAAATTGACAGTAACTGCTCTCAGTGAGTTTAAATTCTATCAGAAATGATGCAGCATTTACAAAGATAAGTATGATACAAAGTAGAAATGTGATGGGAACATAAATATTTCATGCTTGTAATTCACACCAAGATGCCTTGGAGAAAGTAACTAACAGTATATTTAGGCAGACTTTGGATTCTAATCTGACAGTGCTTGGAAATCCTCAAAGAATTATATAAATATGAGTTGTTGATATTAGTGTTACACATGCTTGAAGGGATCCACGGTGGGGGGGGGGGGTTGTGGGTATTTATTCAGCAATAACCTTTATTTATTTGTGTAGTCCCCCCTGCCCCTGTCCCCCCAGCAGCGTAGACCCATTTAAACCTTCCTTTCTATGGCTTCTTATGAATGCTTCACAGAACATCTACTCTTAGTTTTCAAACATTTTACAAATTTCACTGGGATTATCTATTGATTACTCCTAGCTCTTGATACATGACTCATACAAAGCTTATTCTGATTAAAAACATTTCTAGATGATAACTTTCATATCACTGCCTCTGTGTAATTCATTGTAGATAATATGCTACAGGCTATTTGTAACTCTATGTGATATTTTGTTGTCCCTAGGTTCCCTGAAATTTTGATTCTTCAGAGAAGAGATTATCGTATCCCATGATTATCATGAATAGCTTTTCATGTTTACTTCAGTCAACATTGTCAAAGGCTACAGTGAGGTCAAGAAGGATGAAGAATGTGGGAAGTGGAATGGTGAGTTAATTAGGAAGATGTGAAAGGACTGCTTTGCTGCAGTGAGGGAACAATTGAGAATATGTACTATATATTTATAGTCTATCTGGGCAGCAGGGTTTTGTCATTTTTTAACAACTTTTATTCATTAGCATATGAGCATGAGTGAAGGCAATAAATAGTGGAAAAAATTAAGACTGAATATTGTCAAGGCATGATAAGCGATAGGACATGGGGGGAAAGGGACTCAAGAGAGGAAAGCAGCATAAGAAGTGAACTCGTTCACCAAATGGACAAAATGAGGAAGAGAAGAGAATGTAGCTAGTACAGAGGTGATTACCAAGTGAAGAACTGAAGGGTCAAGGAATTAGAAATCACTGTAAGGACAAAAAGAAACAAACTTTTGACTTGAGATTGCAAAACAGAGAGAGAAATGGAATGATATCAGATTATGACTAGATAAGAAATTTCATAATTTACAAACATGGAAGTGGTATATTTGTGGGTGATGACAAGATCAAGGAAATAAACCATCTTCAGTTCTGGAAAGGGTGACCAAGAAGGCTGTGTCATCAGGAAGGAGCCAGGTCTTAGTGACAGCTGAAAGATGGAAAGAATGGGACAGGAAAAGATTTAAGATGAAGACTTGTTTGTTACCTAGGGACCAAGCATTCCAGAGAGTACACTGAAAAGTGAAGATTAGAATGGGGCATTGGAGGGTTTGGGTTGAAAGAAATAAAAATAAGAGAGTGAGCATTTGAGGATGGGGAATGAAATTTGAATGATAATCAGTGTTTCAGAATCAGTGCGTTAGGAAGGGTATGACCAGGTGGGAGTTTGTTAATCGTTGATGATTAATAAGTCATTGGCTGCAGATCTGAGTCCTCTCAGCTTTGGAGAAGGAGCAAGTTAGGGGAGCTGAGGGAATAACTCTTCTTCTCCTTGTCCTCTTCCTCCCCTCCTCCTCTCCTCTCCTCTCCTCTCCC
>CM053593.1:286137279-286155418 GCA_028646575.1 Pseudocheirus occidentalis | reverse complement strand
CAGGCTTCGGGCGTCCCTGGCCTCCGGCTTCCGCTATCTCCTGGAGAAACAACTGCACAGAAAACTTAAGACACAGGGCTTGCTTCTTGCTACTTTCTCTTAGGCTTGGCGTGGCTGGAACTCCCTCTCATTCTCTAAGCTTGGCATGGGACTGGAACTTCTGCCTCCGGGTAGCCTGTATTTAAGTCCTTTCTCCAGGACCCCTTAGGGCCCCTCCCCTGGCCTTGCCCTGGCCACAGTGAGCCAATCCTGCATCACCCTGAAGGCAGAGAGATAATCCTGCTTATCGCAAACAGGTGCAACCTTCGCATTCTGCCACGAGGTGATCACGGACTTCCTGTTAGCTGAGGACCAATTCAACCCATTACCAACAAGAGCCCCAACACTTCCTTTTTTTTTTTTTGCAGTAACCAAAAGTGCTACTATGAATATTTTTAAAAATCGCATTGGTTGATCATTCTCTTTATTTAGGTCCTTTAAAAATAACTGATGAACATGAGATCATTTATTTTATTATTTGGCATTCCTTGATAATTGTATTTATTTACTTTTTTGTGGGTTTCTGTTGTTTGGATTTTGTTTTTTTAGTCATTGAATAATCTGCTTATTTGGGTTGACGGGAAGTAGAGGAACTGGGATGACATATATAACAGTGTCCTCTCATTGAATACACTTTTTTTTCCCATTGATTTGTCTCAGGCTTTTGAACTGCAGCTTGAGATGTTATTGCTGGTTTTTTTTTGCTTTTTTTTTTTGGAGGGCAGTTGGGGTTAAGTGACTTGCCCAAGGTCACACGGCTAGTTTTTGTGTTAAGTGTCTGAGGCCGGATTTGAACTCAGGTACTCCTGACTCCAGGGCCGGTGCTCTATTCACTGCGCCACCTAGCTGCCGAATTGTTGTTTTCATATGCAAAGTGAAGCATGGTTTAGTTCTGGCCTCCAAGTCAGGAGTATCTGAATTTCAATCCTGTCTCTGGTTTATATTGTCGGTAGGACCTGGTCAAGACATACCTGATCTTTCAGAGCTCTAAGCAACTCTGTAAGCATATAAGTTGCATTAAGGGCAGTGGCTTTCATTGATCAAAGGAGTTTTCTCTCATGGGAGTTCTCTATATCAATTAAGTTAAGGGCACATTCTTGATTCCACCATTCTCTTCCCTTCCGGTCTTTGTGGTGTGTTGAAATAATCATGTAGTTATAATTTGATTTCCTTCATGCTTACAGGTCTTTTACACCTCCCCTCCCCCCTAACCACTATAAAATTTGGAGATGAAAGTATAGTTTTCTGGGGGTTATTTGTTGATTCTCTTCATTTGTTGCTTTGTTTTCTGTTTTAGAGGTTCTGAAGAGTTTAATGGCATTTGACTTTTTTATATTTGTCACATTCTTCTGTAATATTCATGATATTTTGGTAGTCTCTGCACACTTCTTCAAAGTCATAGCCTTTGGGTTGTATAGACATTATCTATTCTTTTAACATTATGTCCTTTTGCTTCTCTTCTGCTGGATTTTTCTCCATTTCAGTAATTTTTAATTTAAAAATATGTTAATCTCACTACTTTGGAGAAACTCTCTACCATGAAAGCTAATCTGCTATTTAAGTTTTTATTTCTGGTTTAAGACTTACAAATTCTGAAGTATATTCATTCCTCTTTTCTTCTCTTATAAATTTCATTTCTCTTTTAAACCATTTGTATTAACTTATTATTGTTCCATATGTTGCATTAAGCATTAGTTTACTTTTCTTTGTATTGTTAAGAGAATTTTGTAATTACATTGAGGAGTTAATTGTTATCCTTCTTTTAAGAGCTAAGATCTATTTTGTTCGTTTATGTTCTCATGTTTGTAGCACCAACACAATATTTACAGCACTGTCAGTGACTATAAATATGCCAGTATAGTTCTGAATCTCAAAATATAACAGACTCTTTAT
Organism: Pseudocheirus occidentalis; assembly: GCA_028646575.1. Taxonomy (NCBI): domain Eukaryota; kingdom Metazoa; phylum Chordata; class Mammalia; order Diprotodontia; family Pseudocheiridae; genus Pseudocheirus; species Pseudocheirus occidentalis. The sequence continues at coordinate 286,153,486 of CM053593.1, read as the reverse complement.
AGAAGACAGAAGCAAAACATTTATTCAGATATCATAACACCAATTCTCCAAACCAGAAAGCTGAATCCATCATAGAAACAAAAAAGTTAATACACCATAGCACAGAAGGGAAGCCACACCATCCTGTAGACTTTCCACAAACAAATACTCACAAGTCTAGCTATCTACTTGTCTGCCATCCTCTCCCTCCCACCATCTAGCTGCTCCTACTCCTAACTTTCTGTGGGCTCTGCTTCACCCTTCAGCAAACTCGTCCCACCACAGGCTCCATATAATTACATTTGGCCTATTAGGGAACAGGGAAAATCTTCAAAGCAGGAAAGATCTTCAACTTTCCTTAGGTCTATTAAGGGTCAGGGAAGATCTTCATATTCCCATTACCATTATGGCATTCTGTGTTTATTAAGTTTTGTTCTTCTCGAAGCCTTTATTTTTTCAGCCTTCTTTCCTTAGAATTTCCCATTACTTTGTATGTGGGGACATAAAGGGCTGGGCTGTAGAACTGCTACAAAGTTGTTCTCCTTTTCCTCTCTGACTGGGCTGAATCAATATTTGTCATTCTTTGTACTGTGTTATTGGGAATGGAAGGCTTTTTATAAAGACTATCTGCAAACTTATTATAAGGTTGCTAATCTTAGGACTACCTTAGGGAACATCACACTTCTCTCCGACCCCCAAACTCCAACATGCCTGGGTTTCAGCGTCTACTGATCATTGCTGATGTGGAGTGGCACAGGGGAAGAGGTAAACTATGACCTCTGCCGAAGGAGGACCTCCCGATAGCTGGCTGTCTTTTGTCACTTTGTGTGTTCCTGCTTGGGTGTCAGTCACCACTAGGAAAGTGTAGGCTGGTGTGGGAAAATGCTTAATAACTATTTTAAACGTCAGTATTTTTATGTTATTCATAAGGGTTTTAACTAAAAAAAATTTTGTCAATTCAGATTTATTTTCTCTATATCCAGTGTGTAATTCTTTTTTTTTTTTTAAGAAAAAAGGTGTATTGAAGAAAGTATATAGCCTACCGTGTTGTTGGCCCCAGGACTCTGAACTTTTTGATGGACATTTGAATGTTAGCTACTGTGCTGAAATGGGTACTTTGGCCCATAAAAGACAATGGTTTTCACTGAGCAGATTCGAGGGATGCCCATGAACTCAGACTCCCATAGGGAAATCATCATGCTCACTCATTGATGATGTCTGCCAATTCCTCCACCTGACAGAGTGTTTTGCCATATTGGTGTCTCTACTGTTTGTTTCCTCTGAACTCCCACCAGATTGGGCAGTAGGAAAGGACCAGCTGCTTGGGAAAAAGTTCAAGCAAAATCATTCATTCCTAGGAGCCCCTCCCTAGAGCACAGGTTGGAGGCCAACCACCTGAAAACGTTGGCAGCCAAGAAACAGCTTTCCCACTGTCCAGTAAATTGTTCCCTAGAGCAGGTTTAGGGGGAGAAGGCCAAGGGCAACAGAAGAATGGCTTAGTAGGAGAGAGAAATGGAAACTCTAGGGTATTGAAGTTGGAAAAAGCAGTTAAGAAGCTAAAGTAAATAATGCTCCTTCCTTAGTGTTTGTAGTAGTGTCCATTGTTCCAACAGAAATAGATTTTTTGACATTAGGGTTTTCTAGGTAGCATAATTTTCAGATGTTTTCTTATAAATTATGAGTACTTAGCTTAGTTGGAGCACAGTTCTAATGAATACAAGAGTATGAGTTCAGTTTCTGCACAGGTCAATTAACTCTTTCCAAACAAAAAGAAACTATTTTTATATCATCACAGATTTTTCTCCTAATATTGGAAAACTATTTCTCATTTGTGAGGTATTCATTACAAAGTAGACTGAAAGGGTATGGATTGCTTCATACAAACAATAAATCAATCAACTAACATTTATCAAGTGCCTACTGTGGACCAGAGACTATCCTGTATATTTAGATACAAAGACAAAAAAAAAGAAGTAGTCTTTGCCTTTAGATTTTATCCATCTCCATCCGTGGGGGAAAAATAAAACTCAGAGAACTTACTCTTTATCTTGAATATGAAGTATTTCTTTAGTAAACAGCATATTTTAATTTTAGATGCTATTGCCAGTTCATCAAAGAGGGTTTCTTATATGAGACTGCAAAAGTTTTTTACCTCATGATTAAAAGAAGTTCATTTTTTACTAGAAGTATGTTCATTTCTATAACATATAAGAATGTAAGTGAGTAATTAAAAAGACTTCCAGGCAATTAGGAGGCTTAGTGGATAGATCACTGGTCCTGGAATCAGAAAGACTTGAGTTCAAATCCAGCCTCAGATAGTTACCAGCTGTGTCATCCTGGACAAGTCATTTAATCTCTATTTGAATTAATCCACTGGAGAAGGAAATGGCAAACCACTCTAGTATCTTTGCCAAGGAAACCACATGTTCTACAAGGTCACAAAGAATTGGACATGACTGAATGACTAAACAAGAATTGTAAAGACTATTTTTTAGTGATTATTTAGTGATCTAGGTATCTGATTATATTTCCATAGAAACCATGGTAATAAAAATCTTTTTAATAGACTAATGGAACATCTTGATTAATTATTTTTCTATTTTCATGAAGAGGTTAAAAATGTATTCCAGAAAGCTATTTTCTACCCTGGATTGTTTTCCACTTCTATTCATAAGTTACAGTGAAATTTTTTGCTAGTATAGCCATGTTCCTGAATTAGAGGTTTTTTTTTTAAGTTAACACAGAAACATGATTGAGTGCCAACTTTGGACATAAAATTATTTGAACTATTTTATGGAATTACATGAATTTATAATTTGATATTCCATTAAAAAGTAACTGGCGAGTCACTCAGTGTGTTGCAGGTGGTTATTCATAAGAATTCACAGCAAGAATCGTCCTTCACCAGGCTTTGGTCACCTGTGAGAATTTACAGTGGATTGTTCTTCACGGGGAACTTTGACATGCAAATATGGGAAATATTTGTCATTAATTTCCCCTCAGAGACAGGAATGCGATTTTTGTCAGAAATAGAGATTGAAACACAATAAAACTTAATTTATATAAGAGATACTGTAACCATTATATGGAATTAAGCTAAAAATATGGAAGAACATTAAATTAGCTGCAATATTGGGGGGTGGGGTATAGATTTATTGTCATAGTCCAGTCTTTTAAATTTGCTACAATCTACTGCTTATTTCTTCCTTTGTTCCTTCATTCCTTCCTTCCTTCCTTCCTTACTTCCTCCCTTCCTTCCTTCCTTCCTTCTTTCCTTCTTTCCTTCTTCACCTTCCTATTATTTCTGTTCTTCTTATTTCCCATTTTCCAGCTTAATCTTCCAGTGCTGAATATTGGAAAGATCTTCTTAGCTTGTGAGTCAATTTTTCCCCTGGAAAAGGTATGGTACAATAAACTCATTCAATTTGTGCATTACTAGCTACTTATTACCTGTTTGGTCTTAGGCAAATTACCTAACTTTTCCTGGTCTGAATTTTCTCATCTGAAACATAAAAGGCTTTGACTAAATGATAGCTAAAGCTCCTTTTAGCCCTAAATCCAATGAGTCTATAATTTTTAAAACTTTAAATTAAAACTCATAATAAATATGACTGAATTTTTTATTGCTTCACAATTTATAATAGTTCATCCATATGCTTTCTCACATTTTTCTTTGCATCATAAAATATTGTTCTTGCTACCAGCTAAAATTCCATAACTTATAGGAAACTTTTCCCCAATCTCCCTCAGTTCTAGTGCCTTCTTCCTGTTGCTTATTTCCAATTTATCCAGTGTACAGCTTTGTTCATATATAATTGTTTGCATGATGTCTCCTGGAATAGTTTGGGAGCTTATTAAGGGCTGGGGCAATCTTTTGCCTTTTTTTGTAATCCCACTGCTTAATACAGTGTCTGGTAGGTATTAGGTGCTTAATAAATGATTACTGACTGACTGAGGAGTGACAACAGCCTTGTGAAGTAGGAAGCTGAGGAAAACTTAAGCTGAGAAGATCTAAGTGACTTAGACAAATTTCCCCACCTAGTAAATAGCAGAACTAGGAGCAGAACCAACATGGCCCCATGCCTTTTCGTACCTTCTACTTGAGATTTTGTGTACTCAATGAATGCCAAGTACCTTTAAAATCACTCTAATAAAGATACAGTTTGTTAATTAGATCTGTGGTAAAATGATTTTAGCATTCCCTGAATATGCACGGATATATGCATATTAGGAAACCTATTAACAAAGAAGATGAAGATCAATGATGAGCTTGGTTGTCAGGAACATCAGAGAAAGAAATCACACAGGAGGCATAAAAGATATGCTTGGATGTGAGGCTTTTGTTGACTGGAACTCAATTATTTTTATTAAGTATTCATTGAGTTAGAACACTCTGCTCAAACAACCAGCAAATAGAGATAACTGACATCAGATTCTTTTCTGTTTTGATAGAAGGAGGAGTTAGAGGTCAAGAAGACGTTGGGTTCCTCAAGTGGCAGGGGGTAGAGTAAGGGTCACCACTGAGGCAAGAGAAAGTTACAGAAAAAAGAGGCTAGGGTCATTGAAGATAAACTTTATTGTTTTTACCACCTGACTTCCAGATCACCCTATTTACTTTGAATTTTTTGCATACAAATAGAAGCTGCCTATTGAGTTAGTTTGGTACTAGGAACATAGACAGTTTAGCAGGAGTATTGCCAATAAGCTATGGCATATAAATAAATATTGTTTCTGTGACATGGGAAGCTCTTTGATTTTTGTCTTTTTGCACAGACAGCATTCTTACCTAAGAGATTCATTCTCAAAATCTATTTAGCAAGGTATCCCTGTGAATATTGATCATTCTAAAATGTAACCTACATTTTTTTTCTGGATGAGCTACAGTATAGCCTTCTTTCCCCCCATCCCTACCCCATCCACCACTAATTAAGGATAATCAAATTAGCTGCATATAAATCTAATATATAAATGACAAGGAATATGCATGTTTTCCCAGCTCACTCTCACTCTCTCTCTCTCTCTTTACAAATTTGACATTTTCTTATTGTTGTTTTTAGTGCTGTTGTCAATGTTTTCATTGTTTTGTTGCATATTGCTATAAGCTTGTGGATAACTGATTGGCCAGGCTTAAAACTCATCAATAAACTGGTGGTGGGGGCCGGGGGGTGGGGGTGTCTATCTCAAGTATGTGAAGACTTCCTCGGATGGAATGGGCAGATAAGAACAATTTTTTCCAGTGGCCATGAAGATGACTGTAGCAGGTGCTCTAGAACACTTAGAGCATGGTCAGACATTGAAGATACCAAACTCATCTACTATATCCTGGACCACTGCCAATTTTCTTGACTTTTGTCCTGCCACTGGGCTTCAATGACTCAGGAAGAGAGAGTGAGGCTGATGACTTTGTGTAACACTGCCTCACTTAAATCCAATTTACTTGCAAGTCAAGATATCACCTATGATGTCATTGATCCTCTTCAAAAACAATGGACAAAAAAATAATGATGTTGCTATAAGACATTGACACTGGAAATACTTACTCTAAGGACCAATTGCACAAAACATTGCCCATATGCAGATTCACTCACATTTACTTACATTTCTCTTACATGTGAATCTTTATATTATGAAATATTGGAACCTTGGCATGGAAGTCTACATATTTTGTAGTTTTTTTCATTTCTTAAGTAATTAATCAAAGTGATTTGTTTTTTTTATTATTGTATTAATTAGTTTCACAGAAATATACATATGCATGAGATAGTACAGGGGAGTGATAGAAAAGAGATAGCCATCCAGGACAGGGTAGTCCAGGAAGCAATAAGAAGTCAAAGGAAGCTCCACATTAAAATGGAACAATAGATTAATACCAGTCCAGCAATCAGGAGAGAAAGGGTAAGTATAATACAGATTGTTGGGACAATGAGGAGAAGTATGTCCAGAATCTGAGGAAAGCCTTTCTCTCAAGGAAGTATCTTATATTAAAGTAACTTTCTAGCCTGTTATTCAGCAGCACCCTACCTATCAAATGTTCATACTGGGTCTCTGACTGGGCTCATCTCACAAAATTGCCTCCCCATTTAATTCTTCCTAGTAGATGTCAGTTCTGTGATGAAAAAGCTGCTGTCAAAGAACAGAGAGTAATGCCCATGAGTGCGGATACCTCTGCTAATGAGAATCCCTCCCAGGCTTTTCCATAGTCTGACAGCCTTACAGATTTAGATCTACTTTACTAGTATGTATCAGGTTCCCACTGACTCTTGGACAGTCAGTAAAAAGTATTGTCAGCATCCTGTTTTTGAGAACCTGGATTTTCCCCTCAAGATGGCATAAATATAAAGTTCACTGTTTTTGTTGCTCTTTGCATTATTTCCCTTTCAGGCTGTACTTTTGAGATGAAGATCTGGGCATGATAACTAGCAGCCTACTGGTTGTCTGTGGGGAGATAATCAAAGGAACTCCCACTTGGGAGTAAAACACACACATATGAAGAATGTCTTGCCCAACAGCCCAAATGGAATCCTGTTGTAGTTTTTCTTTAGCTGCTGCCATTTGGCACTTGGAAAGAAATCAGCAAATCTGTAGATGAGGGTTAAACCATCTACAAAATAGTTTTTGTCATTTTGTCATTTGTCTAAGGATTTCTTTTTTCAGAAAGAGAGAGACAGAGAGAGACAGACAGACAGACAGACAGACAGAGACAGAGGGAGAGAGAGAGAGGCAGAGAGACAGAGAGAGAGAGAGGCAGAGAGAAAGAGGGAGGGGGGGGGAAATCAGGAACTACCTGATAGTCTTGTAAACTCAGTGTAGTGATCGGGCATCATAGGCATTTTATACAAGCTTTTGCTTTCTGGAAGTTATCCAATCCTGCTCTAAGGGAGAGTCCTCTCTTCCTGAGATTCTTTCTGCCTCCTGACAAGTGATTCATACTTGAGATAAAATAGAAGACTTTAGCAACCAGCAAGATGAATAATCCATCTTATATCTGCCAGAGTTTCTTTGAGGGTATCAGTAACCTAAAATACCCCAAGAGGCTCCAGACTGTAAATGGCTCTACATTCAAAGGAGCCGAACAGTTCCCATTCAAACTAATGAAGATGACCATTCTTATTGGCCAAAACACAAACCCACACCCATGACCTCAGATTGTTGGTGGGTTAACACAAAGGAGACAGCTTGATCTGAAAGTCTTGGAATTTACTCTACTTTAGAAGTCAGAAATAAAAGGGGAATTGACTTTGATTTAGAGACATTTTTTCCTTTTGCAAAGTTCTTAGCCTTGTATTTAGCAGCAATTAAAATCATAACCAGCTGCCCATTGAGGCTTTCCCTGTAATTATTACCTTCTTCCATCCAATAATCTTTGGTGTTTTTGCAAGGACCTGTACCTTGATGTGGTTTCCAGGATGTTGAAGGGGTGTAACCCACTGTACTTAGTGACATTTGTAAATTTCATGTTGGACCCTATTTACTCAATTCAATTCTCAATACATCTGGCAAAAAAGGATTTCAGCATTGTTCTTTGGACAAGAATGACTTTATGAGCTTCTTATACTTAGGCTGACTGAAATCTTCTGGTCTGTGCTAGCCCGGACTTTTTTTGTAAGGCTTGTGACCAAGGCATGCCTTTTTGAAAGAACACATTTTTAAAATACTTCAATTCAGATTTGAAAGACATGCTAGGCAAACTGGTCAGAAATTCTGAAAAGCCTTTTAGATTTCACTATGGTTTTCAGTGTTCTGGGTGTGTTGTTCTCTGTCTGTCATATTTCCATAGAATTTGGGACTTGATGAATGATAATACAATCATTTTAGCACTCTGCTCTCAATCAGTCCAGACTATGGATTTCCTTAGATTTTATTCCAAACATTATTTTCTGTATCTCATTCTAAGAAGTTTTAGATTAGCAGAGAATACATACAAACAGCTTGGAAATTTTTTGTTCTATAATTAATGTGGTGTTTTTGCACTCTCTATTCTGCTGGTTGACTCTACCGAATTAGTTTGTGACTAGTAACTAATCACATTGGTAATATTTTCCTCCATATTCATTTCTAAAGAAGGTTAATCTCAATTTAAAATGGAAAAAAATGAACCATAATGAGTTTCACAGCAATGATTCTTGCAAACTGAACTCATTATCTTGTAACAGAGCATGTTTCATCTTATGAAACTACTAAACTACTCATGTCTTCCATCAATCAGTCAATAAGCACTTATTTGTTGCCTACCATGGGCAAGGTTTTGGGCTAGGCCTTGGGAATACCAAGATAAAAGTAAATAGCACCTTCCCTTTAAAGTTTGCTTTCTGCTGATATATATATAGCCTTCTGCATCAGAGAATGTCACAACCCTCTTGACCAACTGCCCTATCACAAAGTAATAAGGTGTGGGTATTCCTGAAAAACAAGCTTCCCTCCACAGCCTCCATGTGATCACATTCAGCCTATTAGGGGGCAGAGTATATTTTCAAATTAGGGAGAGTCACTTATGCCTATCAAAGGGCCTAGGGTCAGGCAAGATCTTCAGATTCCCATAACATTTGGTCCCAACATCTTTCATGCTCATTACATAGGCAATTTAAATCTGAATTAGCATTAACCTCTCTTAAGTATGACATAATCCCCACAAAATGGAGACATCACATTTGCAAGATATATAACATAGCAGGGCATTACCAGCAACAATATAATATTCACAATGCTTATAGTAACTATAAATATGCTGATATGGTTATTAATCACAAAAAGCAACCGGCTCTCTACATGGGAAATATAACTAGAACATTTATTCAAATAAAACTGAGTCCTAAAACCAGAAAGTCAAAGCCATCATAGTAGTTATGAAGTTGGCACATGTAGTTAATGTAGTAAACACCATATTCTCAAGCCTTCAAAACAGGATAGGCTACCTCAGGCAAAGAGCCTCCTCTCCTCACTCATGGCAACTGTTCAGCATCCACGCAGCTTGCTCCCAGCAGCTCTGGCCATAGTTGCCATCCCTGGCAGTCCTTAGCAGAGATTCTGGTGGCTCAAAAAAAAGGAGTTTGCGCTGCAGTTGCTGCCGCTGCCTCTGCTTCCAGTCACCACCACAGGAACTCTAGCCTGGCTCTGGATTTCTCTTGCTCCAACCCTTCCTGCTATGTCAACAAGTTCAAAGGGCATGGAAGATCTTCAAATCCCATTACCATTACAGAAGGTCAGTATATTCACTGAATATACCATCTCCAGTTGCCCTGATTTGTATCTTGCCACATGACCCAGATAGCTTAGGAGAAGAAAGTGAGGATGGTAACTGCACAGCCCTCCCTCACTGAAGTTCCATAATGTGGTCCTCTCTGAGAATGAAGGATGAACAACAACTCTCTCTGCAACTTGTACTCTTAGTTGCCTGGATCACTTAAAGATTAAGTGACTGAGGATCATATATTTAGAACCAGAAGGGATCTTAGAAGTCATTGAGTCCCACCCTCTCATTTTACTGATGAAGAAACTGAAACAAAGAAAGGGTGACTTGTCTAGGATTACAAAGCTAGGAAGTATCATCTGCAAGATTTGAATCCAAGCTTTTCTAAGTTCCCCTCCAGCACTCCACATAACAATCCATAACACAGAATGCATTTTTGTAGATTTTTGTGATACAAAATGAATGAATATGTCTTAAAAAACATATATTGTTAAGCCATAGCCAGGCAGGTGTTATGGAAATTTGCTCGGCTATGTGACCCACATCAGTATTTCATTGTACTGCTTCTTGGCATGTTGTTTGCCCCAATTATTTTGTGGAAGTATGAGGTGTCAGTCAGTGGTGTTTACATTATAAGACTAAGCATCCTCAGGCAGGATCTCCCAGCTGGTGGACTCTCTGCAAGAGGATGAGAGAAGACTGGGAAATGAACCCCTCTGTGCTCAGGGAATATGTATTTTCACCTAAAATATTTCATATAAGCCTACTTTATTAAACACACATATATACATACACACAGCCCAGGTTTAATTACTGCTGCATTATGTACCTAGAGACTTAAGTGTTTGTGGTATAACAGTTACCAGGCTCATAGAAAATTTCAGCATGGAATTATTGTGGCATATTCCCAAGTTGTCATTATTTCTTACCTCCTCCCCCATAGAACTTTCCTTTTTCTTTCCCTCTACTTAAACTGCTCTTCTCCCACAATCTTGCTCTAAAATTTCCTCAAGATGGCATATTTTGAAGTTTGGGGAGACAAAAATAATTTCTTCTCCATCTTTCTTTGGGATTTGGAACAAACATCTTTATGCCCTGCTTGCTGACTCTTCACTGAGTTTCTCTCATCTTTTCTTAATCTTCCTCCATTCCCAATCAAGCCTATTATTTCTTGTGAATTTAATTTTCATTTGCTCTTCATTTGATCTTCCTGTTGCCCTCTCTCTGAGTTTTTCCTCCCTTCTCCTTTCCAAGGGACCTTTGAGGTAATTTAAGGAAACTCACATAATGAAACATAAGCCAAGACATGTTAATTACCTGAGACCACAAACTGATGGCAGAGCTTAGATTCAGACTCTGCTGTTCAAACTCCTAGAGCAGTATTCTTTCTACGGCGCCATGTTGCCTGAATATTTTTATCCTCCCAACTCACATGTCATGCTGGAGTTGGAGGCAGCAAAGCATTGTAGAAACAAAACAAACAAAAAAACCCAAGGATGAAAAAACTGGGGGCAAAACTGGGTAGAACAGGACAAGGTCAAGGCATGGGTATTAATCAGACCCATGAAGTACATGAAAGTTAATAATTAAGATGGAGGTAGGTTAGTATCTAATTCAACAAGTTGGAGCCAGGGATTATTAAGTTTCTAAAGGAAAATATTCAGACCCAAATAATCAGTTAGGACAGCAGGTGCAATATACCTTGCAAATGCAAGGAATACTTGAAACTCCCACACTGCTTAGGAACCCCCTTACACATTACTGTCAATGCCAGATGTGGCCACTATAGAGCTGGAGGACAATCAGTCAGTCAATCTTTGAGAATTTACTAAACATACCAGGCACTAACTAACTACTCCAGTCACTGAAGATTCAAAGACAAACCTGATTTCAGTCAAGATCGTGGCTCAGGGGGGCAGCTAGGTGGCCCAGTGAATAGAGCACCAGCCCTGGAGTCAGGAGGACCTGAGTTCAAATCCAACCTCAGACCCTTGACATACATACTAGCCATGTGACTTTGGGCAAGTCACTTAACCCCAAATGCCCTCCCAAAAGCAAAATAAATAAATAAATAAAAGATTGTGGCTCAGGGGTAAGGACAAATACAGACATACTATATCTCTGCTTCTACCTTTCAAACAGTTTCTGAAATTTCCCTATACAATACTATTCAAACATCTCATTATAATTGGTCTCATTTTATTCAACATGCTCCATTTGCCCTTTCCCTTGGTCATAATAGAAATATAAGATTTCTTTATTGCATGTTTAGTTTTTCATATGGCTGTGTTTCCTTTATGTATATATTCACATTAATGTGGATCTATGCTTTGAAACAGAAGTCTTTAGAGAACAGGGTGCCTAACCATATATAGGACGCGTAGCCTAACCCTATGCACAGATGGGCAATTAATATGTTTTATGTGATGATGATGATGTCCCATGGGCATGCACTAGAATTTTTGTGCTTGTTATTATGACTCTAGCTAGTCCAAATTCAGGCAGCTAGAACAAGGTTGATTTATACCCAGAGAATACAGATTTGGATCCTGTTTCTGGAAGCTGGAATCCTTTTCTTCCTCTATGGGACAGGTACAAAAGACAGCTGTGGAATGACTCCTCCACCCAAACCCTGCCAATGACCTGAATCCTTAGCAGTAAAGAGCCACCCTTTCACACGCTCTTACAGTTGGAGAAGGGAGAGGGGAAAACTTAACTCATTTTGCCAATCCATTCCCAACTCCCTGCTTAACAGGACTACCTAATGTGTTGAGTTACATACAGTGGTTTTAGCCTAGGGACAAGGCTAAAACTATCAATTTTGTTTAAGGCAGTAGATCAAACTGAAACCTGGATCCCACTAGCAAAAAGAGCCAATGCTTTATTCACTATGTCACTTGAACTCTCTCCTTAGGTTCTATAATTATTACATGAAAAGGTCATGAGATTTCACCCTCTGACTAGTGGACACACAACCCCATCTCACTGGATGATACGGAAGGGACTATCCACTTGTATTTTAAAATTACAAAGATGAAACAGAGATCTGAGACTTTCAAATGGACTTTCAGTTAAACCCTGGGTGCTGATTACTACTGATGCTAAATCATTACATACTGTCTGAACAAAGAACACCTGGGTGAATGACTTTAGTTTGAGTGTGGGTGTTGGGGAGAAAGATGGAAAGAAAATGCAAGGAAAAAGTCTTGAATGCTGCTATCAGACGAATATTTAGGGAGAAAATTACATGGGAAGGATACATTGGTTTGCCAGTCTTTCCTACTACGAGGGGCAGTATTGGCATTTCTGGTGCAACAAATTATGATCAACTAAGATTTCAAGTTATGGATGATTCTACAATAAGCATAAACACATGGAAAAGCCTAACATTTTACTTTAAGAATGGACTCCAAATGTAGAGGGCCTTCCCAAAATAACAGCATTAGAACAAGGTTATTTCTCAAATAAAGAAAAAGACAATAAGTAAACAAACCAAAGTTTGGTGACAGCGTTACCAGATGTGCTACAAAATTGAGAACATCTTATGTTCTCTCTGACAAAAGAGAATTTAGTGAGATAGGTTTCCTTCTGTCTATTCTGTATGAAGTAACTAGTGATGAGAGACAGCATGGCAATCTAACCCAGACCTTTTACTTTGAAATCAACATGAAGCAGCTGCCATGAGTTCAGTTAACTCAAGATGAAACTTCTGGCCTAGTTGGAATGAAAACTGCCATGTTTTCACACCCAATATTAGATAAGCTCTTTCTTCTTATATCATGGACTATTCTTTCATTGATCTTCAAGAATCTAAATTTGAGAGGTAAGGAAAGGCCTAAAGGATCATTTATTTCAAAAAGTTAAAACATGTCTCATTTAAAACAGGCTGGATAGTTTCTATCAGAAACAAGAATGGACCAAGAGTAGGGATACTGAGATCTGTTCTTTCTCTGTGATAACAAATACAAAATCCTGGCATTAGCTATAGAAGGAGCAAAACTCAACAAAAGGTTGCCTCGTATCGCTCCCTACTTGTTTTATGTATCTGGCATCCACAACTATATTTTAATCTGAAAAGAGCACTGGAGTTGGTGTTGAAAGACCTGAGTTTGAATCCTATCACATATATGATCTTGGCAAGTCATCTTTCCTCTCTGGAACTCAGATCTCTTATCTATAAAGTGGGGAAGGAGTGGTCACATAATCTCTAAGGACCTCTCCAGCTCTAAATCTATTCCCATGACTGGCACATCTTTTGTTATCCTCATAGTCTAGCACAATGTGGGCACATAGTATAAGCATTTAATGAATATTTCTTGATTCATTCAATAATGATATAGAAAGCATGGTTACCTAGTTTCGAGTGAATGAGTTTTGGGTTGAGAGTGTGGACGGACAAAATGCTACTTCTTATTGTTAGGGTCAGAAGTATGTAAAAGGGGTGGAGCCAAGATGGTGGCATAAAAGCAGGAAAATTCTGCGGTTCCCACATAGCCACCTCAAATACCCATAAAATATGACTCTAAACAAATTTTAGGGCTCCAGAACTCACAAAAGTACAGAAAAACATTGTAAAATTTGAAAAAAAAACATAGCTGAAGGCAGCTTGGCAGGCAGGACAGGAAGGGCTCATCAAAGCAAGTTGGGAGCCAAAACCAGCCCAGCCTGAAACCAATGCTTGGTGTGGGGGCAGGGAGGGGAAGAAGGGGGGGGTTGGCAAGGACAAACCACAGCTGGAGCCTTCAGGAGAGTGGATCAGAGGCAGCTGTGGCAATTTCCAGAATTATCAAGCTGTAAGAAATAAGGACTAAGTAAAAGGTTAGTGGAACTCAGCTAAATTCAGGGGAGAGGGTCCGGCCAAACTGCCCCAATGGCAAAGAAGCATCAGAAGTGGCACAGCCGCCTCAACATGGCTGTTTCAGAGCTTGCAGACTGCAGATTGCAGAAGGGCTAAGCAATCATTCAGGGGCTAAGTGCTCTTGCCTTAACTTGCCTGGATCAGGATGGTGGTCTTGGGTGGTGGTCCTGAGGTGAGTTTTCAGTGAGCCAAAGCTGGTGGGAGCTGCAGCAGCCTCCTAATAGCTCCAGCAGCTGTGAAAACCCCAGTGAACTGGGACAGAACTTTTCCCCCTGGAAGCAGAGTTTCACAGAGCTAAAAAGTCAAGTAATTGACTGGCAACATGAGTAGGTAAAGGAAATAATGTAAGAACAGTAATTGAACTTTAGATTCCTTTTTTGGGCACAAAAAGGATCAAAGCATGGAAAGGGAGAAAGACAACACAGTCAGAACTCCTACACCAAAAGCTTCCAAGAAAAATGTAGATTGGTTACAAGCCATAGAGAAGCTTAAGAAGGATTTTGAAAACCAGATAAGTGGAGGGAAAATTGGGAAGAAAAATGAGAATGATGCAAGAAAATCATGTAAAGAGAGTCAACAACCTGACTGAAGAAAATAACACCTTAAAAAATAGATTGACTCAAAAGGCAAAAGAGGCCCAAAAAGCCAATGAGGAGAAAAATGCCTTAAAAAGTCAAATTTACCAGATAGAAAAAGAATCTCAAAAGCTTCCTGAAGAGAATAATTCCTTCAGAATTAGAGTGGAGTAAATGGAAGCAAATGACTTAATGAGCAATCAAGATACTATTAAACAGATAGAAACAAATGAAAAAATAGAAGGCAATGTGAAATATCTCCTTGAAAAAACCACTGACCTGGATAATAGATCCAGGAGAGACAATTTAAAAATTATTGAACTACCTGAAAGCCATGATCAAAAAAAGAACCTAGAAAGCATCCTTCAAGAAATTCTCAAGGAAAATTGCCTGGATATTTTAGAACCAGAGGGCAAAATAGAACTTGAAAGAATTCACCAATTACCTCTTGACAAAGATCCCAAAAAGAAAACTCCTAGGAATGTTATATCCAGGTTCCAGAGCCCCCAGGTCAAGGAGAAAATATTACAAGCCTCCAAGAAGAAACAATTTGAATACTATGGAAACACAATTAGGATAATCCAGGATCTAACAGCTTTTACATTAAGGGATAAAGGGCCTGGAATATGATATTCTGAAAATCAATGAAGCTAGGATTAAAAGCAAGAATCACCTACCCAGCAAAATTGAGTATAATGTTCCAGGGTAAATATGGTCATTCAGTGAGGTGGAGGACAAACATTCTTGCTGAAAAAACCAGAACTGAAAAGAAAATTTGACATTCAAATAAAAGAAATATGAGTAGGTAAACATGAAAAGAAATCATAAGGAACTTATCGAAGTTGAGCTATTTATATGCCAACATGGAAAAATTATGATTGTAACTTCTGAAACTTTTCTCTGGATGAGAATAGGTGAAGGGAATACAAATGTATATATACATATACATATACATATGTCTATATAGGAGGATATATATATGCATATGAATACATATCTGAGTATGTGTATATACGTATACATAGAGGGCACAGGATCTATTGAATAGGAAGAGACAATCCTTTAAAAGGTAAAATTCTGAGATGGGAGAGGAATAGAATGTGAGGAGACAGAAAGAGACAGAATGGGATTAATCATCTCATATAGAAAAGGCAAGGCATAACAGTTACAGTGGAGGGGAAGAACAGGAAGGCAAAAGGGAAACGGTCAAACTTACTCTCATACAATTTGGCTTAAGGAAGGAATGACATAAACTCCAAACTGGGTATCTTACCACACAGGAGAGTAGGGTGGATGGGGATGAGAGGTGGGATCATGGAGGGGAGGGCAGGGTTGGGGTGAGGGTTGCTGGAAGCACACACTTCTATAAAAGGACAGGGACAGGGTAGAGAATAGAACAAGGGTGGGGTGGGATAGGAAGCAGGGACATTTAATCAGTCTCTCACAATATGTCCACTGTGGAGATGTTCTGTGTAATTACACATGTACAGCCTATATTGAATTGCTTGTCTTTCCATTGGGGGTGGGTAATGAGGGAGGAAGGAAAAGCATCTAGAATTTAAAGTTCTATAATCAAATGTTAAAAATATATGTGTGTGTGTATATATA
>CM053593.1:286065934-286136779 GCA_028646575.1 Pseudocheirus occidentalis | reverse complement strand
ATATATATATATATATATAAATACATATCTGAGTATGTGTGTATATGTGTACATAGAGGGCACAGGATCAATTGAATAGGAAGGGATGAGACTTTAAAAGGTGAAATTGTGAGGTGGGAGAGGAATAGAATGAGAGGAGACAGGGAGAGACAGAATGGGCTTAATCATCTCTTATAGAAAAGGCTAGGACAATTGTTACAGTGGAAGGGAAGAACAGGAAAGCGAAAGCGAAAGGGTCAATCTTACTGTCATTGAACCTGGCTTAGGGAAGGAATAACATAAACTCTAAACTGGGTATCTTGCCACACAGGACAGCAGGGTTGATGGGGTTGATAGGGGTGATGATGGAGGGGAGGGTTGCTGGCAGCACACACTTCTGTAAAGGGACAGGGACAGGGTAGAGAATAGAACAAGGGGTTGGAGGTAGGATACTGAAGAGGGACATATAATCAGTCTCTCACAATATGTCCTTTGTGGAGATATTCTGCATAACTACACATGTACAGCATGTATTCAGTTGCTTGTCTCTCCAGTGGGTGTGGGTGAAGATGAAGGAATGGAAAGATTCTAGAATTTAAAGCTCTATAATCCAATGTTAAAAATATATATGCATATATTATTATTAATATTATTAACTACATGCAACTGGGAATTAAGATATACAGGCACTGGGATAGGGAGATCCATCTTGCCCTACTGGAAAGTCAGAGGCACAATGCGGGAGGACATAGGAGAGAGCAGATTGGGCAAGAGGTTATACAGTGGGATGTCTGTTTTGGGGTGGTTGGTGGGGGGAAGAAGGGGAGAAAATTTGTAACTCAAAATCTTGTGGAAATGAATGACATAAACAATAAAACATAAAATTAATTTAAAAAGAAATAAAATAAAACAATAATAATAACAATAACGAAATATCTATAATATCAAGTAAAAAATATTCAAGAAAGTGAGACTGAAGCACCTTATGGACCTCAAATTGTATGATAAAACAACTACCAAAATCATCTGATACCAGCTAAAAATAGAAATGTAGATCAATGGAACAGACTAGAAAAAGAAGAATCATAAATAATGTAATTTGGTAAGACACCTGATAAATTCTATTAGATAAAATAATTAAGAAAAATTGCCAATTTGAGAAGAAATGTTAAGAAAACTGGAAATTAGTCTGGCAAAAAATAAGTATATATTAACATTTATTCCATATTTCATAATAAATTTGGAATAGAACATTTCTTAAATATTAGCAGTCACACCCTGTTTAAAAATATATGAGAAGCAGATAATACAATTTTCAGAGCTATGGAGAGGATGAATTTTTTTTAAAAAGAAGGGACAGAGGCAAAAGATTAAATAGTTCCATTTCATTCCATGAAATTGACAATTCGTGTTTAGGATAAAAAGGGAAACAATAAACTGAAGGAAAAATAACTGCGATTCAAATATCTCTGATGAAGTTTTGATATCCAAGATACTTAGAAAAGAAATGGAAACATGTCCAACCAAAATGCAGTCCACAAAAGATAAGTGGCCAAAGGATATCAAAAGAAGAATAAAAAAATATTAGCAAACCTATGAAAGAAAAATGCTTCAAATCATAAACAATACGTAGGCTATTCTCTTCAAAGTCAAATTGCTATTAGGCTTAGATCAACATATTATACTATATTCCATAATAAATTCAAAATGGATATCTGACCTTAATATTTAAAATAATACCATAAAAATCAGAAAAGAAGCAGATCATGCTTCTTTTACAACTATCAATAGGAAAAATATTCTAAACCAAAGAAAGGGTAGACATAATTTCAAAGAAAAGAAAAACCCTTTTGATCAAATGAAATTTAAAAATTTCCTATACAAATAAAATTAATGTATCTAGGGTAAGAAAGGAAACAATTTCCTGGGGGAAATCTTCTTATCAGATTTCTTAGATAATGATTTGGTATCCTAATAGAACAAATAGAACAAGTATTTAAAGTGACTCTGAAAAACAAAATTTGGTCAAACATATGAGCAAACATTTCTTAAATGGGTTATTAATAAACTTGTAATAAACGTGGAAAAGAATATTCCACATCACTAATAATCAAAGAAATGCACGTGAAAGCAACCCTGACAGTTCACCTCACACCCAACAAATTTTGAGAATAGTCAATATTGCAAAAGTTGTGAAAAGACAGGCCCATGTTATTGGTAGAGTTACAAATTAACATAATCATTTTGGAAAGCAATCTTGAAGTATGCAAATAAAGGGGTTAAAATGCCCAAATCCTTTGAAAAAGAGAAACTATGATAAGGAATATACTACATATACCGAGGACATTCACAAAAAAGAAAGACTCCATATACACCAAAATATTTATAACAACACTTTTTTATGGTAGCAAAGAACTAGAAATAGAATAGATGACTATTAATTAGGGAATGGCTAGACCAAGTGTGGGGAACCTGTGACCTCAAAACCATGTGTAGCCTTCTAGGTCCTTAGGAGCAGCCTTTTGACTGAGTTCAAGTTTTATAGAACAAATTCTTTTATCAAGGGGATTTTTTCTGTGAACAAATATTCACATGTTCTGTGAGGACACAGGATCCTCACCCCTGGGCTAGAACAACTGTGGAACAATAATGTATTATATTATTACTGTGTTATAACAGATGATGAATGTTATGAACACAGAGAAACATGGAAAGCATATAGATCTAGGGAAAATATATATAATGATTAACAAAATAACAAGGCCAACAATCACAGAAAAATTAAAGTTAATGTGGAAAATTTACAAAGTTTGTGCTTGGCCCCAAAGAATAGATGTAAAAAGACAACATCTTTCACTCCATTTCAGAGGCAAAGGGAGTGGGGTGGGGAGGATGCATTTATGAGTATGCATTATTACATATAATCTCAATTTTTTAATGTCTTGATCACTTTCTATAATAACTATACTCTGCATATTGTTATGTGCAAAAGACCTGGGTTTAAGTCTTAATTCTGCCTGGTGTGGAACCTTGAAAGTACATCACTTAATTTCTCTTCTGGGTCTGATTTTCTTCATCTGAAAAATAAGGGTGTTGGACAACTTGAACTTTTCTAGAGTTTTCTAGATTTATATCTATGATGAATAACTCTTTTGATGCCATCTAGAGGGAATCTTTTTTCTTGTAGTTGAACTCTGCATAGGAAATACTATATAATAACTAACTCTCCTGCTTTATGTCTTTTAAAATATATTAATCATAGGGGTTATTAAAGGAAGTTATCTCTTTATTTCTTTCAAGGACTCCTGATAAAAACATACACATGTGCAAATATCCTTGTCAGAGGCTAAGATGGTATTTTGCTGTATTAAATAATATATATATATATTTTAAATTCAATGAACAATAAGCAGTCTTTATTGGATTATCTGCATCTTCAATGAGTATTTGAGAAAATCTAACTATTCTCTTTGGAGACCTCCATCAATGATGCCTATAATAAATGTATAGGTAATTCTCATAAAATTGTGTAGAGACAATAAATGTAGATCTAGATATCTATAGTTATTCATTTTTATAAACATTTTTAGGTAATAATAGAGTCTGAAATTGTTTCCAAGCAATTTGTCTGTTCTCTTTTCAAGATATTTTAAGAATGAATTTCTCAATTCTGCCACATAGTGTCACTTCCATAGTGGACCTTCTTTGTGTATACTTAGTTAAGTTGACTTGCCTTTAAAAATAAATTATTCCCTTAGCATATTTTATCCTTCCTCATTCAGCAGAGCATGCCAGGGACTATGCCAAACGTGGTAATTCAACTCTTTGTGATGGAAAATAGAATTTATTATGAAAATCTTGACTGATTACAAAAAAATGCAGCCCTTTGTTTCCTTCTGTTTTTTCTGTAGAAAACTTCTGTGATAATCTGTATTTATTGGGTATCTCACTGAAATGTCTAAAAACATCTTTTTCCTTACACTGCTTCACAGTGTTTTATGAAGTGAGGTTGTGTACAATCTTCCACCATCCTTCTTTGTAAGATGTTACAAATATTATAAATAATGCTGCCCTTGACTGCAGTGTCTCTCTACTTGGCAAAGCTCTCAAACTGCTTGGGATAGTTTCTAGGCTCTTTCAGTTTTATTGTGGTGATTTCTTCTTAAGAAATGGAAATAGATTTATTGTTGCCTGTTCTTTTTAACTATATCCTCTTTCTTATATCAATAGATTGTTATAGCTGAAGTTTCATTGTTTGGACACTGTGTCTTCTCATTTTTACTCTTCCTTTAAATCTTTAATTTTTTTATTGTTTACATTAAGTTCATATTCTACCTACACACAAAGAGCCGTCAATTTGGGGAAAGGACTGAAAACACCATAAATTTCTAGTTGATTCTCATTTGATCTAACCAAAATAAATAAAGCAGTGAATTAAAATAATAAAACTACGAAAAGAATTGAAAAGGGAATTTCATGTAGAACCGCCAAAGAATCCAGAAAATGAGAAACAATCTGGCAAGGATGGTGCTTGGAAATCAAAGAAGACAAGGTTGAACAGTGTGCTGATAAACATGTGGTATTCCACTTTACTGGCATGACTGCACCTAGCCAACGTAGAATGCCTGTAAACTCCCTGACGTTGGGTTTCCGTGTTACATGGGATATGAAGGATCAGAAGCAATGAAAGCCTTTGCTTGTCTTTCGGTACCTTATGGTCCTCACTCATGCCCTTTCACAAAGAATTTGTACCAGATAATAGAATTCAATTCTCAGGTCAGCTCAGCTGGGAAGTAAACTTTTTGCCAGTCAGATTCAAACTACTTTTTTCCCCTTAGGCTGTAGATATTTGAGAAGAAAACAGTACATACAAACTATGCATTCTACATATGGTCAGTGTGGTATAGAAAGAGAAAACTGATTTGGGGTAAGATGAACTTGGTTCAAATCATGGTTCAGTCATTTTACAGCAATATAACATAAAGCTTTACCTCTCTAACCTTTGGTTAAATAAAATACATAAGTAAAGTAAAAATTAAATAACCTTCAGTTCCATAAAATGGGGATAAAATACCTACCTCTAAGAGAAAGGCACTTTATAGAACTTAAAGTGCTATAAAAATGCAAGCTATCATTATTATCAGGATCAAATACAGAGATACAGTAAAGATCATGAACTTGGACTCATGGGGATGATGTAAGATAAGTATTTTCAATGTCTCCCTGTGTATTGGCTCATTCCCTATTATCTAAAATCATGAGGATATCTTCTATATCCTCAAAAATCTCTCACTTCATCCTTCTCTTCCTACCAACTATCACCGTATATCTATTATGATTTTTGTCACTAAAGTCTTGCAAAATACAATATGGCAACTACTTTCTCTCTATTCACTCTCTTCTTAACCCCTTACAATCCAATTGTTGACTTTATCATTCCACTAAAAACTCCTCTCTCCAATATCACTAATGATCTTTTAGATGTCAACTCCAATAGCTTTTCTCAATTCTCATTCTCTTTCCTTGACTTTCCCATATACTTTGACACTATTGGTCACAATCCTCTCCTTCTTACTCTCTCCTCTCTGGGTTTTCAGAGCACCAATCTCTTCTGCTTCTTCTCCTATCTGTTTGACCACCCCTTCTCAGTCTCATCTGCTGGATCCTCTTCCAGACCACCCAATCTGGCTACAAGTTTCCCATGGGGTTATGTCTTGGGCTTCCCTTGTGATCTTGTCAGCTGAAGTAGATTTAATCACCAGCTCTATGTTGATGATTCTCAAATCTACCTATCCTGCCCCAAACTCTCTGCTGACCTCCAGTCTCATATCTCCAACTGCCTCTCAGACATCTCCAACTGAATGTCCAGTAGACATATTAAATTTAACATGTTCAATAGTGTAACCCATTATCTTTCCTCCTAAATCCTCCCCACCTCCTACCTTCCCTATTTCTGTATCATCCTACCAGTTCCTCAGGTTTGTAACATAGGAGTCATCCTTGATTCCTCATTTATTAACTTCTTGAGGCTCATCAATTTTGCCTTTTCAGCATCTCTTCATTATGCTCCCTTCTCTCCTCTCCTCTCTGCTTAATAAATATTTATTTAATGGAATATATAGTTTGCTTTCATATATTTGTTTGTTGCATCCCAGATCAGGTTGTGAGCTCCTTGAGGGTAAAGACTGTCTTGTACCTCTTTTGGTATCCTCAGTTCTTAGCATATTGTCTGGCACATAGTAGGTGTTTGATAAATCCGTATTGTTTTTGGTTGATCAATGAGACAAATAGAATTATAGAGTTCCTATAACATTGCCCAGCCTATAGATATTCTTACCCTATTCAACTTCTCCCTCCCCAAATTTCTAATCCCAAATGCTTTGTTCCTATTCCCCTGCTCTTTCACCCCTTCCAGACCATGAGGTCTAAGGTCTAGGTTCCTGTTTACCCTCTAATTTCGGTCACATGCAAACTGAAAAGCTACTAAATAGAAAGATAAGCCCATGTTCCAGGTCTCCATGTTCGCGCTTCACTTTTCCTGTTTTTCCAGACAAATTGGAAGAGATATGAACAATGCTACTAAAGCCAAACTGTGCTAGAGGTTGCAAAATGTTGCTTCCTGTGAAGAATTAAGGTTTAATTAGCTAAAAAGGAAGTGAACAGAGGAATGATAAGTGAAAGTTGGTCACTGTCTCTCTGATGAGATTACCCTCAGTACCTCTGAACTTTATTATCCAAACAATGAGTCCATGGCGTGACTTGGAGCCTCCAGTAATCTCATACTCATTATTCCTCACGTAAATTTGTTAAGAGGCTGTCAGCTATTGCAGTGGCTTTGTACTAAGGATAGGAAAACCTCAAAAAGGTCTGTGATTTGGAGAAAGTTCAGATATGTTTCCAAAATTTGGCTGCTTGTCCAAAGCTTATCCGAACTATCTGAACTTTTTAAGACTTCAAAATTGGCCTAAAAATTTCTGGCACTTTCCCATTGGACCTGGCTTTGAACTACATAAGGACAGCCTTTTACACAGCTTTTTGGCACCTCTGATTCTGTTCTTGCTTGGAAGCTGGAAATAACAAAAAAAAGAATTATCAAAGACAAATGTATTTCAGTTTTCACAACCTCAGAAAAACTTTGGTAAAGGAAAAAAGTGCATTCGGGACGTCTAACTTGTTTTGCCAATCTTTGCAATAATAATTTAAGCTGATTTTGTGTTCCTGCTATAGACTAAATGTTGGCAAATATCCACAGAAGGAAAGAATGAAGAATAATCTCATGAACTGATCTTCTATTTGCATAATTAGTTACCAATTCCTTGTATGTAATATACAAAACTTACATATGGATATGATTGAGTCAATGGCAGAATTGTTTCAATTCTGTCTACTTACATGTGAAAGAGAAGCAACACAGTTTAATTTTTAAAAAAGAGTTATCCTCAGAGCCAGCAAGACCCAGCTATGACATACACTGGCTATGTGACCCTGGACAAGTCTCTTAACCTCTCAATGTTTAGTCATTTAACCTCTAAGATTATAAACTGCAGAGACAAAGCTGACTTGCAGTGGAAGAAGGAATTTCCTCACCAGGAATTTCCCTAAATCAATGAAATTACATATCTAATCCTTATCCCTATAATCTAAGCACAATACTATATAATTCAAGAAATATTTGTTTAATGTCTACACGTAAGCCACTTTCTTCTGGGTGTCTCCATTGCTGCCTTCTGGTGCCATTAATTAGCCTTTAGCTTCAATGCCACTTCTTCCCCCAAAAGGGTAGAAATGCATAGTTTATTGATTTAGTTAGTTTTCTTTGCTTGTTTTGTGATACATACATATATATATATATATATATATATATATATATATACACACCTGGTCATCTGCCTACAACCAGTTCAATTTTTATCTGTTGTGTTTGGAAAATTCTTTCTAGTTGCTATCATTCATTGGTCTCTGAGAATCATTCTCAGAGAGTCCACTTATTGAAGTTAGTAAGGAGAAGAGGGAAGTGACCCACCTATACACCTATACTGTGGCCCATCACGCCTCTCAAATTCCATGCAAATCACAGGAGTGAAGTTACAAAGTGAGAGAGAGACAGCCATAGAGACAGACAGAGAGAGAGAGAGAGGGAGAGAGGGGAGAGACAGAGGGAGACAGAGACAGAAATAAAGACAGCCAGAGACAGATGAAGACAGAGAAAAGACAGGCAGAGACAGAGATTCAGTCCTAAAATTCCAGGATCCTCCAAAGAGAATTCCTGGAAAGAGACATTTCATCTTTGCCTCCATAATTTTTAGATTTTCTTCACTCCTTATATCAGCTTCTTATCTTTCTGGTTCCCATAGTTCTCAGAACATTCTCAGTGCTAGAATGACTTGTACTCCCTAGTCTTATGATGTTACCTAATGAGGTAGAGGAAGATTTTTTCAAATGAGAGTGGGTAACTTATCTAATCGCTTCATCTCTGTAGGTTGTATAGTAAGAATTTCCTCACCTTATCTCTGGCTGGTATATACCACAGTGACTGAATAGCTGCTGTGGGAGTATAAAGGAAGAGAAAAGATGCCAGAGGCATCTTAGTGCTGGCTCAGACTCAGTAACAGGTTCATATAAAACTTTGGCATATGTGTAGTTAAATGGTTTCCAGTGTATGAAAATATAAAGAAGATGTAATATTCTCAAAGGTCAATGAAAGATAAATCTGACTTTAAAACAAAGAAAATGGAAGAGAGCCCAACAAGTTCATGCTTCAAATCTCAAGGTTTTCAGAGAAAAGATGAAGAAAGCCAAAAGCCAAAAGGGAGAAAATTTAATGTGCTTTACAAAAAGTTTCAAAAGATACTGAAACTAAAAGATATGGACAACAGGCGTAAGAGTGGGAGTGGGAAGGAGGAGAAAACAGGTGTGCAAGAATATGGAAATGATGACGAGGCATCATTATGTTTTCTGTAAAAAGGCTCATTGCCTATAAGCATTCATATCCCAGTATTGGAACTAGAAAGTATTTTAGATATATAGATAATACAGTCCAAACTCCTCAAATTACAGATGAGGAAACTGAGGTTCAGAGAAGGGAAATGTTTTGTATGAAGCCATAATGCTAGTAAGTGGTAGAGCCAAGACAAGACAACAAGTGCAGAACAGTTTCCATCTATGAACCCCTAGCTGTTTCTCTCTCTCTCTCTCTTTGCCCCTAACCCATGATAATATGTGTGTATTCTATTTTTTTTTTAAATTGCTGTCAGAGTAAATGAAATCATTTATATGGAAAGGATTGGCACTTGGCATTCTTTTCATTGTTTTATCATTCCTAGAATAGAACTAACAAAGGCATCAAGTGGATGCACATATAACCAATCTGCTTATCCAAAAACATGAAAAGATGGAAATGAAAAATATAAGGAATAGTTTATTTTATACATAAAGTACATTTTGTGCTCTGGAAAATACTTCTTTATTGTTTGTGATCCAGGACTATGATCTCTTCACTGCAGTAAACTTCTTCCACTAATAGAGATTAGCAAGTCATCTATAACTTAGAGTCTGAGAGAGTTGTCTTGGTGCTGAGGATGTGTGTGATGTATTGATGGTCACACTACTCCTACATAGGTGTCAGAGGCATGCCCATGTCATGTCAACCAACTAGCATTTAGTATCTTCTATGTACCAAGTGCTCTAAGTGCCAAGGCTACCAAAAAAAAAAAAGCATAAAACTCCCTGATCTCAAAAAGCTCACAATCTAATGGAAGTGATAACATGCAAACAACTAAGTATAAATAATATGTGTGCATGCATGTATATATGAACACATATGTACATGCACACATATACATGTGTATGCATATTGGTGTATATGTGTGTGTTTATATCTACATATATAGTTCATGTGCATGCGTGTGTATGTGTGTATCTGAGAACTCAAGGTTTGCTTCTGAAAGAAGTTACTAAGATTAAGGAGTGGGAAAGGATTCTGGCAGAAGGGAAGACCTTAGTTGAGACCTGGAGGAAGCCATGAAAGCTAGGAGGTGGAGAGGAGGAACGAGAGCTTTCCAGGCATGAGGGACAGTGTATGAAGATGGTCAGAATTGGATGACAGACACTCCCTTGTGTGATGTGTAGCAAAGCAGGTCACTATCACTGAATCAAAGAGCATAAGGAAAGGAATTAAGAAGAACACTGGGAATGTAAGAAGAAGTAAGATTATTAAGAGCTTTAAAACTCCAAAAGAAAATTTTATATTGGTACTGGAGGTAATAGGGAGCCGCTGGAATTTATTAAGTAGAAGAGTGACATAGGCCTTTATGAAAATCAATTTGACAGTTTTATGGAGGATGAATTGGCATAGGGAGGGAGACCAACCAGCAGAGTACTGTAAGAGCCAAGACACAAGGTGATAATAGCCTAAATCGGGGTAATGGTAATGTCTCAGAGGAGAGAAAACATCATATACAAGAGACGAATCCAAAGAGAGAGAGAGAGAGAGAGAGAGAGAGAGAGAGAGAGAGAGAGAGAGAGAGAGAGAGAGAGAGAGAGAGAGAGAGAGAGAGAGAGCGCACTGGTCCATGGATGACATAAGTATTCCTGTACAATCACACAGGCATCTCAGTTGTTTAGCTTCAGGTAGTGGAAAGAATATTGATTTGGAAATCAATAAACCAGTGTACTGGTATTGGTTCTTTCCTTAATTAAACATATGGTTTTGGACAGACAGGTTCACTTCTTTGTGACTCAATGTACACATCTATAGAACTATTTCCAGATTTCAAAGTTATAGAGAAATTGAACTTTATAGACCATCTGGTCTAACATACCTACTCCCTAGCCCCCGACCTCATCATCCATACACATACTTTACAGGTGAGGAACTGAAGCCCCAAGAGATATAACAACTCACCCAAGTTCACTGAAACAGAACTTAAACTCAGGTCTTTTCACTGTAATCCCAGTTCACTGTAAGCTTTTTTACTAGCATGACTTCTAGATCAATCAATCAACAAATGAAAAAATTCCTACCCTTAAAGAGGGTACAAATAAACAAGTATTATAAATATAAAGAAATTATACATAATATATAGATAATAATAAAGACAACATGAATGTCTGTGCATGCATGCATGCATATGTGTGTTTCTGTTTGTATACACACACAAAGATGATTACAAAGTAGTTCAGGAAGGGAAAGAGGGAGGCCTTTAGCTGAGAGAATCAGAAAAGTGTACAGAATGGGTACAGAGAAGTGAAAGGGATTCTAGTAACCTGAAAGAGCTGGTATACTTCCTTGTCTGATCATATCAGTCACTGCCAGTGAACCAGGGGTTAAGTTAAAGTGATATGCAGGAGGAGTAGTCCTATAAATGCCATGGACTGGGGGAAGGGGAGAGGGGGCAGGCAGAAGCTGAATCAATGACAGGTGGGGAACTGCAAACACCATTCAGAGCCCAGTTAGTGACAGAAGGTTCCTGGACGGCTTCTAATGCAATTCTTGTCGCAGAACAGTTCTAGAGTCAGAAAGAAACCATGGAAGTAACCCATTCAGTACTGGTGAGATGCACCAAGAAAGCAGAGTCAGAAGGAGCAGGAATCAGGGCATGTCAGCAAGAAACTCATGAATGGCCAAGAAGAAATTCTATTATATAGAAACAACACATTTCAGAAATGTGATGGGGTAATGGCTGTCTGTTACAATTTGAAAAACCAGAATCACAGGGAGCATTAGTAAATCAGAGTCCAAAGCAAGGCACACTAGAGCATGAAGTCAACTCTATAATTGCTAACAAAGAGATGTCTGGCTCTGTATTCTTTGAAAGTACTGGACTTGGAAGGATTTAAAAGGGCAGACCATATAGGGTCTTACACTGAGTATCTAACCTCTCATCAACCAGTTAATTATCAAGCATTTACTGAGCACCTGTTATGTGCCAGGCCATAAAGATAATAAGAATCTGAAGATCTTCCTGACCCTTAATAGGCCAAATGCAATCGCATGGAGTCTGTAGTGGGAGGAGTTTAATGAGGGGTAGAACAGAGCTAAGAAGAAGCTGCAAGTTAGGGAAGTTAGAAAGTGGGGAGGAGAGGATGCAGGCAAGATATTGTGTTGCTCCGTGCTGTATTAATGTGTATTAAATTCTTTGTTGCTATGATGGATTCAGTTTTCTGGTGTTGGGATTTGGCTTTCTGGTGTCTGAATAGATGTTTTGTGTCTGTGTTCTATATGGAGAGTCTGTTATATTTTGCAATTAAGACATGTGCCAACATGTTCATAGTCAGTACTGTGAATATTACCTTGGTGCTAGGTCCTGTGCTAGGCATTGGGGATAAAAAGATGAAAAAAAAAAGAAATACAATGCCTGCCTTACAAGAACTTATATTCTAAAGAAGTGTTGAGGGCCTGAATTAGGGTTATGGCATTTTGTGGGGGTGTGGTGTGGTATACAGTGGTGGCACTGCATTTTCTAGTTTATTTGAGTTCATTTTTGTAATTCTTCAAACTGGAGAAAAATGGGTAAGATATGTTTGCTCTTTTCATATAATCTGATTTGGCCATAGTTTGTATTTCCACAGTCCCATCCCTGTTTATTATTCACATACATGAAGAAGGAACCAGGCTATACCCACTCAACTTTACTTTCCACTCCTTGATCCTGCCTCAGAAAACCTTCTCCTTTCACTCCAGCATGACCTGAGGAGAGCCAGAATCCAGAGGAAAAAATGAACTAGACTTCATATCAGATGGGGGAAACACCTTCTCTCAACACATTCCCCAACAGCTTGGTGTAGACCATTGCAAACCAGCCCCCAAAGAATTAATTTACTGTGTGTTCTTCCCTAAAAGTAGTAAAGCAAGCATTGCTCCTCTCTCAGTGACTTTTAACTGCAGGGAGGGTTAGGTGGTTATTGACAAATGACAAAATTGTGTGTTGACTGGTACATCATGCTTGCTCTGGGCTTGAATCCAAATTGCTTTCATTGAGTAAATCCAATGGAGCCTAATATTTCATTTATAACCATCACTTTTCTCTGCTGTATTACCCAGGTCCTAAGCACTTGCAACCATGGAGAAAGGCTGCTTTTCTGGCACTGGGCAAAATGGTCAGACATATCAAATGAGCTCCCTGGCCCTTAATTGACAATGGCAACAAGTCGTACAAAATCACTTGTGAAATTCTCATTCTCATCTCAAGTGACTCTGGATGAGGGCTGGCACAGGCACCCTTGCCTTTCAAACATCTCAGATTCTGTTTCTCTCTTTTTGGCGAGCACTCTCACTGATTCTGGAAAAAGACCAAGATATATCATGTTGTTGCTTTTCAGTCTTGAGACAAAATGCTGCTTAATTTTCTAGGAGGGAAGTGAGAGAGAGAGAGACAGAGACAGAGAGAGACAGAGAGAGAGACAGAGAGACAGAGACAGAGAGACAGAGACAGAGACAGACAGAGAGACAGAGAGACAGAGACAGAGAGAGACAGAGAGATAGAGAGACAGAGACAGAGTCAGAGAGAGAGACAAAGAGACAGAGAGAGAGAGAGAGAGAGAGAGAGAGAGAGAGAGAGAAGTAGAGAGGGATTGAGAAATCTACTCCCTCCTCTTCTCATATTCACTTTTCCTTCAGGCCTCAAGGTGATGTCCAGAATGCTTTTGAGTAATACCTTTTGAGATGACATGCTAGCTGCATGGTGGTCAGATTAATTTCACTTGCACCTCAGTTAATGGGCTTTTTATAGTATACTTATATACATAGACCTTGCAGCTCATTTTCTGGATCTCCATTTAGAGAGGGAAGAAATCTCCCATTACTGTACCTTACCTTATTATGTTAGAAGCAGAAGTATCATTTAGTGAACTTAACATAGAATTCATTAAGGCATTTGAGATGAACTACACACATTAATTGGCAATTCCATACTGAGTACAAAGAATCTATGAGAGTAAGATTTCCATTTAAACCCCCTACAGCCATGCTGTGAGACCCATCAGGCTCTTGATTATTGCCCACATGAGACTGTTATCATTTGCTCCTCCAACTCCCAGAGGCAACCTTAGAATAAAACTTTATTCAGCAAGAGAAGTCTATTTGGCAATTTCTCACAGCCTCCACTCTCACCCCTTTTGGTGATTAGGTGTTTTTTCTTTCTTTTCCCTAGCCACCTGAGCTGCTACTGGTCATAATAGACCAGATGAAGTTTCTAGCTTTTTCACTATCAAGTTATTCTATTCCAGGCTGGTAGAAATGAGGATCTCTCCCTGTCTTCCTCTCAAACAACAATTAGTATATCCTCGTTCTTCTATTCCATCAAACATCAAGCGTTATAATTATCTGCTGGCCTACCAGTCTACTTCTCTATTAACAGTAGTGGGAATTACTTGAAACAAGCCATCATTTGAATATAACTTCATTTTGTGACAGCAATGATCGTGTGTGTGTGTGTGTGTGTGTGTGTTTCTACTGGCACTAGACTGACTCAGAATTTCTGGCTTTGGCCAGATAAAATTATGAGCTAGTTTTCTGACATTTAATTAGCCCTCTAACTAAATTCAGTTGAATACTGGATTTCTTGATATACAACAGGTTTAATTGCTTTCTTTTGTTATATTTCTAATTCTATGTTTTTTAAAAATATATATTACAACAAGAAAATGTGTATTTCTCCATGCAAAAATTGGTCTTAAAGAGTACACTTCAATGACTAGTAGAGATATTTTTAGTAGCTATTGGAATGAGAGAGCCAATTATTTAAAGAAGATTCAGGATTAGTCACATGTAAACACACATGAAAATGCGATTTTTAAAAA
The DNA here is from genome assembly GCA_028646575.1 of Pseudocheirus occidentalis. Classification (NCBI taxonomy): domain Eukaryota; kingdom Metazoa; phylum Chordata; class Mammalia; order Diprotodontia; family Pseudocheiridae; genus Pseudocheirus; species Pseudocheirus occidentalis. Next base: position 286,122,001 of record CM053593.1, on the reverse strand, counting down.
TGCCCCAAACTACAGAATTGCTGTTGTAAAACATCTTATTTTATTCTCAGAAATTAAGCAAAGATCTTTTGAGGGATTAGTGAGCTAGAAAAATTGTTGCTGGTTCCTTTACTATGGAGCTCAGGCTTCTTGAATACTAGTTAAGCCTGAATACAGGCTTCAAGAATACTAGTTTAAAAACAAAACAATTGTTAACCACTCCTATGAAAGGAAAACAAAACATTTGCTTTGGGTAAGACAATAATGAAAAATACAGTGATGAAAATTTGAAAAAGGTAAATTTTTAGTAGTCAAACTCTTTCTTTTCTTTTTTTGAGGCAATGTTAAAACCCTTTTAGAAAAATATCTGCGTGAGCCTGCAAAATCTGAACATCTTCATCCATCAAAATATAAATATTTACCCAATGAGAACAATTTGTTCCAAATGCTATGAAGGCCACTGAAGCAGGAATTATGGAGCACTTAGAGCTTGGTCAGGCATTGAAGATGCCAACATCATCCACTGCATTCTAGGCCATTGCCAGCTATCTTGACTTTTGTCCTGCCATTGGTCTTCCATGATTCAGGAAGAGAGAATGAGGCTGACGGCTTTACACAACTCTACCTCACTTAAATCCAATTCATGTGCAAGTCAAGACATAATCTGAAATGTTATTGGTTCTCTTCAAATATGAAGGAAAAAAGAATGAACATTTATCCACAGAATGATATTGTGTTTCAATGAGAGCAGAATGAACTCTGATAAATATGTTGATATATTGAGAAATAGAATTGGTCCAGAATAACACAAATCCCCACATGAAAATGGAATATTCCCACTCAACTTTCCACTGAGCCAATATGTGTTGAAAGTTGAAAACAGGTATGCAAGAGATGATAAAAAACATGCTTTGATGCCCAGGTACTTATCTTATTTATACACTATTGAAAATCTATTGACTAAAATTAAGGTTAAATGTAGGAAACTGGATTACTTGTCAAAAGTACATTTAATATTCAGTGTGATAAAAGCATAGTTTCTTGATAAAGAATTAAGAAATATTTGTCTAAATCTGGTGAATTAAATGTCAAATCATGTAAACAAATAATTATAGCAAGAGAAAGACATAGTAATAGCATTTTCAAGGATATAAAACTTTGTATTTGGGGTAATTATACACACGATTAGTGAACAACTTAAAAAGGAAGTAGTAATTTAAAAAATCTGAATAAATAACATGATTCCATTAAGTATAGGTGATTACAGGTTAATTATGGTTCCTTTTTGATAGGATTATTAAATTAATAGCTTTAGCTGCTAACTGCTATGGATGTAATATCCCATGATTACCAATAAATAATTTGATAAAGTATCTCATATTCTTATAGTAAAGATAGAGAGATGGGGCCTGGATAATAATCCAACTACATGGCTTCTGAACTAGTCAAATAATTGGACTCATGTAATGGCCAATGCCATCCTGACAGGATTTTTCAGGTAAAATGTGTCAGGGATCTATGTTGGTCCTGTATGGTTTAATACTTTTATCAATGACTTAAATAAATACATAGGCAGTATTCTTAGATTTGCAGATGAATAGTCAAATTAGTGGATGATAAAGTCAGGATCCAGAATAATCTTGTCTGGCAATATCATTGGGATAAATTTAATAAGATGAAGTTCAATACTGATTAATGTAAACCCCATACACTTAGGCTACTAGCATCAGCTTCACAGGTACAGGATGAAGAAAGCACAGTTAGACAACATTTAATATTTTTATCAATGACTTAAATAAATACATAGGCAGTATTCTTAGATTTGCAGATGAAAATAAAATTATTAAAATAAAAGATCTGTTATTTTAATGGACTGTAAGTTCAATATGAGTCAGTAGTGTGGTAAAGCAAAAAAGAAGTTCATATAACCTTGGGATGCATTAAGGGAAGCATAATTTCAAAGAACAAGAAAATAATATTCTCTTTATTGGCTTTGCTTGATCATATGTGTAGATTTTGTTCTGTTCTGAGCACCACAGTTCAAAAAGTATGTTGGGAAGGTAAAGCCCAGAGAAATGTCATTCAAGTGGTAAAGAAGCTTGAATATGTCAATCAAACAATCAACAAGCATTTATTAAGCACCTCCTGGGTACTAGGTTATAAAGATACAAAAATAAAAATGAAATAGTATTTGACCTCAAGGAATTTACATTTTATTGAAGTAGATAAGATGTACTATATAATATGACAAAAGACAGTGTTGTGTCATATATAATATCTTATAGTTCAGGGTGAGAAACCTGTGGATTCAAGGTCATATGTAGCGCTCTTGGTCCTCAAGTGTGGCCTTTTGACTGAATCCAAACTTCACAGAACAAAAAAGGATTTGTTCTGTAAAACTAAGGACTCAGTCAAAAGGCTGCACCTAAGTACCTAGAAGGCCATAGGTTCCCTACCCCGTACCATATAACATATAATGTAACCTCATATTACATTATATCATATTATGATATGTGTATAGTAAATGTATATATATGTATGTATGTATATATATATATATATATACACAGATGTATGTATGTGTGTGTGTGTGTGTGCGAAATATATAAAAAATAAATACAAGGTGATTTGGGACCAGAAGGCATGAGAACATCAGGATCAGGAACAGATTTCTCTGGGATGTGAGCTGAATTCTAAAGAAAACCAGACATTCTAAGAGGCAGACCTGAGGAGTTAGATGACTCCAGGCATAGAGGAACAGCAGATGAAAAGATGTGGTGATTTCTTTTCTATAATTGGTTTTGTTTCTTCTTCCCCATTGTTCACTCCATTGGTTACAATCCTTCTTTACAACCAGACTAACATCCAGTGTGAAAGTATTTGCAGATCCTATACTTGACTGTAAGCTGACATGGAGGGAGGGAGGGAGGGAGGGAGGGGAGAAAATTTGAAACTCAAGAGATTGTGGAACTGAAACTTGTAAACTAAAAGTAAACGAACAAATCAATTAAGAAAAGAAAAAGAAAAAGAAAAAAATAAAAGGTATGGTGATGAGAAATGAAGTGATATGTGCAAAGTCTTGCAAGTAAATGGGTATGGTTAGACTATGGAATACATGGAGGGGTGTAATGCCTAAGAATCCTGGACTAAAAATCCTGGAGCAGACAAGGTTTTGAAGATGTTTAAATGTCAAAATGTTTAAATGTCAAAAAGAAGAATATATATTGGATCCTGAAGTTAAAGGGGAGTGACTGGAGTTTCTTGGGGGTAGGGAGTTGACCTGGTAGAAACCCATGCTTTATGAAAAAACACTGAAAACTCTGTAGGTGACACATAGGTTGGAGTGGGAGAAAGACATGAGGTAGGGAGAGCAAATAGGAAGGCACTGCAATAGGGGAACTGGGGACATATTGGAGAGATGTGTGGGTAGAAAAGGCAATATCTAGCCAATAATTTAAGCCCTCTGTTACAAACTAGTAATGAAACCATTAGCAAGTCACTTAAAGTCTCAGTTCCCTGGGCAGTTCTGTAAGGAGCCTTTCCCAACTCCTTTATCTTAATGTCTTCCCTCTGAGACTGGTCCATAATTTGTCCTGTATTTAGCTTGTTTGTACTTAATTATTTACAGGTTGTCTTCTCCACTGAACTGTGAATATCTTGAGATTCGAGACTATTCTCTTATATTGACTTGGTTTGTTTATTTTTAAAGCTTTTTTTGAATCCTCAAAGCTTAGCAGTGTCTTAAACATAGCAATCATTTAATAAATGCCAATTGTCTATGACTAGGACTATAATTCTATAAATTACAGAGGAACTGCTTATCTGAATCAGTGTTGGAAGTTAATTACATTGATGAAATTACAATTATCTTGAATTTATTTTTTAAGTATTTTGTATACACACACATACATATATGTATTTATACCTATACCAGATAGGTAACACATGTGTACACATATGTATAAAATAAATATATGTAATGCCAAGCAAAGGCAACTTCTAAGATTCGGATTACCAGCATAGCAAACCCCATTTATTCAGCCAACATTCACAGAACAGGGAAAATCAAAATACAATATAACTCAAACATTTCACTAGTAAGTTCTTCATTCAGTCCAGGTACTACTCCACCCCTAGAGGGTACAGTCTTTTAGTCAGTCAAAGTCTCTTCTAAAATGGAGATCAGTTTCCAGTCATAAAAAAGTACCCTCACAAAAAGGCCAAAGGTTTCCCACACCTGGACTCAAAGTAATTACAATACCATCCATTAATATTAAGTACTTTCTCAAAAGAGAGAAGGAGAGCACAAAAGGCTATCCACCCTTAAACCATAACAAGGTCAAGATAACATCTCAGTGTTGAAAGGCCAAGGAAGGGCCCTTCTTTCATCTTCACTTGAGGCAAGCCCTCAGCAATCACAGTTCCTGGGGAGACAAGGCTCAGCAAAGCCAGTGTCCTCAAGTCACACTCTGCCTGTAGAACAGTCCCAGAACCCCTGAAAGTATCAGCAAGGCCCCCTTCCAGGATTTCTGTGAACATACAACAAGAAAGTCCTTCTTCAGGGCTTCTGCACCAACAGCCAGGTTCCAAGACCTCTACAACAGCAGTACTGTCCACCATCAGGTGAATCTGGAAAAGCAACATCAAAGCAGACAGACAAAATACCAGCATCACAGCCATGCCTCCTCAGTTCTCAGCAGCTCCAGGTAGCAGTCCTCAAAAGTCCTGGGCAGCTCCAATGGGCTCTCAACAGCAACTCAGGCTTCATGATGCTGGACACTGCTCTCTCAAAAGTACTTCTTCTTCTGGCCTTCTCTGGGCTTGAGCCTTTTTTTCCATTCATGGCTCCTCCCAGGTCAGCCCCCTCTCTTCACGTCAAGGTCAACAAGTCCATCCCACAAGTGGGATTCACAAGCTCTGGGTCTTAATGCTCAACCCAAAAGCCAAGTCAATTCAGGGGCATCTCCAAATTACATTACCATTACAATATAACACCTTCCCTTTCCCCTATACTCCCCAAAAACCCTACATCCTAGATGGTTTCAGAAAAGTATGCAGAATTCAGTCTTTAAAATTAATATTCATTATTCACAAAAAGAATGTCAAAATTAATTAAACAGTGTTAATATTAAACTTACCACTTTTTCTTTTCTCTTCTACTGCTTTTTGATATATATATATATAAACTTATGCCAGAATACTAATAGTTGCTCTCTAAAAATGGAAAATACAGGGTAAATGTTACCCAAATCTGAACTATCAGATAAACTAGCTAACCAATTCAAAAAACTTTTTCCCATTCTCTTTCAGTTTGCATTACAGGCATGCACACATGACTAAGTGTAAGTGGAACTCTAGCTGTGAAACAAAGTGATGATAGGACAAAGCATATATAAGTCACCTTTAAATGATGAAACAGAGAAACCATTATAACCAAGAGAAATGCAGATATGTGTTTGGAATAAATCTTAAGATTCATAGCATCAAACCTGGGCTTTTAAGGTCAACTATAAGGACCTGTATTAAAATTATGCCTTGAATACTTACTACCTAAATGGTATTAGATATCATTGCTGTCAGCCCTATTATCTCTGTAGGCAAGTAACAGTTTTCTCATTCCAAAGCTAACTTTTTCCACCTATAGGGATGAAACCACTACAACATGAAGTGGTGGCTTAGCATAGAAGTGTTAAGCAGGACTGGCACAATCTTGATGTTCTATAAGCTATTTCTTGTCACCAATGATCAATACATGTTGTAATTATTAGTATTGTTGACAATGAAATGCAGGACTATGGTACAGAGCATGTGGACTGAATAAGGATTGAGGAAACAAGTAAAAATCCTGTCGTGAAGGCATAATATAGAAGTGATGGTGGACTTCAGTTATTCAGGTATCTGCTAGATCAGTCTCTGCCAAGTGTGTATGATGAGGGTGTTATAGGTGTATGTAAGGGACAGGGGGTGTCCACAGACTATAGCTGAGTATTATCAACATCTACACTGTATATTACTTGGAGCCTAGACCTCTCATTTAGACATTTGAGGTACCGCCTCTTCTCTGAGTTTATTTCATGCCTCCAACCTGCTTTCTCATGCTAGCAGATCTAAGTTTCTAGAGACAGAATACCAGTAAAAAGTTATATTCAAACTTAGTGTCCTAGGGTTTTGATGGGAATTATATTTGCCCTATTTACCACTTAGTTCTTGAGCCCATTGTAGAGCCAACACAATATTCACAGTGCCTACAGTGGCTATGAATGTGCCGGCATAAGGCTGGATTGCAAAATGTAACAGACTCTTCACATGGCATATAGAATCAAAACATTTATTCAAACACCAGAAAGCTGAATCCAACACTGGAAAGCCAAATCCATCACAGCAACAAAGAAATCTAAACACAATAACAATGTAGAGAGCACTGCCATCCCAAAGTCTTCCCCTTTCTAGGGCCTTCCCACAAACCAACACAGCTCACTACCTGCTTCCTTCCTCTCCCTCAGCTCCAACTTCTCTGACCAACGTATTCTTGACTGTTGCTCCACCCTCCTGTTCCACCTGGTCAGCAAGCTCCTCCCACCACAGGCTCATGTGACTCAGGCTTCCATGTGACTCAAACAGGTCACATGGGCCTGTTAAAGTATGAGAAAGATCTTCCCAGTAAGTAAAAATACATTAATAATACACCCACCCAATGTGTTTTTTTAATCTATAATAACTAGCTGCTTGCAAAGCAACACATACATTGTGCATGTTTCTTATACAATCAGTCATTCATAATGTCACTTTTAGAACTCAGACAAAGCACTTAGTCAATAGTCAATAGTAAGTCAGTAATAATGAATTAAAAATAGTATTAAAGGTAATATATTCAAGACAAAATCTACATATTATAATACATTGCAATACACATAAAAGCCAAGATCACGCTCTTCCACCAATGCATTCAATAGCTGTAGTAAGAGAGGAAATACTCTTATACGAATCAACACAATGGAGGAAAACCAATGTGTTTAGGATAGGTCAGAATTCTAAACTGCAAGCTTCAGTGTTATTAGTTAATTTATGAACATCTATATTACATGAAAAACTACTTCTCGGTTTATGATTTGACTGTTGATTCTCACCATTATTTTCTGGATAAATGCTTCTCTCTTCTCTACTTAAATATATCATAAAATACTTACAACTAGGCATCACCCTGGGTTTTACAGACCAGCCTACCCAGTTATGCACCCATGCGGATCCTGTGCTGTCCAATCACAACAGAGCTTACAATAACACAGTTGAAGTTCAACATTTAAGCTACTTCACTAGGATACCAAGCAGATGTAAAATTTCACTTTATTTTCTTCTCATCAGAAAGCAACAAACCACTATGAAAAGCTTTACATTTATCCAACTGTAATTGATATTAGAGGGCGATTGCTGTGCCTGGAAATCTTAGCCAATGAAATAATTTCTCCCTGTCATTTAATCAGGAATCATTCAGCTGAAGCCTCCTCTCAGTTGACTGCTACTAATTGTCAAGGTTCCAATAGTGTAGCTTTTCAGCCCCTCTACTGTGTCTTCAGTTCTTCAAGTTCTTCTTCCTCTGTTGCTGTCTTGTGTGATGCCTTTTGCTCTACTTCTGTATTTATTGTTATGTTCAGTGGATTAAACCAGAGCCTCCAGACTGTCAGTGACTGATCTTTTAATTAAAACATCACAATTCTCCAAATTTTTCCTCTCAAATTAGCATTTGTTTAGGAATCACACCTCAGTCTCCAAATGTTTATTTGATTTCCAATTTTCTTAGCTTTACTCTATCTGTATGCAAATAAGAGGAGATATCCATCATACTTCAGTTATGGAGTTCTCAACAAGATCTCTTCTCTCTTTGGTGTTTTCAAAACTGTATTTCTTTACAATCACATTTCTCTAATTTTAGTAAATAAAATATCTTTTTTTTGCTCTATTACACTATAAATTGTTTTCACACAAGTGAGTCATCCCTCCACATTGTTCACAAAGAGATCTGTCCTTAAATCTAAACTACAGATCATTCTTTCATCAGAACTGTCCAAACTCTCATTTAAAAACTGTCTCTTCATATTTAACAGTTTATATAAAAACAAAATTATTTTTCTATTCATCTTAGATATAAAAATGCCCATCCACAACAGTAGCAATATTTCAAATCTTTTGACAATTAATATAAATCTTTTCCTTTATAAAAGAACCACTTTGCTTTCTTTGTTATTAATTGCTCCATATGAAAAGAGCCTTACATATACCTTTAAACAAAGAAATAACCATTTCCCTTACTTGCATTAACAATAATTTCATCATTCAAAAGATGAATATCATAATGAAAGTAATTACTTTTCTGAACTTGATTATGATGAACAAGGAAGAGCTGGTTTGTTGAAGTGGATATGGTAAAAGATTGAGGGGAAGTTACCACCTCTATCTTATAATTTATGATAGAGAAGGTGAAGAAAGCTTGGCAGAGTCTGACAAGTATCTTTGATCTGGGGAGGACAGATCTGAAAGTGTAAGTAAGATATCATGGCCTAATATCTTTAAGGCAAAGTTGAAAGAGAAGGAATGAAAAACTCTAAAAAAAATCCAAAATGCTAATGACACCAATAGAAATAATTCTTAAGAGGAGGGAAAAGGAGAAATGTCTAAAAAGGATTGATGAAGATGCATAGGAAATTCTTGAGCTATATAGATTAAAATACCACATACAATTAAGAAGTTAGGACAAGCATTGGAGACCCAATTTAAAGAAAAAAAAACAACTAATGATGGAGTAAGGGTTACAAAACTCAGAGGTAACTGAGGCTACCAGGAAATGGCAAGAAGAACAAAAAGGGTAAGGTATTAATGGGTAATAACAGGAAGCTTAAAGAGAAGATAGAACCACTGCTTGGTTTGGGAGGATCAATGAAAGTGGATAACAGAAAATAGCAGAACTATTCAATCAATTTTGTTTCTTATTTCTTGGCTAAGGATAATAAACTTTTATCTAGAAAGGGCAGAAAAAATAACTAATAGATAATTAAAACCCAGAATAAAAAGGAAATAAGAAGACACAATGTCTTAGAGGAGTTAAATCAATGAACCCAGAAAAATTATTTATCAAAGCAATAAAAGAACTACTGTGTGTAATTACTGAGGTCAGTAATTTTGGAAAGATTGATAGAATGGGAGGGGAGCTGTAGTACGAAAAAAGGAAAGCACATTGTCCAGATTTTCAATTAACTTTTGTTTATTTTTGGTTTACATCATTCATTTCCACAAGATATTGAGTTATACATTTTCTCCCCATCTTTCCCCTGCCCACCACCCCAAAACAGTGATCCCTCCCCCAGTCTGTTCTCTCCTATGTCCTCCCCCTTCACCCCACTGACTTTCCGGTAGGGCAAGATGGATTTCCCTACCCCAAAGCCTGTATACCTTAATTCCTAGTTGCATGTAATCATATACATACACATAAATATACACATATATGTATATATATATATGTATGTGTGTGTATAAACATTTGATTATACAACTTTAAATTCTAGATGCTTTCCCTTCCTTCCTTGTCACTCACACCCACTGGAAAAACAGGCAATTCAATACATGCTGTACATGCGTAGTTACGCAGAACATCTCCACAATGGACATATTGTGAAAGACTTCCTTCCTTCTTCTTCCATTGCCTCCTTGTTCCATTCTCTACTTTGTCCCTGTCACTTTACAGAAGTGTGTACTTCTAACTTCCATCATCCCCCTTCTCATACCCATTCCCCCTACTCTCCTGCAGGGCAAGATACTCAATTTAGAGTGTATGTCATTCCTTCCCTAAACCAAATTCAATGAGAGTAAGGTTGACCCATTCTCTTTTGCCTTCCTGTTCTTCCCCTCCATTGTAACAGTTATCCCTTGCCTCTTCTATATGAGATGATTAACCCCATTCTGTCTCTCCCTGTCTCCTCTCATTCTATTCCTTTCCTGCCTCTCAATTTCACCTTTTAAAATATCATTGCTTCCTATTCAATTGATCCTGTACCCTCTCTCTATGTACACATATATACACACGCACAGATATGTATCCATACACATATACATATATACCTTCCTATACAGACATATGTATATGTATACACACACACATATATATGTATATGTATACACACACATTTAGATTCCCTTCATCTATCATCATACTGAGAAAAGTTTCATAAGTTACAATTATTTTTCCATGTTGCCATGCAAATAATTCAACTTGGATAAGTTCCTTAAGATATTTTTTCCATGTTTTCCTTCTCATGCTTCTTCTATTTGAATGTTAAATTTTCTATTCAGCTCTGTTTTTTTCAGCAAGAATGCTTGAAAGTCCTCTACCTCAATGAATGACCATATTTTCCCCTGGCACATCATGCTTAGTTTTGCTGGATAGGTGATTCTTGGTTTTAATCCTAGCTCCCTTGATCTCCAAAATATCATATTCCAGGCCTTTCAGTTCCTTAATCTAGAAACTGCTAGATCCTGTGTTATCCTGATTGTGTTTCCACAGTATTCAAATTGTTTCTTCTTGGCACTTTGTAATATTTGCTCCTTGATCTGGGAACTCCGGAACCTGGCTATAACATTCTTAGGAGTTTTCTTTTTGGGATCTTTTTCAAAAGGTGATCAGTGAATTCTTTCAAGTTCTATTTTGCCCTCTGGTTCTAGAATATCAGGGCAATTTTCCTTGAGGATTTCTTGAAGGATAATTTCTAGGTTTTTTTTCTGATCATGGCTTTCAGATAGTCCAATAATTTTTAAATTTTCTCTCCTGGATCTATTTTCCAGGTCAGTGATTTTTTCAAGGAGATATTTCACATTGCTTTCTATTTTTAAATTTGTTTGTGTCTGTTTAATAGTATCTTGATTGCTCATAAAGTTATCCGCTTTCATTTGCTCCACTTTAATTCTGAAGGAATTATTCTCTTCAGTCAGTTTTTGAGATTCTTTTTCCATCTGTCAAATTTGACTTTTTAAGGCATTCTTCTCCTCATTGGCTTTTTGGGCCTCTTTTGCCATTTGAGTTCATCTATCTTTTAAGGTGTTATTTTCTTCAGTCATGTTGTCGACTCTCTTTTCATGATTTTCTTGCATCATTCTTATTTCTCTTCCCAATTTTTCCTCCACTTCTCTTACTTGGTTTTCAAGATCCTTCTTAAGCTGCTCTATGGCTTGTAATCAATCTACATTTTTCTTGGAAGCTTTTGGTGCAGGAGTTCTGACTGTGTTGTCTTCCTCCCGCTCCATGCTTTGATCCTTTTTGTCCCCAAAAAAGAACCTAAAGTTGGATTGCTGAGCTTGGTTTGCTTGCTTTGCCTGCTAATGTTGCCAGCAAATTAACTTGATTTTTGAGCCACAGTAGATCTCTGCTTCCCCGGGGGGGGGGGAAGGATTTGGGGGGAGGGGAGAGATTTGTCCCAAATCACTGGGATTTTTGCAGCTGCTGGAGCTTTTAGGAAGCCACCATCACTGCAGCCCCCACCAACTTTGGCTCACTGGTCACACACCTCAGGACCACCACCCAAGACCATGATCCCCTAGGCAGCTTAAGGCAAGAGCACTTAACCTCTGAATGACTGCTTGGCTCCCTTGCAATCTGCAGCCTGCAAGCTCTGAAGCAGCCATGTGGAGGCAGCTGCAGAGCCGCTGCTTCTGCTGCTTTCTTGCCATGGGGGCAGTCAGACAGATCCACTTCTCTTCCCCAAATGTGGCCGAGTTCCACTGACCTTTCACTTTGTCCTTGAGTCTTATGGGTTGATAATTCTGGAAACTGCCACAGCTGCCAGGGATCTACTCTCCCAAGTGCTGCAGCAGCACTAGTCCTGGCCACCCCAGGGCCAAGACATGGCTTCTGGCCTGGCTGGTTTCAGCTCTCAGCGCTCAGTGATGAGCCCTTCCTGTCCACCTGCTGGGCTGTCTTCAATGGGACATGTGTTTTTCTGTAATTTTGTGGGTTCTTGTGCTCTAAAACTTGTTTAGAGTCATATTTCATAGGTATTTGAGGTTGTTATGGGAGGAGCTGTGGAGTTCTCCTGCTTCTACGCCACCATCTTGGCCTCTCCCCACCACAGGCCATTCATTGTCCAGATTTTCAAAGGGGAAAAAGACTGAAGTATAAAAACTACAGACTAGGGTATTTAATTCTTCTAGCAAAATTCTAGCCTGTGTTATTAAAGAGTTACTTTTCATTTTTCTATATTTATTTCTCCATGTTTCAGTTGCTGCTCTCCAATAGAGTATAAGGATTTTGAAGGCAGAGGTTGTTTCTTTTTTGCTTTTGTTTCTTCAGTTCTTAGCACAGCCTCTGAAACATGGGCGTTTGATGAAGGAAGGAAGGAAGGAAGGAAGGAAGGAAGGAAAGAAGGAAGGAAGGAAGGAAGGAAGGAAGGAAGGAAGGAAGGAAGGAAGGAAGGAAGGAATGATCTGGATAGGTCTGATGATCTTAACTCATTAAAAGTATTTGAGTGGAATCTAGGTGGTACAATGGATTGAGCACTGAGCTTGGAATCAGAAAGATTTATAAAGATGTGCTCAAGTCTAGCCTCATATACTTATAAGACATGTGATCCTGTGCAAGTTGCACACTGTTTGCCTCAGTTCCCCTTTAGAAAATGAGCTGAAGAAGAAAATGGTAAACTAATCCATTATCTTTGCCAGTGAAAATCCCAAAATGGTCACAGAGTCACACATGACTGAAACTGACTAAACAACAACAAAGAGCATTTGGGTCATAGAATCATAGACTGAGTGCTAGAAAAGTCCTTAAAAGTCATCTAGTCCAAACTGATGATGAGAAAACTGAGTTACAGATAGGCTGAGTGATAAGCTGGTAAGTACCAGAGTCAGAATCCAAGCCAGGTCCTCTGATGTCCAAACTAGATTGAGTCAATCTACAGGATCATGCTGGAAGAACAATTCATTTTTATTATTATATCTCAATGTACTCTATTAAAATTGCATTTGCCTTATATCTCCTTATTGAGTACTTATAAGTAGTAAATGTTTTTTCTCACTTTTATTATCTGAATTATTGATTTAATCTCTCTAGATCTTGACATTGCACTTTGGATCAGCACATTCCTGGTCTAAAACACCTTGAATCCATCAAAATCTAGCTCTAAATTTACTTCTTGTATGAGGCAGAGTGTATCTCCCCAATTTCTAGTGCTTCCCTCCAAAAAATTACTTTTCATTCATTTATCTATCTATTTAATGAAATTATATGTACATGATATCTTCTCTGGTGGAATGTATGTTTCTTGAAAACAGACTTTATTGCTTGTGTTCCCAAGTATTTAACACAGTCCCTGGAATATAGTAAAAGCTTAATAAATGTTTATTGATTGATAACTGAGGTCAGTATTGAAGGAGACCTCTAATGGGGCATCTCAAGGATCTGTCCTTGGCCCTATGCCATTCAACCTTTTTTCTCAATGACTTATAAGGAGCATAAGTGACATGCATTGAAATTTGAAGATAATCCAAAAGCACGAGAAATAATTTAAAAACTAGATGAGAGAATCAAGATTGAAAAATATTTTGATAAGCTTTTAAAATAATAAAATCAATATAAATAAATGCCATGTCATAAACTTAGGTTCAACATCACATAGGCTATAGTGTGATGGGTTAGATAACATTTCATCTGAGGGGAAAAAAACCTAGTATTTAGAGTGGTCTGCATTATCAATATGGGTCCACAAATGATATGGAAGCCAGAAAAAGACTTAATGAGATATTAGGTATATGAAAAAGATTACTTTCTGGGCTTGAAGATGTAATATACCTGTTGCATTTGGCCCTGATCAAGCCAATTCCTGGGTTTTGTATTCAGTTCTCCATATCAGATTTTATAAAGGACATTGATAAGACAGAGTATGTTCACATAAGGATAATTAAGCTGGTAAAAAGCCACAATGTCATGTGTTGGAAAAGCAAGAGTTATTTAGCTTAGAGAAGAGAACACTAGACAAGCAATGTCATGATTGTCTTCAAGTATTTGAAGAGTTGTCATATTGGGAAAGAATTGTATAATTTCATAGTTGGCTATAGAGGACAAAAAAAAAGCACAGCATAAAAGTTGCACTGAAAAATTTAGATTAAATATAAAGAATAGTTTCCTAACAATTAGACCTGTTCAAAAGTGGAAAGGGATGTCTTGGGAAGTAAAAGGTTTGTCCTCACTAGAGGTCCAAGCCAAAGATAAATGACCACATGAGGCAAGCATTGTAGAGATATTCTTTCATGTTAAGTTTATCCCAGACATTCCTTCCTGAAATTTTCTGATTATTGGTAGTAGCTTTAATTCTAATAGTTACAAATAAAAATATTAGACATTATCATAATCAATTTACCAAACAGTTACTAATTGCTTACCCACCATTTTTAAAATTCCTTAGTCATTTTTATGAAGCTTTCCAAAAAGTACTTCATCTGAAATACAGCTTTCTCTTGATTTCTAAGTGCTGAGTTTTTTTTTGTTTGTTTTTTGTTTTTTTTACAGCACTTTCCTTACAGGTAAAGAATCTGGAACACAAATTAAGTTGAGTTTAAAGTTGGGAAATGTACTATATATTCTATTCCCACGAAAGACTCATTATTTCCATATTTATTCTGAACTTGAATAGTAAGGGGATGTTCCGTTTTTCCATTCCTGAACCTAGATTGGATTGAAGGTTTTATTGTCTTTGATTTTGGAGTTGGAAGTATTCTGGAATGAGCAAGGCTAACCTTTTGGGACACAGAAGAGAATACTTTAAACTTAGCCAGAACAATCTTAGTTGCCAATTAAAGATCATCATTAATGAGCTCTAAAGACATTTCTGTCTAGTCCTTCCATAGTCTGTGCTATGAGGTCTTACGGGTAAAAGAAATGAAAAATATGATCTCCTTAGGACAATGGAGATGATTCACCTCAGGGAAGAAAAAAACATCTTTAAAAGCAAATAGCATCTAATTATAATCTCATCTTGTTTCATGTTCCTGCTGAAGATAAATTTTCTTTCAATTCACAATAGATTACATATCTATCATCCACATTCAACTTATGAAACACCTGCAAGTACCTTGCAAGATTGAGGAGGGGAAGATAAGAGTTCGCTTAGGTTGACACTCAACTTCAGCCAGCACAAAAGAATAATGTGGAAGGAATACACATGTCTTCAAAAAATGTACATGAATTAATTTTATTTACATTTTTAAAATATATTCACCCCTAGAGAATTCTGCTCAACTTAGAGGCAACAGCTGTTATTCAGGGAGGTCTTTCTTATTCACATCTTCCAGCTGGGTTGCATAAGGACTTGAGGAGACCAAATTTCTTTCTTTCTTTAGAGTAGGAGGGTTCACCAAGATATCAAGTCAAGAAAAAGTGATCAGAGAGAGTACACTCACATACACACATGCACTTTTTTTTCTTCAGATAAGATTGGGTATTATTCATTATCTGGTGGATGCTTCTATGTGATAGAAGTATTTCCAAGCAAAAAGCCTTTGAAAGGCATGTAATGATAAAGTGACTTAGCTGGGATAGTTAGGATCTAGAGGTCTCATTTTACCCATACAGTGGTTCTCAACCTTCCTAATGCCACCACCCTTTAATACAGGTCCTCATGTTGTGGTGACCCCCAAACATAAAATTATTTTTGTTGTTATTTCATAACACTAATTTTGCTACTGTTATGAATCGTAATGTAAATATCTGATATGTAGGATGTGTTCAAATTGAACATAACCCACAGGTTGAGAACCGCTGTGTTAGTAGGATCTATATCAATTGGGTAGGGGAGGAAAGGAAGAGGAGAATGTGTATAAATCTTCCTTACCATGTGAAGGTTTCTACATAACAAAAATAACTTAAAAGTTTTCTATCTGACATTAAACATGGTAATCTTACTTTTAAAATATTTATTTTTAAATTCCCTATTGCTTTTGCATTATAAAATAATTAAAGAATAGATATTTTCATACTCATCCATTATACTGAAAGGAATCAATTAATAAGAGCTGTTCTTACGAACAAGAGAATGATAAAGCACTACGTAGAGGTAAGCTAATTTTTGAACACAATGGAATAGAAAGTAAACCTATGATTTTACTGGTCTACGAGGTTCCCAAATGGGAAACTCTCTCTACAAATGCAGGCTGGAACTTTCTTGGAGACTTATAGTCTTGGAGAACTGAGCACTGGAACACTGAGAGAACAAGTAACTTGCCCAAGGTCACATAGGCATTAAGTGTCAGAGACAGGATGTGAACTCAATCCTTTCTCCTTTTTGGTTGACTTTCCATCCACTATACCCTATCATCTTTTGATGTGTGTATAAATTACTATTCCCATTTTAACAGTGGAAAAAAATAAGGTTGATAAACATTAAATGGCTTCTCCATGGTGACATAGCTAGTAAGAAATTCTTACTAGCCATATCACCTGGCATGTCATACTTAGATTTTCTCACTATAAATTCAGTGCTTGTTTGTTTGTTTTCTCCCTGCTGAATAAAAGTGTAGTTTTAAATAACTATCTATGTCACCTAGAAATCAAACTCAGATTTTCTGCCCCCAATTCCAGTCCTATTCCTCCTACTCTACAAAACTTATATAATAATAATGATTAATAATAATAAGTTACATTTATTTAGTATTTTAGGATTTGCAATGTACTTTTTGTCCCCTCATTTAATCTTGAAAGTAACTCTGTGAAGTAGATACTATTACTTTTCCCCACTTCACAGAAAAGGAAACTGAAAAGGAGAGAAATTAAGTGACTTGTCCAGAGTCTCATAACTAATATATGCCCGAGGCAGCATTTTGAACTAAAGTCTTCAACACTATAAATATTCTACTTTACCACTGTATACCTGACTGTAAAATTAATAGATAATTAGTCAATTGGTTAATTTGCAGTCATCTTCCAAGTATCTTCCTAAGGCTGGCCATCAGCTACTTCTCTTGACACTTCAACTGAATTAAAAAGGAGGTAAGTGGGCAGACAATAAAACAAAGAATTAAAATTAGTCTTTGACAGAAGAAATTGGTCATAATCAGAGAATACTAGTCTAAGAGAGCTGTGTGGGCATGGCTGAGCAACTTTTGGGCATCCACAACATTACATCATTCTGTTGACATTTTCTCCTCTCCTATATGTAAGAAATCCAATGTACTGTATAGAAAAAATAGACAAGAAATAAAAGTTTTAATATTTTATACATCTTTACTTCAAAAGAGGTGTGACAGTATTCTAAGTCCAAATAAGAGACATAAATAAGCAGTGTAATCCAATTCAACTACTTGTAGACGTTTTCTTGTCTAGAATAAAATCACTAGATATACTGGTAAAATGGAAAAATGGTGATCTTTCTGAGTTAAAATTTCTCAAATTACAGTGTAGCTTCTGAGGTTTTTCTCTGACAGACGCCTCATTTTTTTTCTCATTGCAGACATCACAAAGGATGAAGGAAGAAGTCCAGAGATAGTTTCACAGTAGAAATGTGGCCTTCAATAGCTTGAAAGAAGTTTCAAGTCTGGATAATCTCTTTAGTATTTGGTGAATGAAGTTTACTTCTAGTATTTGGTGAATGAAGTTTACTCTAGACTTCATAATTATTGCTTATATACATCTAATGAGAAAAAATAGCTTTTGATTTTGTGTGAAAGGACTAATATAAACTGGTTCACTTTGAGTCAGAGAACCTGGGCTCAAATGTAACAGATTACCTGTGAGGTCTTGGAGAAGTCATTTAACTTTTCTCTCTTCAACTGTGCAATGCAGTAGTGTGGAAAACTGAACAGATTATCTTTAAGGGGTCTTCCAGATCTAATTCTATGATCTTATTTTCTAAAGATCTAAATTCCAAAATGTACATGAAAAACTAAATAGTTTTCAAAATCCACAGCAAAAATATAGATTAAGGATATGAAATAAGAAGCAAACAAAAGAAATTTTAAAATCTAACAACTGAGAAAATCTTTTATTTTCTAAAGATCAATTATGGACTACAATTCTGTATGGAGTATATATGTTTGAGTCTATGGTGATTTCAAAGGTCCCTAGTAGTTCAATAAACACCCATAATGATATGTTGCAAATTCCAAAGATCTCCAAGATTGAGTCTTTCAATAATTACCTATGCTTCCTCTACAAGTGTTGTGAAGCTGGTCATAGCTTCTCTAGTGAAAACAATCTGTTCCAGATTGTTGCTTCCCACTTAGAGAGTGCCAAGTCTCAGCAGTTGTGACAAATTTTAAATTTCTACTAATAAGGAAGACTGTCAGTCATTTCTTTGTATTTTATCAGATTGCTTTACCTAATATTGTCAAATTGGCATTCTTAACGCACAAGCCTCACTAAGTAGCTCCCCTTTTTTAGAAGCTCCAGTGGCTCTCGTTTGCCTCTAGGATAAAATACAAACTTAGCAGCTTGACATTTATATCTCCTCACAATCATGACTCCTGCCTATCTTTCCAGGCTTATTGCCTGTTATTGTCTATTATACAATTACTGATATTTACTGTTCTATATCCTTTCTCCACGCCTTTACAAAAACTAATCCCCATGTCTGAAATGTACTTAGTCCTCACTCTAATATCACAGAATTCCTAAATTCCTTCAAGAATCAGTTCAAATAGAACTTCTTCGAAGAGATTTTTTCTGTCTAGTTGCTGGTATTCTTCCCCTTGGAACTTATTTTGCATTTACTTTGCATATATTTTAAAATTTGTGTGTTTTTATTTTTTTATTTGTTTCGTTTTGATTGCTTTAACTAAATTTTATGTTTATTTTTAGTTTACAGCATTCATTTCCACAAGATTTTGAGTTACAAATTTTCTCCCTGTCTTTCCCCTACCCACTACCCCAAAATAGCAATCCCACTGTATACACCCTCCCCCAATCTGCTCTCTCCTATATCCTTCCCCATCCCCCTTCCAACTTTCCAGTAGGGCAAGATGGATCTACTTACCGCAGTGTCTGTACATCTTATTTCCCAGTTGCATATAAATAATAATAATAATAATTTTAAACATTTGATTTTAAAACCTTGAATTTCAGATTCTTTCCTTTCTTGCCTCATCACCCACCCTTACTGGGAAGATAATCAATTCAACATAGGTTGTACATGTATAGCTACACAAAACATTACTCTCTTCTAGGGCAAGATACCTTATTTAGTGTGTATGTCATTCCCTTCCTAAGCCAAATTCAATGAGAGCAATGTTGACCCTTTCCCTTTTGCCTTCCTGTTCTTCCCCTCCATTATAACAGCTATCCCTTGCCTCTTCTATATGAAATGATTGACCCCATTCTGTCTCTCCCCATCTCCTCTCATTATATTCCACTCTCATCTCTGAATTTCACCTTTTAAGTATCATTCTTTCCTATTCCATTGATTCTGTGCCCTCTGCCTATGTATACCTACACACACACACACACACACACACACATACATACTCACATATGTATTCATATGCTCATATACCCTCCTATATAGACATATATATGTATATATATATATGTATACACACACATATTTATATTCCCTTCACTTTTGCTCATACTGAGAAAAGTTTCATAAGTTACAATGATCGGTTTTCCAAATAGGCATGTAAATAGTTCAACTTTGATAAATTCCTTATGATTTATTTTCCTTGTTTACATGCATCTCTTGCTTCTTGTATCTGAATGTCATATTTTCTATTCAACTCTGGATTTTTCATCAAGAAAGTGTGAAAGTCCTCTATTTCATTGAGTGACCCTATTCTCCCCTGACACATTATACTCAGTTTTACTGTGTAGGTGATTCTTGGTTTTAATCCCATCTCCTTTGACCTCTGGAATATTATATTCCTTTTTTTATTACTTTTTGGAGGGCAATTGGGGTTAAGTGACTTGCCCAAGGTCACATGGCTAGTTTTTGTGTTAAGTGTCTGAGGCCAGATTTGAACTCAGGTCCTCCTGAATCCAGGGCTGGTACTCTATTCACTGTGCCATCTAGCCACCCTGGAATATTATATTCCAATCCCTCATTGTAGAAGCTTCCATATCCTGTGTTATGCTGATTGTGTTTCCATAATATTTAAATTGTTTCTTCTTGGCTGCTTGTAATATTTTCTCCTTGATCTGAGAATGCCAGAACCTGGCTATAATATTCCTAGGAGTTTTCTTTTTGGTATCTCTTTCAAGAGGAAGTTGGTCAATTCTAACAACTTCTATTCTGCCCTCTGTTTCTAAAACATCAGGACATTTTTCATTGAGAATTTCTTGAAGGATGGTTCTAGGTTGTTTTTTTTAATCATGGTTTTTAGGTAGTCCAATAATTTTCTAAAATTATCTCTCCTGGATCTATTTTCCAGGTCAGTGGTTTTTCCAACTGAGATATTTGAGATTGAGATATTTCACATTGCCTTCTATTTTTTCATTTGTTTGAATCTGTTTAATAGTATCTTGATTTCTCATAGTGTCATGAGCTTTGATTTTCACCAATCTAATTCTGAAGGAATGATTCTCTTCAGTGAGCTTTTGAGATTCTTTTTCCATCTGGCAAATTCGGCTTTTTAAGCCATTCATCTCCTCATTGGCTTTTTTAGCCTCTTTTGCCCTTTGAGTTAGTCTATTTTTAAGGTGTTATTTTCTTTAGTCAGGTTGTTGACTTGCTTTTTATGATTTTCTTTCATCATTCTCATTTCTCTTTCCAGTTTTTCCTCCACTTCTCTTATTTGATTTTCAAAATCCTTCTTAAGCTCCTCTATGGCCTGTAACCAATTTATATTTTTCTTGGAAGTTTTTGGTGTAGGAGTTCTGACTTTGCTATCTTCCTGCCATTCCATGCTATCATCCTTTTTGTCCCCAAAAAAGGAATCTAAAATTGGGTGGCTGTGCTTGCTTTGCTTCCTTTGCTTGCTCATGTTGCCACTAAATTACTTGACTTTTGAGCTTTTTGCCACAGTAGAACTCTGCTTCAAGAGAGGAGAGCTTTGTCCCAAATCACTAGGGATTTTGCAGCTGCCAGAGCTATTAGTTGGGTACTCTCTCTGAAGCCTCCACAGGCTCTGGCACTTGGTCACACCCCCCAGGACCTCCACCCAAGACAGTGATACAGATCCAAGCAGGTTAAAGAGTGAGTACTCTCTGAATGGTCACTTGGTCCCTCTACAATCTGCAGTCCAGGAGCTCTGAAGCAGCCACATGGAGGCAGTTGCACAGCCCCCGCCCCTGAGTGGATTTTCCCTTCTGGGGACAGAAGCCAGACTGCACTCTTGGTCCCCCTGTTCCAAAAATCCACACTGATCTTTTACTTTGCCTTTGGCATTTATGGTTTCATAATTCTGGAAATGTTCTGCTGGTGATCCACTCCCCTGAGTTCCCTCCCTGGGGTTAAAACCACTTGACTCCCAGTGTGCTGTGATGGACCCTTCCTATCTGCCTGCCAGGCTGCCTTTAGCAGTAGATTTGTTTCTCTCTGTCACTGTGGGTTCTGTAGCTCTAACATTTTTAGAGTCATATTTTAACAGGTATTTGAGGTGGTTATGGGGGAAGCTCATGGAATTTTTCTGCTTCTATACTGCCATCTTGGCTCCACCCCTAAAATTTGTTCATCTATTATAATATTTTTTCACTTCTCCCTCAATCAAATACAAACTAGTAAGAGCTGGGACTATTTCATACTTACTTTTCTGTCTCCATGGCAGAAAGTAGTTGCTTCATAAATTGTTTGAATGAATGAATGAATGAATGAATGAATGAATGAATAAATGAATGAATTCTGATTTTCACTAAGATCTATATCTAGTATGTATAAAAATACAGAGGGTCACAGATATTTGCACAAAAAAATGCCTATTGAAATGAAGTATCCTATTTGTAGGTAACTTCTGATATAATAAATCCATGGTTTCCAACAAATTATCTATAATAGTGTTTACAGCTTATTACCTTTTTTGAAAAAAAAAACCCTCACTTAATCCTACCAAACCCTGTTAGTTATCCTCTTTTCCTTCTTGAAAAAAACTCCTTGAGAAAGTGTCCACTTCCTCTCTTTGCCAAAGTTACAAATGATCTCTCATTTGCTAAATCTAAGGGTCTTTTCTCCATCGTCGATGTTTTTGAACTCTGTTAAGTTTGGCACTTCTAATCATCCTTGTCTGGACACTGTTTTCTCTCTAGGTTTCATGACACTGTTCTCTCCTGATTCCCCTTCTACTTATCTGTGTACTCCTTTTCAGGATCCTTTGCTAGATATTTACCCTGGTCATGCCCATACACTGTGGGTTTCCTCCAAATCTCAGTCCTGAGTGGTCTTCCTTTCTCAGTCTACCCTACCTTGTTGATCTCGTCAGCTCCCATCAGATTATCATCTCTCTTCACATGATTCCAATACTCATTTAGTCCATCCTAATCTTTCTTCTGAGCTCCAGGCTCACATCACCAGTCTCACATCAAATTGGATACCCAGAGGCATCTCAAATCACCACATCTAAATGACAACTCCTTGTTTTTCCCCAAAAGTCTTTCTGTCTTTCCCTTTTCCTCAGTTTTCCTAATATTGTTAGGTATACATCTATTTCCCCAGGCACTCAGATCCACAATCTCTCTGTCATCCACAAATCCCTATTCTCATTCACCCCACATATCTGATCTGTTATTTTTGTTGTTGATCAGCCATTTCAGTCTTGTCTGACTCTTCTTGACCTCATTTGTGGTTTTCTTGGCAAAGATACTGTACTGGTTTGCCACTTCCTTCTCCAGGCTCGTTTTTACAGATAAGGAGCTAAGTCATATAGGGTTAAGTGACTTGCCCAGGGTCACACAGCTAGTTAAGTGTCTGAGGTCAGATTTGAATGGGCATTTTAGTCACTAGGCTGCCCCTAAATTTTGTTATTTCCATTTTCTCATCTCTCATAAATATCCTCTTCTCTTTGCCCATGCAGTTGCTATATTGGTTCCCTCATCATCATTTGCTAGATTCTAATTCGTCTCCTTGACATATTTTTCCCTTTTCCAACATCCCCATTCCCTATTTCACTCAACTACCATAACGATTTGGCTGAAGCCAGGTCTAACCATTTCACTCTCCTCCCTCCACTTCTTCTAGGAAGAGAATGTTAATGGACCATCCTATCATTTTGTTCATAATTTTTGTGATTTCTCAGACCAAAACATGCTTCCATGGTCACCACTACTTATATGTGTTATCTTCTCCTATTGGAATGTTAGCTTCTTTATAGTAGGGAGTATTTCACTTTTGTATTTATATCCTCAGTTCCTTGTCCATAGTAATTAATAATTTTTTTCTCATTCATTTATTCTTTTTTGCTAACCACAGAGTAATTTTAAAGAGGAAAGTCTACAAAGCAGTATGAGGGGACAGTGTGGTACAGTGGAAATAACATTAGATTTGGAGTCAGTCTTGGGCTTCAAATCCTGCCTCTGCCATTGTCTTTGTAACTGTGGGCAAGTCACTTAACCTATCAAGGTTTCAGTTTCTTTAAAAGTAAAAGAAGAGGGACAGATGATATGGTTTCTAAGGTCCCTTTTGCCTCTAAATGTAGTATCTTCAGATTAAATCAAATCATACCTCAGGGAGCTTTACATGCAAAATAAGATCATTACCATGTCTCACAGAAGTATTGTGAAGATGCTGGAGACAAGAACTATAAAGCTTCTTGAGCATCTGGGGAAATAGTAAACTGTTTTCTTATCCTGCTTATATAACTGTTTATTTATCAGTATGAAAAACTTATCAAATAGTATGAAAACTAATATTCCTAATGATCCTGAGATACATAAGGGTCCCAGATTGTCTCTTGAATGACCAAAGAAAAGTTCGCTTAAGTTTAGTATAGCTTGTTTTTTTTAAATGAATTTTTGTTTTATTTGAACTCTTAGAAATTGGTCATTTATGTAGTCTATGTGTTATCTCTCAGTTAATTAGGATATTTGATGAACCAAGAATAGCTATTACCTTAACTTGGCTGGTTGACAAAGTTTGTTAAAGTATGCAAATACCAGGTTTCACCAATAACAAATTGGTCGGTGACATACAAACCAAAAATCTATCACATATGACTATCAAATCTTCCACGTTGGAAGTCATTTTTTTCATTAGAAACATCTATCTCTTCCAAATGAATGTTGTGTATCCATATAGCTTTTCTTTGTAGGTATATACATGCATGCATGTGTGCATATATACACATATATATGTTTTTTCTGGTTGAGAATTTCACAGAGACTGTAAACTCAGAAGAAATTAAATTCAGAAAATCTAAGATGCTAAAGGCTGTTAAGAAGAGCTTACATTGCCATGGTTTCTGTTTTTCACCCACAATAAAATCTCAGAACAAGAAAGAGAGCAGTAACAGATACCTCACTTTTCCCACTCTTATCTCACTTATCCCAGTCTTTAAGAGCTATTCTGTGACTTTTAACCAGTAGTAAGTAATTAGTTCTGTAATAGGACCACAGCTTTTAACAGACCAAACAAACTAAACAAAGGCCACATCATCAATGAAGCCTGAAGCAGAATCGTGGAGCTTTCAACTGCAAGAGTGGCTAAGGGATTTTTAATCGTTTATGGTAGCTTCTAAGTCATAAAGTTCATTTTTTAAAGTACATAAATGTAAATTTTAAATTTATATTTTTGTATGTGTCAAAAAAATCTCAAATTGACAATTTCCCTGAAATGGAAATACCAATATTGCAACACTTTTGAAAGCACACAGACTGAAAGCAAATGCATTTCACCCTGCAATATTAAAAAACCCAAAACAACAAAACCTCCAGACCTTCTTTTTAAAGATACCATCTTTATTTTTTGATGATAAGGCATGACAATCGCTGCCTTCCCCTTCTGACTTACTCCCTTTTCCCTTTTTTCTCTTACCTCCTGTTCCTATAGTTTGCCTGCTTTCTTCCTCTGTTAACTGCATGATTCACCTGCGCTGAGTTAATTGGCCAATCCTACGTGTGTGGCATGTGGTAGAGTGCAGAATAAAGACAGTGAAATATACTCAACAGCTGACTTTGTTATGTGACTCTCCAAGGCAATTAGTGTATGTGATCTCCTTTTTGCAGCCCCTGAAAATACTCAAGTGAGAATCCAGGAAAATATGTGGAATCTCATCTGAAAAACCCCAATGACTTTATAAACTAGGATAACACTTGTCACCTAAGAATGGCACTTCTTTGCCTTTAGATGTACAGGAAAAGATGAGGTTAGCAAAAAAAATTAAAGCCCTTTGGATCTTCTTCCAAGGACATTTGACCCTATGCCCTTTGACATGAACATTAGGAAATGTTAACAGAGAGTTTATTACTATTTAGATTGTGAGAGAACAGAAGTATCAAAGTTTATTAAAAAAAATATATATATATATATATATATATATATATCATTCTAGTGATTAAGTGGTTGAGAAGAGGTTGCCCTCCACCACCCTCTTCAGGCATTTCCCCTGATTTCATGGGATTCCAATGGGGCTATTTTGGTCTGTGGGTTCATGTTAGGTTCATGGATGAAAGCAAACTAAAAAGTAGGAACCAAAGGTTTCCTGCTCAGGAAAGCACTCTATTTCAACCTTAGGACATCCTTTTGTTCTTGATCAGCAACATGCTGAAACACTTTGAAATTCAGTGAAAGTGATCTTAAAGTAGTTTGAATCCAGAGTGAAGTTTCTGAAATTTGGATGAATTTCCTGCTAAATAATAGGCATTTTAAAATTCTGTCGTTATTGAGAGGGGAGAAGGAGAGTTTTTGTTGTTCAGTCATTTTCAATCACGTCTGACTCTTTGTCACCCCATTCCAGGTTTTCTTGACAAAGATATTACAGCAGTTTCCCATTTCCTTCTCCAGCTCATTGCTTTACAGATGAAGAAACTGATGCAAATAGGGTTAAGTGACTTGTACAGGATCAAACAGTCAGTAAGTGTCTGAGGTCAGATTTGAACTCTGGAAGATGTCTTCCTGATTCCAGACCCAGCACTTTATTCACTTTACCACCTAGATTCCCCAGGAGGAGAATTAAGTTACTGTAAAAAAAAAAAAAGAGAGAGAGAATTTTAACATTAAATTCAAAATCTTTATTTCTATTGTTGTTATCCTGGTGATACTTCAGAATACTAAGGTACAATTAGAGCTCTCAGAAAAGTCACAACCATAAAAATGTCACATTCAAAAATGAATCCAAGTAAATAGTTATTAATTGAAAAATACAAAGATTTTAACTAAGAAGAGACATCAAGTTTTTAGAGGACATGTGTTCAAATTCTGTCTCTGTCAACCCCTTTGTGATCTTAAGTGAGTTCAGGAGTGGGAAATATGTGGCCCTGTAGGTCTTCAAGTGCAACCTTTTAACTGAGGTTTTTTTTTTTTTTACAGAACAAATCCTTTCATTAAGGGGATTTGTTCTGTGAAGCTTGGATGCAGTCAAAAAGCCACATTTGAGGATCCAGAAGGCCATATGTGACCTCAAGGCCACAGGTTCCCATCCCTGGGCTAGTCACTGAACCCCACCTCCTCCATGAGTTAAGTGGGCCCCAAACTTCTCAATTGTAAAATTAGGGAACTGAACAAAGTAGTCTCACGAATCTTAGATGTAGCCCCACCAAATTCCAACATCCAATATGAAATCCAGAAATAGTCTTTCAGAAAAGGAATTCACAGTAATGGAAAATGTAAGCTTCTTGAGGGCAGAAACTGTTCTGCTTTGTCTTTCTGCTCTGTCTTCTCGGCTACTATTATATCCTTTGATACGTAGTGGGTATTTAATAAATGCTAGTTTAATAAAATTGAATTTTCAAAGGGATTAAAATGAGTTTACATTATAGTTGCTTTCATGGAATATTAAGACTTAGAAGAATGGGAAATGTAAAAAAAAAGCATTAGGAAGGGGACAGAGAATTGTATTAAAGATTTTCAAAATCACGTTACTTTTTTTTTTCCTGGAGAACGGATCCTTTGAAAATGAATGTAGTCATTAACCATCTGGTTTACTATAGGATGAACTAAAGAAGTATCTCAGAATGGTCCAAACTGGCCTTCGTTCATAACTATACTTTATTAGTCTGCTGGCACCAACATGCCTAAATACGAGGAAAAGTCCAGCCTGTGCTAGAGAGCCACACAGCTAACACCTGGAATGTATTCTCCAGAGTGAAAACAGCAGGGAACTGACCAGAAATAACCTCACTCATATTATTGCTTCAATTAGACCAAAACAACTTTCTCTTTGAAAACTTAATAATAAACACTGCAGGTCATTCACTTGTTTTGAGACCCTTTGGGAGAATGTAGCAGATGTATCCCTTTAGTCAGCCCCCTTGCTGTCATAAGAGACAAGAGGCACAAATCAGGTCAGATATTGATTTTAATTGGAACCAACAGCACCTACATGCTGTCTTAAGATCCACATCTTCCTGCGAATATATTTGTGCGTGTCAATGTGTGTGCGTGTATGTCCACCCATCTATACATGCATATCATTTACAAAAGAGGGACCTTTCCTCCTGTCAGGTTGATTAGACAGAGTGAGGTAATTATTTCTATGCTGCACATTTTTTTCAGGTTCATCGCTCAAATCACCATGGACTGACAATTCCTAAGCAAACTAAGGAATCTCTGAAAGCCTTATTGTGTGCCCTAGAAGCCCAGATGAAAACAGCATTAACACAGACTGAAGCAGTTACAATCTTGTTAACAGCCAGGGTGTGGGCATAATGTTTTTTTAATGACTTTCATAGAGGCCTGAGAGGGATTCCACAATCATGGAGAGAGCAGATACCCAACAGAAATCTCCACAAAATGAGATTACCTGAACCACTTTTCCCTCTTTTCCCCTCACCAACCTGGACTCTCAAGGTGACATACATTTCTCCACTAAATGGAAATTCTTGAAAGCTAGCTTATCCTCCTCACCCTTCTTCACCCCTCCCTACCTCAGAAGTGATATCACTTTCCTTTGATAGATACAAATGACTTTTCCATGTAAATCTTCCCTTGAAGCACATTAATTCTAGTCAGGCAAGGGAGTGGAACAGGTGTTGTATTTCTTACATTAATTATTGTGAAAAATGAAGTGGCAGCAGACATATCACCTAGAAGCTGAAATCTTGGCAAAGAGACTAATAATTAAACGTTTCTTATATATTTCTGAGTCCCCTGTAGTGCCTACTAGTAGACAATCATAGATATTTTCTGATTGGAAGAATGAATGACACTAGACCCACAGAAATGATTTCTGATTGAATGAATGAATGACACACCTAAGTATTTGCTCATTGAATGAAATGAATCGCAGTAGGCACACGTAAATATTTGCCAATTGGATGAATGAATGAATTACAGATGGGGACTTATTAGAAACAACTTCCCACGATGCTGTGAGTAAAAATAGACTTGGAAAAATCTGTATCACTGGTGCAGCTCAGAGAAATAGTTTGTTAAACTGAAGGGGGGTGCGATCATTAATGAGAGCAGGTGGAAGTGTTAGAAAGGAAAAAAGCAAGAAACGAAGAAAAAACTTGGCCTCCTATTTCCCACTCAGCCACCATGAATTATATTGTTCTTAGAGGATCCTTAGTTTCCCTGTACACAGCTTCAATAATTTCTGTAAGCTCCACACTGTCTTTATTAAGGGACTATAGGAGCAAAACTAGATGGTCATAGACTGAGTCTAAATGCCAAACAGACGGTCAACCAAATGCTAGATCCACATCCAGTATTAGGCCAGACCTGCCCAAAGATTCTTTAGAACTGGAGGTAATCATCGCAATATCTATCTGCCTCAGCATGGGAATTTGAGTATATAAACATAAATATAGGCAATAGTGGTAAGCTGTTTTAGGAATCTTAGGGGTAAAAGTTGAGCAGAATCATAGATTTAGAACCAGAAGACACCTCAGAGGCTACTTAGTTCAACTCCCTCATTTCATAGTTGTGGACAGTTAAGTGGATTGCCCAAGTCGGGATATGAACCCACCCAAGGATATGAACCCAACCAGGGCTTAGTGTACATAGACCAAAGGTGCTACTTTAGTTTGGTTTGTACAAACACAAAAGACTGAAGAAAAATTTCAGGTAGTTTGAAGACATCTAAGAAAAACAGCAAAACACTAAGGAAAGTAATATATATTAGAAATCACTTTTGCCACATTTTGGTTCTTCAGGCTTCTGAAAAGTATCCAAAAGGAGCTAGTGGAAATTTCAGCACCTAGTTTCCTGACAAAATGGGCTAGAGAATGAATGCTTTGAAGCTCAGATACAGTTTTTCCCCCCAATACTTGCTCTTAAGATCCAGTTAGAGAATAAGATGTTCTAAATAGGTCTTTCTCTTTGTGGTTCTCCCCCTTTGCTCCTATGCTGCTGGCTTTTAGCTAGTTGTCAGAGCTTGGTAAGATTTGCTTTTCATAAGCTTTGTAGTTCACTACAGCAATATTTCCCAAGCTCTCCCAGTTCTAGTTTAAAAGCCCCCCTGGAGGTGAACTGCAAGCCCAACGCTAATTACCATAACAATTTATTATAGGAGTGCTTTGATCTCTTCTCACCTACCCAGTTGTCCAGGTCTGCTTTGTCTCCAGAAGTGAGAGATGTGTTTACATAACTAATTAACACAACAGATTGTGTTTTACAAGGTACTTGACAATAACTGGGCCAAAAGGTTTGATCTCTTGATAAACCAGGAAGTGTGGAGAATTATCACTTTCCTAGAGATCGGGAAGAGAGAGCTATTGTCAAGCATATATTTTTTAATCTAGTTCTTAATGTTCCCAAGAGGGACATTTGACCAAATTTGTCAGTATTTTGAAGTTTCACTTTAACTTTTTTTCTTTTAAACAAAAATTTAACATGACAAATAATTAAAGATTCTTGTGAGCCATCTAAGGGAAGATAGAGTCATATTTCAAAAACCGTGAATTATGGTTTTTTTTTTTGTTCTTTATGTTCTAGTTTGCAGGTTTTTATTTGGGGAAATGAGATATTTAGGTTTGTCATGTCAAAGAATTTACCTGAAAACTGGAGGATTTGATAGGCATTAAAAAAGCCATTTTAAATTAATGAAACTTTAGAAAATGTTTCCTTTTCTATTGTTAAATAAAATGGCCATTAAATTCCCACCTATATATTTAATTTTAAAATAAACAAATTTACTATTTTTTAGTTTTTAAAGATATTGTTTATTTTTAACATTCTTTCCTTTTTTATTTTGAGTTCCAAATACTGTCCCTTCCTTCCACCCTTCCCTCACTCACTGAGAAGACAAGCAAAATTATACCAATTAATTGTACATATGAAATCATTCAAAACATATTTCCATATTAGCCACATCACCATAGAAGCAAAAAAAAAAAAACAATAGAGTGAGAAAATTGCACTTCAATTTGCCCTGAGAATTCATCATTTCTCTCTTGGGAGGTGAATAGGAGTTTTTCATCATGATTTGAAACTGTCTTGGATTATTGTATGGATCAGAATAGCCAAGTCTTTCATACTTGATCATCACTACAATATTACTATTACTGCGCACAGTGATCTCCCCATTCCTCTCATCTTCTCACTTCACTTTGCATTAGTTCATAAGTCTTGCCATGTTGTTGATGTTTTTTTCTGACCCCCCCCCCAGTTATTTCTTATAGCACAATAGTACTCTATCACAATCAAATGTTATAATTTGTTTAGTCATTCCCCAATGGATGAATAATCCCTCACTTTCCAATTATATGCTACCACTTAAAGAGTTGCTCTAAATATTTTTGTACATATTGGTCCGTTTCCTTTTTTGTTTTTTATCTCTTTGGGGGTACTCTAATAGTGGTATTTCTGGGTCAAATGGTATGCACAGTTCCTTTGAGCATAGTTCCAAATTGTTCTCCAGAGTGACTGAACCAGTTCACGATTCCAGCAGGAGTTTATTAGTGTACCTATTTTTCTTCGTTCCTTCCAGCATTTGTCATTTCTGAAAGTTGTATAGTAGTACTGCAGAGTAATTTTAATTTGCTATTCTTTAATCAATAACTATAAATAGCTTTGGTTTCTTCCTCTAAAAACTGCCTTTTCTTATCTTTTGACCATTTATCAATTGAAGAACTGTTACTGTTTTTATAAATTTGATTCAGTTCTCTATTAATTTGAGAAATTAGATCATTTTCAGAGAAATATGCTGTAAAATTTTTTTATGACTTTCTAGGCTATGGTACTTTTTATCAAAATCTAATTTCCTTGATTATCTATTTTAATGACATTTATTTTTGCTCTTTTCCTTTGAGATTATAATTGCTACCCCTACCTTTTTTTTTACTTCTACTGAAGCATAATAGATTCCAATCAACTCCTTTATTTTAACTCTCTGTGTGTCTCTGTTTCAAGTTTCTGGATTCTCGTTTCTAGTCCATTCTGTCATCTAATTCCATTCCATGGGTGAGCTCTTTCCTTTCCCATTCACAGTTATGATTACTACTTATTCTTTTTATCCTACTTTCTTCTTCTTATTCTTCTCTCTCTTTATATGCTGGCCCTCCTCAAAAGTCTGTTTTGTTTCTGACCTCTTCCTCCCTTAACCTACCCTCCTTCCTTCTATTACCCCCCTTCTTATCTGTAATCTTCCTCTCTTATTTTCCTATTTTGTAAGATAGATTACCATATAAAACTGAGAATGTGTGTATGTATATGTAAATTTGTGTGTATATATCTATATCTATCTGTCTATCTATCTATTCCTCTTTATTTGAACCAATTCTTATAAGAGTAAAGTTCAAGCATTGCCTGCCACCACCACCCCCATTTTCCCCTTCATATAAAAAACTCTTCCTTGCAAGTCTTTTTTATGTGGGAAAGTTTTCTCCATTCTACCTCTGTCTTCCCCTTCTCCCAGGGTATCACTGTTTCTGACCTCTTAAATTTGTTAAAAATCATTCCATAATGAAATCACACTCGTGTCTTCTGTCCATGTAGACTCGTTCTAAATGACCTAATAACAAGAAAATTCTAAAGAATTACATGTGTCATCTTTCAATTAAGAATGTAAATAGTTTAAGTTTATTGAATCCCTTATGATTACACTTTCATGTTTACCTATTTATGCTTCTTTTAAGTCTTATATTTGAAAGTAAGATTTTCTATTCCTCTCTGGACTTTTCTTCAGGAATGCTTGAAAGTAGTCAAATTCATTAAATATTCATTTTTTCTTGAAGGATTAAACACTTTTTTCTGGATATTTTATTCTTGGTTGTAATTCTAGTTCCTTTACCTTGCAGAATGTCATACCCCAATTCCTCTATTCCTTTATCATTGAAGTTGCTGAATCTTGTGTGATCCTAATTGTGACTCCACAATATTCAAATGGTTTCTTTCTTTCTGCTTGCAGCATTTTCACTTTGACCTGGGAGATCAGAAATTTGGCTAAAATTTTTCTAGGAGATTTTACTTTCAAATCCCTTTCAGGAGATTATTGGTAGATTCTTTCAATTTCTATTTTACCCTCTGGATCTAAGATAATAGAGTGGTTTTCCCTTATAATCTCTTAAAATATAAAGTCTAGGCTTTTTCTTTGATCATAACTTTTCAATTATATCCCCTTGGCCTTTTTTCCAGGTCAGTTGTTTTTCTGATGAGATATCTCACTTTTTAAAAAAATCTCTTTGACTTGTTTTATTGTTTCTTGATGTCTCATGCTAATTGTTAGCTTCCCTTGCCTGACTTTAATTTTTAAGGACTTATTTTCCTCAGTGGGGTTTGGTATCTCTCTTTTTTTTCATTTGGGAAATTCTACTTTTTAATGACTTCTTATCTTCCATCAGTTTTTGTATCTACTTTTCTATTAGATCAATTCTGTTTTTTTAAGTAGTTCTTTTCTTCTATATCTTTTGTGCTTTTTTTAAAAGTCAAGTTGTTATTTTTTTCACAATTTTCTTTTGTCACTCTCATTTCTTTTACCAAGTTTTCCATAACCACTCATCTTTTTCTTTAACTCTTCCAGGAATTCTTGTTCAGCTTTGGTCCAATTAGCACTTTTCATTAAGGATTTGTTGCTAGCTATTTGTTTTATTTTATGTTTATGTCTTTCTCTTCCTTGCCACTATAACAGCTTGTTATGGTCAAGTTCTTTTGTTATTTTTGTTTGCCCATTTTTTCCAGTTCATTTCTTGACTTTGGATGTTGTATTATAGCTCATCTGGAGGTGGGGAGGCTCTATCCCAAGCCCTAGGCTTTTTCATTATGCTGTTTTCAGAGCTAGTTTTAGAGGTAAGATCCTGGGAAAACTGTGGTCGCTACTCTCCTGGTTTATACCCTCTAAATTAAACTAGTTAAAAAAACACAAGTTTGGTATATCTTTATTCACCATGGTCCTTCTATTAGTGTGTTTTAAAAATTTTACAAATATATTCATGTAGATGTGCATATGTATGTATGTATCATATATCAAGGCAAAAAATGTCAATAATCTAAAGGTTTAAGCCAGAATAAAAATTTTAAATATTCTCTCCTTTCTCCAAAATGATTTGCCAACAGTTTTAACTTTCCACAATTTCCAAATTGGAAATCAAAATAAAATTTATGGTAGTTCGTGCTTAGTTTATTGGGCAAAAAAGCTGAACTTTGGAAATGAAGGAACGGGAAGGAAAGAAAATAGAGGAAAAAAAGAATGGTAGAGAAGGGACAAGGGTACAAAAGGGATTAGAGTAAGAACAAAAAAGATTAGGGAAGGGAGTAAAGAAGGGAAGGGAATGAAAAGCAAAGGAAAAGAATAGGGAAGAGAACAGAAGGAATGAAAGAGAATAAAAGGGAAGGGAAGGGAAGGGAAAGGATTAGGGAAGGATAGAGAATTGGGAAGGAAAAGGTACAGAATAGGAAAGAGGAGAAAATAGAGAATAGGAAAGGGAATAGGGTATTTGGAAGGAATTAAAGAAGAAGATATAGAAACTTGTGCTTACAAACATTTTGACAAGTTAAGTGCAAATGTATCAGAAACATGTGGATTAAATTTCCCTTGAAATACACGAGTTTAAAAATTAAGGGGAAAGGGGCTTGGCAAAAAGCATTTTGGCTTTTTCCAAACCCAAAACATTTGAAAAATAATTCAAGATAGTCAAAGAAAACCCAGCTTGTGGTTGGATTCACTTCTCCATAGTCAATTCACAATTTCCTCTTTTTCCTATGAACTTTTAAAATACAAATTTAACATAAATAAGGTGCTTTTTAAAAAAATCTAGATTATACTTCTTTTTACTGATTTTTATCTTGGACTAAAGTAAGAACCAAATGATCAAGGTATCACTAAAACAATATGAGAAGAGGAGCAGGAAAATTTAAGGCCCACTCATTTTTATGAGACTAGGCATCTATTTCTATGACAACAGAGGCATATGTACTTTTATATCCATATGAAAGTTTTTCCTGTATTGGGAAAAACAAATATATCTAGAATCATTGCTACCATTTAAGTAGAGCATTCATTGTCCAAAGGCTTTTGCAGGTTTAAGATTTGAGGCCAAAATGAAACCAAAAAGTGGGCACTGAATTCAACTGGTTTTGATGACTATATTTGGGAACAATTTAGATCATTTAGAAAATATCTTTGGGGCATCCTATTCTAAATTCATGGATTACCAATCTCTCACTCCAGCATCTGGTACTTGGTTTTGTCATCTGAAAATTAACTGTCCCAGCAATGTAGACTGCATAGGCTGGTTATATTTTACAGATGATGAAAATGGGTTGTACTTGCTTTCTTAAGGTCCCTCTTGTGTGTCCCTAATTTTTAACTCTGACTTACAAGTCAAAGACTGTGGCAAAGCTAAAACTTAAGGATACACATTCTACCCATGAAACCCATCTGTCTCTATATAGATGGTATAAGATGGAAAATTTGCAGGGTGTGTAGTCATGTGGACATAGACTGATTTCCATATGCCATATTCCTCTCTAACTTAATGCTATAAATAGTAATAATTCATTAATTTAATGCTTTTGAGTTATAAAACTTATGCTGTCTTGAACCCTTCTGGTTGCTAGTGCCCTCTATGACAAAACTATTTTGTCCTTGCTCTCTCTATATTTTATATTTACTTTTTTTTATTCATGCTTGTCCCTCCCCTCCACAATAGGTTAGAAACTGTTGGAGGATAAGGATTGTTTTATTTCAGTATCATGATAGTTAGTAGTGTCTGGTACATAGGAAGGGTTTAAGTGTTTGTTGAATGAATGAAGGGATGGATGGAGTAGGTAGGTAGTGAAAGTATTATTATTTTTATTTTATGGATTAGCAAACTGAGGTTCTGAGAGATAAAGTTACTTGTGCATGATCATATAACTAGTTATTCAGTGATAAGAATCAAAATCAGATGTTGTAATTACTGGTCTGGTGCCATTTTCATTATATACACTCTCCAAAATAAATTTCTGTTGATATTAGGTATTTTTAAAAAATTAAGTCAGACAACTCTACAAGTCTCAGGATCGAAGGAGATACATATATTCAGAGAAAGATCTAGAAAGAATAGAGTTTAAATGGAGACTGAAGCAATCTACATGCTATCACTCTTTTCCATGTTTGGTTTTGTTTCCTTTTTCCTATTGTCCACTCCATTGGTTAAAACTCTTCTATACAATGAGACTAATGTCCAATGTGAAAGTATTTGCAGATTCTATACTTGACTGCATACCACCATGGGGGAGCGGGGGAGAGAGACAGGGAGGGGAGAAAACTTAAAACTCAAGAGACTTTGGAACTGAATCTTGCAAATTAAAAGTAAACAAATCAGTTTAAATTTTAAAAAAAGAAAAAAATTATGTCAATGTTTCTTAAAGCCTGGATGCATGTTATGGTTAATTTGCATTTTTCGATTAAAAAGTGCTAAATAATCAATTTATTAAATTATAACAGAGAAGCTGGTTTATAGACTTACAGAACTTTCCATACCTCACTAAGAATCCCCTCTATAATATGTCCAGTAGACAGTCATTTTGCCCTTGTTTATAGATTTCTAGTGAGATCAAAGTCAAGATATGGTAGAAACAACAAGTATTTATTAAATGCTTACTATGTGTCAGGTACAGTACTCAGAGTACAAGTAAAAAGAACAATAATCCCTGCCTTCAAGGAGTTTACATTTTAAATAAAAAAAAAACAAAAAAAATTGATGAGAGGTGAAAAGTGAGGAGAGAAAGTTATCTACTACGACTTGCAGCATACCATTCCACTTTTATAATGCTATTTATTAGGAAGTATTCTACTACAGTAAGCTTAATAATATCTTAGAAATTTCTACTCATTGCTCTTACTTCTGCCCTCTGGAAATGAACAGCAAAAGAAACCTCCTTAGGCTTTGATCTTAAACCTCTTTAAAAGAACCTTAGATTATATTAGCTTTTGGAATGCCCTATTGTATTACTGACTTATATTGGGTTTTCAGTTCACTACAACTCCCAGCTCTTTTTTAGATTATCTGACAGTTAATGTTGCCCCTTCCATCTTATACCGGTAGACTTCAGGTGCATAAGATTTCCTCGAATTAGTCAGATCAAAAATTTGTCTTTTCTCACCTACATAACAAATGGAAGCACATTCTCAAACATGGACACAACATTTTCACTTGCATTTTCAAAGTTTATTATTCTTAGTAGTCACTTTAATACCAATACATTCAAGTCCTTCGTCTTTCTTCACACATCCATGGGATTTTTAGAGAACTAAAAGTTCTAAAGGTCACTCAACAGTGCCATTGAGATTTTCTATGCAAAAAAAAAAGCACTCATATAATTCAATTCAGTAACTTGAGAGAAGAATGGGGTGAAAAAAATCACCACCACATTGGGTGTAATTCTCCATTTCACATGTTGACCAAAGGGAAAATGAAAAGAGAGATGAGGGATATAACTGATTTGATCAGATCATTAAGGCCAATGTTTTATTAACAGAGTAGTAAATAGGACTAAAATATTTATGTAATCTTCTTAATATATTTTCTTAGAGTCAACTATTTTCAATTTTATTTTCTAAAAGTACTGGCATGCTCCAGTTGATGACATCTGTTGTGATGTCACATGTAACAGATGTGAATGGAAGTTCAGATGTCAATATCTGGGAAAATAAATGTATCTTCGCTCTTGATAGGGCATGTTTTAGAATGGACCCTTTTAGTATTAAAAAAAAATAATGATTTGGGCAGCCAAAATATCACTTTCCTCTGTTCACACTTTTTTCTTCTTCAGTATTTTAGAAAACCAAATACAAAAGTGAATAACTTTAGAAATCTTCTACCTGGAGCCTACTTTCTATGTGAAAGGTCAGAGAAGAGAGAACCACAAGCAGAGAGCACAAGCAAAGAGTAATAGATTTACCCAAGTACTCTGGTTGTTTTAAGAAAAAGTTATAAATATGGGATTTAAGACTTATAGCCTGAAGGAATCTTAGCTGTCTATTACCTACTCCAATTCTCTACTTTTATAGATGAAGAAACTGGAGCTCAGAATTTTAAGTAATGTAAGTAGTAGAAGGGGCAATTTTGAAACCTGTGTCCTGTGATTAAAAAATTGGTACCCAGGTCAAGTAAGTGGCCCAGTGAACAGAGCACTGGCCCTGGAGTTAGGAGAATCTGAGTTCAAATCCGGCCTCAGACATTTGACATGTACTAGCTGTGTGACCTTGGGCAAGTCACTTAACCCCAATAGCCTTGCTTCCGAAAAAAATTTGGTACCCTTTCTACTCCAGCACACACTGCATCTTCCACCAACATCTCTTGGAACCCCTCAAATTGTTAAATTATTTTCCACAATGTTAGATTTATCTACCATCCTGAAATAACAGATTGGCATCTATGATCATTCAATGTTCCATTAGCTGAACTTCTGAATATGAGAAATTGCATTTGTTGTATGGTCCAAACATCAATTTGAAAAAATAAATTAATTGGTCAAGCAGTCAGTAAGCACCAGGTATCTTCCAGGCATTGTACTAGTTTGAGAATACAAACACAAAAAGAGAAGGGTCCTTGACTTCAAGAAATTGTACTCTAATGGTGAAGGCAGAAAACACACACGCAGACACAGAGAGAGAGACACACACACACACACGTCACATATATATAGTATATAATATATATTATTATATATTATATTATATATATTTATATATGTTATGTATTATATATTTTATATATTATATTGTATTATATATTACATATATACACACACATATACATACATATATATAATCTATATACACATATATACAACATTTAAAAAACAGAAATAAGGCAAGCTTCAAATGAAAGACACTAGGAGCCATGGATGGGCATGGATATAGAAAGATATCAGGTAGTAGCCAAAATTTCATAGAAAGACATTAAAGAAATGACAACAGTTTGTTGGCCCTGAAACTTATGCTGTTTTCTATGCCTGAAAATTCTTGACCTCTTTGCCTTGACCTGTTGAAACTTTACTCAGCCTTCAAAGTCTGGTTTAAATGCCCCTTCCTATATGAGACCACCCTCAATTTCCCTAGTTGTTAATGACCTATCCTACTTTAGAGAACTCACATCATTTTAGTGGTACTTCTGTAATGCATTTATTATGCATTATAATTACTCATGTATAAATGTAAGGTCACTCTTCAGTGAGATCAAGTGTCATCTAAATTTTGTAACTTTCCTAGGACAGTATTCTGCAGAAAGCAGTTGCTTAATAAATATTAACTGAATTGTTGTTGAATTCAACTGTTGTTTGAGGTAGAAATCTAGAAATCCTTTTGAGGCATATGTGTGTGTTTGTATATATGTGTGTGTGTGTGTGTGTGTGTTTATCTGTATGTGTGTATATGTGTGTATGCACCTGAGATATTGAGTTTGACATAATAAAAATAATAATATTAATAAATAAATAATAAATTATATAAACATAATACTAAAGGGTCTTTCCAAAGCATCCTTGGCACAACCATTAGAGACAAGTGACTAAGCTGAATGGACTTTAGGTCTGACCTTGAGTGGAGTGATACTATTTTATTATGTTATGAAGTATGAAATTCATACAAAACTTTAATACTCGAATGAGGATCTGGAAAATATTCTTGAGATGATAACAATGTCAAGGTAAAAGTGAGTTATTTTTATTAGAAATTCTAGCAAGCAAAAAAGATAACCCGGCTCTAGGGGTAATTCATTAAGGGTATATTATTCTTCCTTCCTGCTCAGAAATGTAAAAGATAAGCCCTTTTAGAGTTTCCACCTGTGGGAGATGGGATGACTGCCTTCCTTCTTCTGCTCTTGAACCCATAGTGCTCATTCTTGCCATAATGAAGAAGTTGATTGATGGATGTCACCTTTCCTGCTGCTGACACCCTTATCTCTCTCGGCTTTTCGGCAACAGACATGACCTCCTCCCTACCAGCTGGTCTCCTTGTGAGCGACCTGTCCATCATTCCATTCCCCAGATCCATCTGTTGCCCCCTCCTCCCACCCTTCAGCCCATATGCCCACTGGCAGCAACCAGCATGTCTGTCTGTCAGTAGCTCTGTAATGAGACCAATTTATAAGGTCACATAATCCTGACTTTTCAGGAAGAAAAAAAATTCCATATCCCATTTGCTGCTTGACAACTCCCTCAGTTTTTCTAGTTCTCATGACTGTGGGAGGTCAAGTGCTAACCAATGAAAAGTACATTAAAATGAATTTCCAGTAGTCATTTTTTCATCAAATTCCCTAATAAGGAAAGCTTCTCCCGCTTACTTTTCTGGGCAATAGTCTATGTTGCTTTGCTGAAAGTGGCCTAAGGACAATATTGATATTTCATCAAAAACTGAGGTCTAGGAACCATATAGTTATATGTTCAAACAAGGAAATTCTTTTAATAGATCTCCAAATTCCATCTTGTTACCTGGATAAAATATTGATTTGTAAAGAACGTTTATCCACACCCTGGTCAGGGACTGTCAATAAGGATTTCTGTGTTTGTAAGGTACAGCTAAGTTTCTCCTGAGAACATTTTGTCCCTTTAGTGGACTGGCACAAATTAAATCCTGTGTCAGGCTTGCCAGAGACTGAGGGCCTCATTACATTTTATGGAATTCAAATAAATGCAATCAAAATATTTGTAAGCACGAGGCAGCCAGTTAGAGACATTTTATGATTCAGGGTGTCACCTAGAGTTGATTTCATTTCAGTTGTAACCTAGCAAGAGTGTCATTCCCAAAAGAGAAACTAAAGTTGATGTGAATTGATGCCTGTAATATGTGGATGTTATTTTAGAATTAACCAAAACATATGAAGACCAAATTGCAAGGAATTAATAAGCATCCAACACATCTTTATACTTTGATAGTTATTGGTTTCTGTTTTTTATTCACTTAGGGACACATGCTGTCAAGCTTTAAAATAATGGATGCATGGATTCCTCTGCCGGGGAACTTGCTCACTGGAAGCAAATTTTTTCCATCTTGGAATAAAGTTTTAAGGCACTGACTATACCAGCTTGTATGCCCAAACTTTGAGTCTCAATATGATGGCTGACATTAAGATGAAGGCAGACCAGTGATCCTGTTCCCATCCTTAGTTACCTTATCATGTTCACACTGGCCTTGAATCAATCATGAAAGATGAAAGGGTTTTGTTTCCCCTTTCTCTTTGCTCTGATCTTCTTCTTCATTTCCTTTACCCATCTCCTTCCTTCCCCCTTCAACTTAGGTTTCTGGCCTTGTATGGCCTGATTTGTAAATTCCAAGATGGCAGAGATCATGTCTCACCCACATTTTTAATCACTTCTAGAGAGTACCTGGGGCAACTGGTTATGGTGGTGGATAAGATATTAGGTCTGGAGTGTAGAACCCGAAATCAAATTGGCCTCAGACATTAGCTATATGACTGCGAAAACCACTTAAACTATATTTGTTTCAGTGTCTTTAAAACATAGATAGTGATACCATCTAAATCACAGGATTGTTGTGGGGATCAATGAAATAATATTTAGAAAGAACTTAATATAGTCCCTGGAATATAGTAGACCCTAAATCACCAGTTCTAACTTGTGGGTTATGTTCAGTTTAAATAATCCTGCATATCAGATATTTATATTACTATTCATAACAGTAACAAAATTACAGTTATTAAGTAGCAAAGAAAATAATTTTATGATTGGGGGGTCATCACAACATGAGGAACTGTATTATTAACTGCATTAAACTGCATTAGGAAGGTTGAAAACCACTGCCCTAAATAAAAACTGAATTTTTCCCATTATGGGAATCCTTATAAGAGGCAGAGACAAAGAGACAGACACTATCAGATAGAGACAGAGACAGAGACCAAAAAAGAGACAGAGACAGACAGGCACAGAGAGACAGAAAGACTCCCAGAATTCCCTGGGAGATCATAATTATTTTTTAATCCAAAGAAAAGTCAACTATAAGGTAACTTCAATATGAAAGTTTTCATTCCCCAATTAATAAAATTGTCAAGGGATATGAACAAGTAGCTTCAAGAAGAAAAAAAATCAAAACTATCTAGTTGTATGATAAAATTATGTAAACCATTATTTATTGGAGAAACTATGCTGAAGTACTACCTTACACCTAAAAGAAATGACAAATGCTGGAAGGGATGAGGGAAAATAGATACACTAATGAACTGCTATTGATAGGGCTGAGAAGCTGTCCAACAATTCTAGAGAATAATTTGGAACTTTGCCCAAAGGTCTAGGAAACTGGGTTTACCTTTTGACTCAGCAATATCATTACTAGATCTGTATCCCAAAAAAATAAAAAAGAAGTAAAAGGACCTGTATGTAATATGTGTGTATAACTCAATATGTATGTAAATTATATATATATATATATATATATATATATGGCATATATGTTATGTATAACATCTACATGTTTTTTGTATATATAAACTCTTTTCATGGTGGCAAAGAATTGGAAATTGAGATGATGTCCATCAATTGGGCAATGGTTAAACCAGTTCTGACAAATGATTGTGATGGAGTATTATTGTACTCTAAAAAGTGATGGGGAGGTGGTTTCAGAAAAACATGGTTAAGACCTTTATGAACTGATTCAAAGTGAAGTGAACAGAACCAGGAGATTATTGCTCATAGCAACCACGATATTATAATGATGATCAACTGTGAAAGACTTGTCTACTCTCATCAATATAATGAGCAGAGACAGTTCCAAAGGACTCATGATGGAAAATGCTATTCACCTCCAGAGAAAGAGCTGATAAACTCTGAGTACAAATTGAAGTATAGTTTGTTTGTTTTGTTTTGTTTTGTTTATTACTTTCTTCACTTCTCTTGCTTTTTGGGTGATAGGGCTAATGTAGAAATATGTTTTGCATGATTTCACATGTATAATTGATTTAACGTTGCCTTCTTAGTGAATGGGGGAATTTGGAACTTTATTTTTTTAAAAGAACCCCCCAAATTGTGTATGTATATGCACACACACACGCATATATATATATATATATATACACATATACACATGTATATATGCACACATATGTATGTGTGTGTGTGTGTGTATATATATATATGTATATATATATAAATATATACACTCTTTGGTAAACATGATAAGTAATATTGCCACACCCACTTACGTATAAGATAGTAAGACTCAAAGACTTTAGTTATTTT
The DNA here is from genome assembly GCA_028646575.1 of Pseudocheirus occidentalis. Taxonomy (NCBI): domain Eukaryota; kingdom Metazoa; phylum Chordata; class Mammalia; order Diprotodontia; family Pseudocheiridae; genus Pseudocheirus; species Pseudocheirus occidentalis. The sequence continues at coordinate 286,079,360 of CM053593.1, read as the reverse complement.
TCTTTGATCACACAGCTAAAGAATGTTTGAGGCAGGATTTGAATCCAGGTCATGTACTCTACCCAAGTTGCTACTCTGTATGATAGAATAAGATTATTCATTTTGTCCTAGTCTCCATACCTATGCTTGTAGAGTTTCTTTGCCTTAAACTTAACTTCCTCTCTCTTTCCATCCAACCAAATAATATTACTCACCTTTAATAGTCAAGCTTAAATTCTACTACCTGACACAAATTAAAAGAACATTGGACCTAGAATAAGAGGATGTGATTTTAAGTCCTACTTCTCACACTTATTACCTATGAGACTTTGGAAATGTCATTCAAACCAATTTGCTCCTCTATAGATATTTGTAATCAGTTTATCAGATACTTAGCACTTAGTAACTTAGGGCTAAGTAGGACTTAGTAACTTAGGACTAAGTATTGAAGGTATGAGCCCTGTCCACTGTTGAGAAGGTATGAACTCCCCTGTTGACTTGGAAGAAGACCATTGGATGGGACAGGAGGCCAGTGCTGTATAAAGAAGAATTCTAGAGATAGAGAGACAGAATTGGAATTTGCTCCTCATGAAGGAAGATTTATGGAGATTGAAGCCAGCTGAGAGAGAGAGAGAGAGAGAGAGAGAGAGAGAGAGAGAGTTTCTGTCCCAGTATCTGGAAGCTCATTGTTAACTGAATTGAATTTTCCTGAGACCAGAATCTGGTGAAGGCCAAACAGAAGGCTGATATTCCTTCTGGGTCCTAGAGCCAGCTAAATTGCTAGAAGACTGAAGAAGCATGATCAGCCTGGCTGATCCTTGAGTTCCAGGTAAGAGAAGTGGTGAAGGGTTTGAGATGTGCTGAACCCTGTGAACTTCAGTGTGTGCCGGGGATTACCCTGAGGACTGGAAAAGGACCTGGGAACTGTCTACCTCTGAGGACTGGATGAAAACCTGGCAGCTGTCTGCTTCTGAATCCAAGTGACTATTTGGCTGATTCAGGAGGGAGCTGGGACTATGGAAGAGGATCCAGGGAATCAGAGAGACCACCCAGAGTCAAGATGAAGGAAAGGCTTCCCCTTGGACAAAACTGAGGTTTTCTGGACACCAAGGGGTGGAAAGTTTGTGTGGTTTTCTAATGACTGTATTAGTGACTAATGATATTTAGTAATTGGGAATCTAGCTTAGTGCCTGACTGCTAGATGAGTGACTGAATAAGTTAATGGTTGCCCCATGAGTGGAAGATTGGTATATTGTGAATTGATTGATTGAATCTTTAAGTGAGAAGGGTTTCCCCCTTAGGGAAACAGGTGATTATTCTTTTGTTATATTGTGAATTGATTGATTGAATCTTTAAATGAAAAGAGTTTCCCCCTTAGGGAAACCAGGTGATTCCACTGTAGTGAAAACTGTGTTACCATTCTAATGTTAAGCTGTTATGAACACTATATTGTGACTTTCTGTGATAAGATATAATATTGAGAATATTATATTGTGAATATTGTACTGAACCTTGATCTGTAATGGAATAAACAGAGTGTTCACTATTACTGTATAATCCAAATCTTAAAAGCTGTTCACAGTAGCGTTCTTTTGGGAATCTGCTGGTGCTTGGCTTTACAATATTTAACTTAAATGTCCACTGAGATCCCTTCCAGTAATACAAACATTATTGCTGTTTGCTATTCTAGGATGCAATCTAATTTCCCCCTTCTCTAAAAGGAATTTAAAAAATTTTTTAAATTCACATCAAACATAGCTTAGTATACAATGTTCCTTAGAAATGTCAAGCCTATACTTTTTATTCATCAACTAAACTGAAAGCTCTTTGAGGTAGAGGTGATATTTTTTAGTTTGTATACGCTGTCTGAAAGATCTACCATTGTGTTGATTATTTACAAGGTATGTATATTTGATCTAGGTATGCATCATAGCACTGAGAATTTGGATTATAAATGTTCCTTTAATGGAAGGAAATATTGGATTTCCTTTATATGCAAAGTCTAAGTAATACAATGCTTTTCTGCTTAGCTTAAAGACAGTATTCTTCATGGGGCATGAGGGAGAGGTGGGACAAGCATTTATTAAGTAACTATTCATATTCCAGGAACTGTGCCAAGAACTTTACAAATATCATTAGAAAAAAATTACAAAAATATTACAAACATTTTTGTATAAAGCTTCTTCGATAAAGGTTTGCTATCATGAGATACTAGATAGAGACATGTGAGACACTGGCAAAGGATTACCCATAATAACATGCCCACATCAAAAAGTAATGTGCTCTATGAGTGAATTAGAATTTCAGAAGTTCAAAAGAAATGTGAGATGCACAAATTTTGAGACATTTCTACTCCCAAAGTCCATGTAAACTATTTGTGTGCACCTGTGGTAGAGGTTTGTGAGATCTTATTGGTCTGCTCAACCACTGTCAGATATATTATAACCTTGACTTCAACAGAGCAATGTCATTTTGGTCCTCTTTGAGAATGAAAGACAGCAACTAATCAAACATCATGATACACACACATATGTGTATGTATATACACATACATGTGTATGCATATACACATACATGTGTATGTATATACACATACATACTATATATGTATACATACATGTATATAAATATTAATTTCCCAATAGATAAGTTGTCAAAGAATGTGACAAGTGATTCTCAAAAGATTTGCAAAATATTCACCACCACATGAAAGAATTCTCCAAATTACTAATAATAAGAAAAATGCAAATAAAAACAATGCTGAGGTTTTACCTCATACCTTGCAAATAGGGAAAGATGATAAGAAATGGCAATAGTCGATTTTGGAACGATTGTGTGATAATCAACACATATACTTGTTCATGAAACTATGAAATGATACAACCATTTTGGAAACCCACTTGGAATTATACAAATAAAGTAATTAGAACATCTATTCCCTTTGAACCAGAGATCCCATTACTTGGCTTATAACAAAAGGAAACTCATTGCTAAGAATAAAAGTCTCATATCCACTAAAATATTTATAGCAGCACTTTCTCTGATAGCAAATAGTTGGAAATAAAGTAGATACCCAGTAATTGAGGAATTGTTAAACAAATTGCAGTACATGAATATAATGGAATACTATTATGTTATAAGAAATTATGTATGTGATGAATTGAGAGAAGTGTCAATAGAGCCACTTGAACTAATGCCAAAGTAAAGTAAGCAGAGCCAAGAGAACAATGTGCACAGTAAGTACAGAGGAGAGAACAACCACACACACAAATTCAAATAGCCCTGGGAGGCAAATACTATTATCATTCCCATTGTTCAGTTGAGAAAACTGAGGCAAACAGAAATGACTTGCCTAGGGACACATAGCTAGTAAGTGTGTGCAGTTGGATTTGAACTCAAAGCTTCTTGACTCCGGATTCAGCACTCTATGTAGTCTGTTATCCACTCAGCAAATGAGTTAGAACTGTGGTTCTCGGATTCATGTATGTGCCCAAGACTTTGGAAGGGCAGAAAGTTCTGTGGACTATGTATCTAAATTGTTTGTTTCTGAAAGAAAATAAAAATAGGAAAAAGAAAATCTTCACCCAAATTATAATGGAAGGAAGTGGCGAATGATTCTTCTTTTGATAAGGAACCAATGAGGTAACATCTATTTAAAATTTTAAAATGTCATTCCAAATGCATACCAGAAAGAAGAGAGCTATTTAGACATTAAGCTGTTATACATTTTTATATGACAAGAGAGCTGCCTGTGAGCTACATGGGGCACCCGTCTAAGACCATGCTTTGGCAATCACTGGATTAGTTTACCTATTAAGCTCCCATAAGCTCCCCAAAACATAGGGCTCATATACACACATTTATGCTTCCTTACCTAGCTTCATTTTGAACCTTAGGGCTCTGACAAATAAGTTCATTATCAAAGGTAAGTCTAGGTCAACCTTTAAAGTATTCCCAATAATTCACCAGCTTATATTATTTTTTAATAAGTGTTTTCCCCCAAGAGACTGACAAGTCAGAGAATAAGTGACCTCAATTCTCTACACTTTTCACCCTGCATAAATTAAAACATTCCAAGGGCAATAAGCTAATTTATAAGGCTGCTGTGACTATCCAATATAAAAAATAAATTTGTCAGACAGCAGTGAGTAGGCTCTTTCACATTTCCCTGGCAATGAATGGGGGAAGGGACTGCAGAATAGGAATCCCAACTTCCCAGATTATGGGACCAAAAGACTTCATAGCTTCAGTTCCCAAAATAGTGTAGAGGAAGACAAAAAAGAGTTCACCATGCTGATTGCGTTGTTACAACTTAAATTGCACTCAGATGCGAACTCTGATGTGCCAAAAACTATGAGAGCTGAGCATGAAAGATCAGAAAAGTGACATCTGGTATTGAATGCCCCACCAGACATGACTAATACCATTGGTATTGTGTAGGTTTTGCCCTCACTAATTTAATATTCAAATATGGGGGGTTAGGCCCCCACCCATGTTCTGAAATAACACAAGACTCAGACTTCCTACAGATCTCCTCCTCTCCTTGCACAGGACTGTTTATAAAGACTGTCTATCTTACCAACTGACCATGACTATCTCTTTTCATTTCCACATGCTAATAAAATTCTTTAATTTCATGACTCTCACACATGGTGGAGCTATGAGGGTGCCTTAAGAAATCATCCATAACTTGTAAGAAATGAATAATGGCCCTATAACTTACTTCTCAGATATCTACTTTATGCTAGAACATTTTAACTTTACACATACTCATGCGTGCAAATTTATTCCTGTACTCATAATAAGAACCTGATGTCCTCTCTATGGCTTTTATTGCTGACACACATATATGGCAATGGATGGGGAATAGGATGTTCTGATTAATTGAACGTTCTGGTTAACAGAGAGTGACTGTTTATACCATACTTGGCTGAGCAATTTTCAACGAATTGGTATGCGACAAAATGTACTTAACATTCAAATTTATTTCAGTTCTTCAAATATTAACATGGATGTTCTCTTCACTGATACAGATTTCTGTGGCCAAAATATTTCATCACCTAATGGTGATAAATATTTCTGAATTTAGCTAGGATTAATTATCCACAGAATTACACACAGTATTCTATTGTCAGATCTATTCTTGAAGCCTTTTTAACTTTATAGGATCATGGAATTTACAGCTAGAGTTGACCTTAGAATTCTCTTGAGTAATCTTCTTCTGGGATCTGTGAATTAAAAAAAATTGATAACTATATTTAAATAAAATTAGTTTCCCTTGTAATCCTAGAGGTTTTATTTATTTCAACGCATTAAGCTGAGAAGGGACCCATGAACTAAACTGACAAGTGGGTCCGTAAGAAAAAGAAAAAAAATTAAAGACCCCAAATTTAGCCTAACCTCTTCTTTTCACAAGTGAGGAAACTGAATTCTAGAGACAAATATATTACCTAAGGTCCTAGAGTTAGCAAGCATAGTGAACATTCATAGAGAGGTTTCATGATAAAATAATCTGAGGAGGTCTGAGGGTTGTTCTTTGTCCTTTCCAGATTCTGGAAAAAAGAAAAACTCTAGGGTATATACATATTAAAAGCTATGAGCAGTGGTTCCAGGAGGTGAAAAAGTGTCACAATTATGAAGAAAACTGCCAAGATATGGCAAACTTGATCATGACCTCATACCTGGAGAAAGTAAAATCGTTGCTGTTAGAGTACCAGGAAGTTTCAGAGCCAAGATATCCTCTAAGAACCATGCCCATTTGTTGAGAGCAGTGAAGAGTATCACAATGGCTACAAAATTAAGGGCTGTTAGAAGGGATGAAAGCATAGAAAGTCACAAGAGTCAGCTAGGTACAGACCTTGGAAAGGAGAATAGTTGTTGACATGTAGACATCCTAGGACATGTAACAGCTTTGTATTAGACTAATTGATGCTACTGTCTGTGTGGTGGGGTGGGTAAAAGGGAAAGTAATCATGGCTCAAACTCTGGAAGAGGAAGGAAATGTTACTTTCACCAGAACGTGAACATAATAATCTTTGTCATCTGAGTGATGATGCAAGTTACTTTTTTGATCTTCTAAGAAGTAGACTTCATTTAAATGATTATTATTAACCTAATGCTTTCGGGGGGAGGGCACTGAAGGCCTCTGAGTAGAACTAAATATGAGGCTATGACAAGGGCCTGATCCTGGGGTCAATGTGAAACATTATTGAGTATTATTGAGAAACATTCAAAAATTAATCAAATTCATATGAACTTAGAACTGTGACCCTGAGTAACAAATGACCCTGAGTAGCCAGAAGGTATTACTAAGCTTTTAAAGAAGGGGGATATGGAGATTGGTGAAGGCAGAATTTACCTGCTTTACAATCGCTGTAAGTTATTTTTAACTCCAGTTCTTAATATAATATATGTAATGAGGATCTAGCGCATGAACACCACCCCAGGAGCTTTCTTGGCTGATAAATGTCTCCATATGTAACATGATTCTGGGTCAATGGTGATGATGTATAAGGAGGGAAAGTGACTTGGAGAAACTTGGGAGCTTGTGTAGACATTTTGTGAGTGGTTCTGGTCGTCTCACTGTTTGGTGGAAAGGCTCTGCTTGTCTTTAGAGGCATTCATAAAGGCCTGTCATTTTCATCTACTTCCTTGTGGTTTCATTCCCATCTGAGGAAGCTCAATGACTTTTTCTCTTTTTCCTTCTCTCCTCCTTTTTCCATCTACTCCTTCCCCTTCTTTCTTCCTCCTTTTCTTTCTCTCTCCCTCACTATCTTCTTTACCTCCTCTCATCTTCTCTTCCTCTTTCCCTACCCCTTCCCTTGTCCAGTGAAAGATCATGCAGAGACTGACATAGTATAATGGACGCTGTATCCCAGATGTGTTGGGGGTAAATTGGTAGAAGTGTTGTATCATTGAAGAAAAATTCTTTTTTGTAAAAACCAGTTCATGTTAAATAGTTAAATGGAACTAGCATGCTAGTGTGTGGTTCCTTAAAAATGGGAGACAACATAGCCAGTAAGAGTTTGATCCAACGGTAGTAGAGAACAGGCTTTTACTCTCTGTATCTTACGGTATATTCTGGTCTCCATAGCTTCTCCAATCTTTGTTTGCTATTTGGTAATTAACATTTTATATCTCTTTTCAGTCTTATGGCTAAACTCTTTGAGAAAGCAGTGTGTGAATAGTGCCTCCACTTCCTTTCTTCTCACTTCCTTCTTAACTCTAATTTCCAACTTCGTCATTCAAATGTATTTACTCTCTTCAAAGTTGCTAGTGATCTCTTCATTGCCAAACCTAATGGCTTTTTCTCAGTCCTTATCATTTTTTACCTCTTTGCAGCCTGAAACTATTCTTGATCATCCTCTTCTTGACAGTCTTTTTTCCCTAAGATTTCATGACACTCTTCTTGCCTGGGGCTCCTCTTACCTATCAGACTGCTTGCTCACTCATACTCTCTTTTGGTGAATCTCCATACAGCTCCTCACGAGATGGTTCTTAATAAATGCTTGTTGATTTGCCTTGGTTATGCTTATTCAGTTTCTGTCCTGTCCTGCCCAAGCTACTTTGTTGGCTGTTCTCATCAGCTGCCATAGATTCAATTATTCCTATACAGATGACTCCTGAGTCTATTTACCCAGTCTTAATTTATCTCAGATGACTCTTGAGTCTATTTACCCAGTCTTAATTTATCTTCTGATCTCCAGTCTCATATCTCCAACTGCCTATTAGAAATTTCAAACTGAATGCCCTGTAGACATTTTAAATATGTCCAAATTCAACATTTCCAAATCATATTCATTATCTCTCTCCCCACCCTAAACTCTGTTCTCTTCTTACTTACTTACTTACTACTGTCAAAGTCATCACCATCTTCACAGTCATCTATACTAAAAACCAAGTGTCATCCTCAGCTCCTCCCTCTCTCTCACCCCATATATCCAATCTGACTCAGTGCCTTGTCAATTATACTTTTCAGTCTTTCTCTTATAACTCCCCTTCTCTTCTGTGACAGGGTCATCTCATACACAGACTACTATCATAGCCTAGTTTGTTTCCCTGTTTCAAGTCTCTCCTTATTCCAGTACTGTCCAATTAACTGATCTTCCTAAAGTGCAAGATTGACCATGTTATTCCTGTATTCAATCAACTTTAGTGTTTCCCCATTACCACCAGGATCAAATGTAAAATTTTTTGTTTGGCTTTGAAATCCCTTTGTAACCAAATCCCTTACTATCCCTTCTAGTCTTCCTACCCCTCTATTAATACTGGCCTCCTAGATATTCTTCATATGTGATAGTTCATCCTCTTGTTATATTTATCTTCAGCCCATATCCTCCATGCTTACTGCCCATTTTGTCTTCCATTGTTAAGGGACCAATTATTAGCATATCAGGAACTGGCTTTCACACAAAAAATATTTTCTTCGATAATATAGTCAGAACACATCCACAAACCTCTTCCCCCCCCCACTAATGTATCTGGGATACAGTCTCCATTATATGATCTTTCACTAGACAAGAGAAGAGATAGGGAGAGAGGAAGAGAAGGTGAGAGGGAGTAAAGAAGAGAGGGAACATGCTATAGTTGGAGATTTCTATGTGTTTTAAGGACTATTTGAAGTTTCCCAGGCTGTTCTATTCAATGCAACTCAATAAACATTAGTTAAACATTTACAATGTGCCAAGCATTGTGCTAGTATACAAAGAAAGAAAAGATGAAAAATCTGCCCTCAAGGAGTTTATACTCAAAGCATTTTGTGCTGCCAATCTGACCCCCAGCTTCTAAAGATCTTGTATGTAGTTAACGGCAGACCATCAGAGTCATGCTGTCCAGTATGTTATAGAAAGTGCTTGAGACAAACAGGATCCTGCAAGGCCAGGGTGTAACATGAGAAATCTTAAAAGTCAGCTTTATAGAATAAGGTTATATTTTCCAAGGACAGAGATGAGAGTGAAGAGGGAGAAAAGAGTTTAGTGGAACTAGAGGTTGGCTTTTTTTGTTTCTGCATTGAAAAGCCAGTTAACAATGGTTATAAAAGGAAATTAAAAGCCTGGAAGCAGTTTAGGCTTCTGTTATTTCTTGAAGTTTCGAAACACATCAGCATCACACAGGGCTGTGTTTCATGTGGTATGACAATATGACGGTCTTTGTGGACCACTTCTGGATCCCTTTGAAAGGTTTCCATGAGCAAATCAGCATTCTCTTTATTGCTGTAACCCATGCTGCTGGGTGTCCATTTTTCTAAGCCTCAGTAAGAGAGCATTGTCCTGAACTTGTCATGAAGTGCACTCAAGCGATACTCACATGGGGATTTGAGGGAAAGAAAAAAGGCTTATTTAAAAAAAAAGTGGTGGAGAGGTTTCAGTGAGGAGAGACCCATGGGATGATCATCAAGTGGCAAGTTGAATAAACTTTGGTATTTTTTGTGACAAAATTGCCACTTGAATCCTGGTCATAGAGTCTTTTATGTTTAAAGAGATACAGAATAGATGGTAGAATTTGGAACCAGAGAACATTTGTATTCTTTTGTTTTTCATTCTATTCTCTTTACTTAATAAAGTGCTTGGTACATAGTAAATATTTAATAAATGCTTATTGACTGACTTACAGATTGACCTGTGTTTCAATCTTATATCTGCCTTTTCCTACCCATGTGACCTTGGACAAGTAGCATAAACTGTTTGAATCAAATCAAGAAGCATTTATTAAGCACCTAATTATGTGTACTAAATGCTAATGCAGAAGGTCATTCCTGCTCTCAAGTAGTTCACAATCTAATGGCAGAGAAAAATGTGTAAACAATTAGGAGCAAACACAATATATACAATGTAAGTTGGATAACTAAGAGAAGGAAGGCACTAGTATTAAGAGGATCAGGAAAGGCTTCTTGTACAAAGTGGGCTTTTAGCTGCAACTTGGAGGAAATGAGGAAGAGAGAGAGAATATCCTGAAACAACTAGATGGCACAGTGCTCAGAACACCTGGCCCAAAGTCAGGAAGACCTGAGTTCGAATGTGATCTCAGACACTTACTAATGACAATATTTGGATCCCAATAAGGGTCAAAGTCTAAACTAACGAAACAGACTTCTTTGCTTTGTTCTGAAAAAATGCCCTTTCCTGTGTCAGCACCTTCGAGGACCAGATAAGGCTGAATAGTGGGACTTCTCTTATCTTTCCCAGAGGTGTGTACTGTGTAGGGGAGGCTCAGGTATCCTGGGATCTAGCTAACACTATTTTATCAAGCACCTTGTCAATTTGTATTAACAGCTTATTCAACTAAGAAACTTCCTTTCTAAAAACATATGGACACCATAAATCTGAGGGACACAGACATCCTGGGATTGTCCTAAAACATTGTGGTCATTCTTGTATAAGACAGTCAGAAATTAGGTTTGGGCTCCTTGTATATACAAGCTTGCTAGCTTCGTCTAGATTTAAGGGAATAAATGACATAAACATAAAACACCTAGCCTATATGTCTTTTTTAACCAAACTTTTAGATCCACGCTAGCTGTGTGACCTTTATTTGTCTCAGTTTTCTCATCTGTAAGATGAGGATGATAATATAGCATCCACTTACCTCCTAGGAGTTAGAAGGATCAAATGAGATAATTTGACACATAGTAGGCATTATATAAATGTCAAATCTTATTATTCCTTAAGAGAATAAGTGTCATGTGTGAGGAACAACAAGGAATCTAGTGTCACTAGATTGCAGAGTACATGGGTTAGGAATAAAATACAAAAAGACCGGAAAGCTGGCAGGGGACTAAATTATGAAGGATCTTAGATGCCAAACAGGATTTTATACTTGGTCATGGGAATGATAGGAAACCACTAAAATTAATGAAATAGGGGGCTTATATAGTCAGACCTTTGCTATAGCAATTTCAATTTGACAGAAATTCTTGTTGAACTTAGGTTCTAATGGAAGCCTCTTTTATGATAGATGCAAATAAAGTTCAGTATATCCTGAGCTCTCTAACCTTTTTTTTTTTAATTTTGGAGGGAGAAAGGCAAGGTAATTGGGGTTACATGACTTGCCCAAGGTCACACAGCTAGTAAGTGTGCCAAGTGTCTGAAACAGGATTTGAACTCAGGTCCTCCTGATTCCAGAGCCATTGCTCTATTCACTGCATCACCTAGCTGCCCCCTCTTACATCTTTTAATTTTTGTTTGTTTTAATGGGGATCTTTTAGGAGACATTTAAATATATTTCCTAGAGAAATATTCTGATACAGAGAGCAATAGGAGGAGGTATCAAAAGCCAAATAAGGATATCAGTAAATATTTATTAAGGATGTTGATGTTGATATTCATTCTTCATTTTTAAAGAGGACCAATGTAATCACAATGCAATATCTTAACTTCCACATGAAATGGATTTAAGGAAGGCAGAGTTGAACAAAGTTATAACCTCACTCTCCCTTCCAGAGTCACCAAGATCCAGTGTCAAGACAAAAGTCAAGATAATGGGCAATGGCCTAGAATACAGTGAAAGACCTTGAGATATTCAATGCTTGACCAGTTTCTAAGCATTCCAGAGCACCTACTTCAGCTTCCTTCATGGTGGTCAGAACAAAATGTTTCATCTACCCATTTTTCCAGCAGAAATCATCACATGCTTGGTGTAGACTAGCAGTTCTCAACCTGTGGATCATGACCCCTTTGGGGGTCGAATGACCCTTTCACAGGGGTCGCAGGGGTCACCTAAGACCATCAGAAAACACATATTTCTGATGGTCTTAGGAACTGAGACACCACTTCTCTATCCTTCTCTAGATAGGTCTGCCCACATGCAGATACACCCACATACAAGTATGAAAGGGTGGCATTAGGAAGGCTGACAACCACTAGTGTAGACCTCCTACTAACTCACTGATGGATTTGAGGCCTGCTGGTTTAACCCATCTGCCAAGATAATATTGCTGCTGCCCATGCTACAGCTTTTTAGAGTCACAGGTAAGAGTTGGGTAGGGGGTATTAGGACTTAGGGAGGATTAAAACCCCTGGTAGGAGGGCTGGCCAAGAACTCCCTCTGGGTTACTCATCCACCTTTGGTGTTCACCTGCCACCCAACTTTTACTCACTCTCGCATGGATCAAGGATGTACCCTGCCTCAAGACTTGTGTTAATTACCTTAATAAAAACACAGTATTAAGGGATTTAATGATTTCATAGGTATCATTTACAAAGGATTATCTCCTAAATAATTCTATGGCAGAATTTTGCAACATTTCACTGTGGGTTGACTAAAATGCATTATATTGGCCTAACAAGGACTTTATTGTCAAAGAACATTGATCAGTACAATCTTATCTAGATTATGTCTATAAATGAAATTGTATTATATTACTCAATTAAAAAAATAAAAACAAACTATTAGATTACTTCTGGCAAGATGGCTGATAAGCTTGTGTTTAAATCTAGTCCCCTTTATCACCTCAGAATAGAAAAACAAAGATAAAGTAAAATAACACAAAGAGGACAGCAGGAAAATCAAAGAAACACCATTAGAGACAAGTGAGACTCAGAAAAAATTCAAAATAGAATAAGAAATATTGGATAAAAAAATTGTGTGAAAATTTCAGAGGAGAAAGCTACAACACCTAGAGACATCCCAAAAGGATAATGGTATGAGGCAAGAACCTACCACATGGCTTAGAGGTCCAGGCTAAGGTACAGGGGAAAGAGGAAATAAGGACAAAACTTATTATTCCAGCAAGTCTTCAAAAATATAAAGGAGACAATAACTTAAAACAAGTAATGAGAAATGTCTGAACTAATACTTTGAAAGAAATCTTCAAATCTGGAAGACAAAAATACAGAAAAAAAAGAACATTAAAAAAAAACAAAAAAAGAAATTTGGATACATGAGATTATTATGTACCAAAGCAATTAAATTTGAAGACAGAATAAAGTGAAGCAGTATGAAAATTATATGCTTCCCAGAAAAACACAATGAAATAAAAACCCAAATCCCTGAATACTCTATATAAGCAAATTATGTGAGAGAAAAGAATTACAAACAGAAGGCAAAGGAAAAACTGAGAGAATACATAGGATTCTGCCAGAGAGAAACTCAAAAGTCAATTCTCAAATAAGTGTTGTGGCCAAGGTACAAAATTCTAGAAATATCAAGAAGTGTTGTAAGAATCAAGGAAGAGGGATATCACATTTTTTTAAATAGTAAAAAAAAAATAAGAAACAATCCTAACCTATGAGAAATGAAAGAAAATTCTGGCATGCTATATTCTGAAAAGTAAAAGACATCATGTTGTTTTCCAATAATAATATATCCTTCAAACTATAAATGTGAAAAGATTGATATTTTTAGCAAAAGGGAAGTATTTGGAGCATTCTCACTGAAGAAGTCAAAGCTAAGCAGAGCCTTCAATATGTAATTAATTAAGTCAATCAAAATTAATTAATTAATTTTTTTT
>CM053593.1:286007213-286065434 GCA_028646575.1 Pseudocheirus occidentalis | reverse complement strand
ACAGGGGCAGGGAGGAGCTCCCTACCCTGCTAGAAAGCTAGAGAGGTTTTGGAGGAGGACATAAAAGGGAACAGATTGTGGGAGGGGTCTTACAGTGTGATCAATGTTCTGGGCTGGGGGGTAGGGACAAAAAGGGGAGAAAATTTGTAACTCAAACCTGTGGAAATGAATGATGTAACCAAGAAAATAAATTAAAATTAAAAAAAAAAGTAAGTAGAGTACGTAAATATTTAGTCTGCAAATTACATTTATACTTTTAATAAAAAGAAAAAATGCTAATGATGTCTAAGAAAGTTTACAATGTGAAAACGGAGTTCAGCTATTCCAAAGCACTGTCATTCAGAGCAAGATAAAAAAGACAGGAATGCAGAAGCAAAGGGAATTTTGCATGGTCAAATTCTTGTTCATTCATATTAGTGCAATCAGAAAAATCTGGTGGTTGTAGAGGTTGTATGATATAGTAAAAAAAAAAAAGAATCCATCTATCAAGAATGTCTAGATGTAGAAATGTTTATCCAAAATACTTAAAAACTTCAAAAGGTTCATGATTTCATCAGTGTGGGCATTTTCTCCACTGGCATAAACTCTTCCATGCATTAATAGACAATCTTCATGAATATATGTGGCAAATATATATATATATATATAGTTGTGTACATATTATATTAATAATATAATGTAATACATATATATTAAAATACATATATGTATATTTTAAGTATATATATATTACATGATAAATTCTATATCCATCTAGAAATTTATCACATATATACATGTGGGTATGTGTGTATGTGTATGTATGTGTATATATATACACATACATGCATATATATGTGTGTATGTGTATGTAATTCCAGAAAGAAATAACAAGCATACATACCATACACATATACACACACATATGTGTGTATATATATATATGTATATATACCATATATATATATGGTACGTATGCTTGTTATTTCTTTCTGGAATTAATACTTGATTTAGTTCCAGTGTGGATAAGGACTATGTTAGCTATAGTATACTCTAATCGTGAGAACACTGTAGGAAGAGTTGGAATGTTTATCAGCTGCCTTAAATTGAACTGAAGTTTAACTCCTTCCCTTCCATATTTGTGTAGCACTTTCCCATTCTCATCATCTAATGTATCCACAACTGATACTGAATGAATGATAAACATCCACATAGCTAGCTCGCTCACTCCTCCAGAGTCAAGTGATAGTCATTGGGATAAGCAAAATAATGGGGCTCATGACCTATAGCATTAGAAAATCAAGCTCAGATTCTGGGGCAGTTAGATATGGCTCCTTTCTACGTAGCAGGAAATCAGATTGACAATTGCTGGAAACAAGGTCACTAAGAATGTATTCATATATATGTAAATTTCAAACTCTGGATCATGTCTCCACACATTTAGGATCATAGGGAATCATTTATCTAAGAGACATCAAAAGCTCTTTATAGGATGAATTAAAGCTTCCAGAAACTATGAAAAATATGGAAGGCTATTGAAACACTTCAGTCATACCTGCAACAGAAGCCAAAAAACACCTCTACTGATTCAATTAGCTAGACATGAACAAGACCTTAATACCTTTATTGAATGAATAAATCAAATAGAAATTTTAGAATAAATCTGAAAAGTCCTTGATTAATTTAGAAGCCATTGATAGCTTTTGGATAGAGTGCAAAGGAAGTTTGTTTGAATTATTAAGAAAATTTTGTCCTACCCATGTTTCATATAAAACAGAAAGCCAATTTGAAAGACTGGCCATTTTAATGTATAGCAGCTTGATTGTAGAAACCTCTGGCCAGGGCTCTAAAAAATGGGGTAGAGAGGGAAGATAGTACCTTGGCCTACTCCCCACTACCCAATCCTTTGACCCGAAAAGGATGTGAAAATTAGAGAATTGGAAGATTTTGAACCTCTCATCAGTGTCCTATGCCTAACAATATCCCTGGAATAGCAGAAGAAATATCTAACCAGCGAGTGGAAGAGGTATTGTATACAATAAGGAAAAATAGGTTTGGGACTCTATAAGGAACCAAGCAGAGGAGCTACACTGTGCTTTCACTAGAGGTAGTATGGTGCATAGTGTACAGGGACTGAAGTTGGGGAGATCTACACTTAGTAGTTCTGTAACCTTGTACAAATCACTTAAATAGTATTCCTACTATAAAATGGGGCTAATAATAGCACCCCACTCCAAGGGTTTTGTGAGGAGGAGATGATATTTTTAAAGTGCTTTGCAATCTTAACATGCTATGTAATTCTAGCTATTCCTATTATTATTATACTGAAGAGGACAAAAGGATTTCTAATTGGGAGTTATCACTGTGCCACACCTACTCTGTAAGGCTAAATGCATCTTGTTGTTATTGTTCATCCTTCATTCTTGAATAGGACCAATGACATCAGGACCAATGTCTTGACTTGCATGTGAATCAAATTTAAGGGAGCTAGAGCTGTACAAAGTCATCAGCCTCCCACTCTCCTCCAGGCTTAGGAGTTCAGTAGCAAGACAAAGGATGGCATTGACTCAGGTTGCTGTAGGTGACCTTGGACTTTCTAAATTAAGGTCTTTTCCAGATTTCACTTTTTTTCTGAAGTCACATCCATTCAATGACTAAGGGCTAGGTAAGAACTGAGACAAAAGATGGCTCAATTTACCATCCTAAAG
Source organism: Pseudocheirus occidentalis (assembly GCA_028646575.1). Classification (NCBI taxonomy): domain Eukaryota; kingdom Metazoa; phylum Chordata; class Mammalia; order Diprotodontia; family Pseudocheiridae; genus Pseudocheirus; species Pseudocheirus occidentalis. The sequence goes on along the minus strand of CM053593.1, from coordinate 286,062,747 downwards.
ATGTCAGTCTAGGAGAGAAAGACCTTCAGAGTTTCTGGTTAGAAGAGAAAGTAATTGTTATTTACACTCTTTCTAAGTAACCAAAAATTTAAAAAAAGAGCCACAGAAGCTTGGGCTGGGTTTATTATTGGCCATTCAATGAAACCCAGATTGATTTGAGTTTAAAGTAGTCAAGTATGTCCATTTAAAACCCAAGGCAGGCCCTCGTGGAATGGAGCAGGAGGGGGGAGGGGGAGCACAATCAGGGGGGAAGGGAAGAAGGAAGGTGGTGCAGTGAATAGAACACTCTCTTCAATCTGACCTCAGTCATTTCCTACCTGTGTAACCTTTGGCAAGGGTCATTTAACACCAAATGTCTGAAAAAAAATACACTGTGGGCTTTTTGAAAGCCTGTTTTTTAGAGCTATTTTTAAAGAAATCTATATTTCAAGAAATCAAAAATGAAAACTACAGGACAAAAGTAAATTGTCCCAACTTTTAGAAAAAAAATGAAGAAAAGGAGAAAAAGGTGAACAAATAGAACAAGAGAAGACGAAGACGAATAAGAAGAAGGAAGAAGAAGAAGAAGAAGGAGAAGAAGAAGAAGAAGAAGGAGAAGAAGGAGAAGGAGAAGAAGGAGAAGGAGAAGAAGGAGAAGGAGAGGAAAAGGAAGAAGAAGAATAAATAATAATAGCGTTTCCCAACTTCTGTTCAAATTGGAAGGTTGGATCACCTACTTTTAGACAGTTAATACAAAACCTTCTAAGAACTTGGTTCACTTCACAAATACACACACATGGGGGGCAGGGAGGAGGAGGAGTAAGCTTAAACTTAGACCATAATAGAAATGAGATACACGTGTAGGAAACAGAAACATTGTTGTTTGTCATTTGTTTTCAAAGAGAACCATGACACCAGGAAGTTGATGCCATGAGTTGAAAATGAATTGGATTTAAGTGAGAGATGGCTGTGCAAAGTCACCAGCCTCACTTTCTCCTCCAAGCCATCTGTGCCCAGTGACAAGATATAGATGAGGGAGATGACCCAGGAGGGGAGAGAGCATGAGACCTTGACCTTTTTAAGCTAAGGTCTTTCTCAGGTCTCAGTTTGACTTAGGTAATGTTAAGTAAGAAATGAGACAAAGAAGGACCTCTTTTACCTAGTCAAAAAGTAAATCGTTCTGGGAAGGGAACACATTCAAGTTTTCTGACCAAAACAGAAACAGTTGCTATGTACATTAACTCTGAGCCATCAGGGCCCAAACAAGGACCAGGTGGGGCTTGGTCTAGAACTTGCTATTGGTCGATCAATGAGAGTCAGAGTGATCTGGATTTAAGTTAAGGTATTGTCCTCAAGAAACAAATCTAGCCCTTAAACCCCAAGATAGCCTCCCAAAATTTACAGGTGAGGCAAATCCAGGCAAGGCAAGGAAAAGGGAAAGTGCTCAGTTGCCCGTCTGGAAGTAACCCACTGGTCAACTTGGACTACTCACAGGTTGTTGTTTGTCCTTTGTTCTCAAAGAGGACCATGACATCAGAAATGTGATGCCATGACTAGCAAGTGTATTGAATTTAAGTGAGGCAAGGCTCTGCAAAGTCACCAGCCTCATTTTGTTCTCTGGAGTCATCTGGGGCCAGTGGCAAGATTGGTATGACTAGAGATGGCCCTCACATTTAAGAATTAAGTGCAACAAGGTTTAACTCACATCACCTACTGTGGAAGTCCTCTCTGTGTAGAGACCTTATGTAGAAGCTTTGTTGTTACTGTTTATCCTTCATTCTCAAAGATGACATCATAAGAGTGATATATCTTGATTTGCACAGAAATTGAATTTGAATGAGGAAGAGCTGAGAAGAGTCAGAAAGTTATCCTTTCTCCTCAAGAGTCAAGTGATAGTCATTGGGGTAAGCAAAATGATGGGGTTCGTGAGATAGTATTAGAAAATCAAGCACAGATTTGGGGGCAGCTATGTGGCACAGTGAATAGAGTACCAGCCCTGGAGTCGGGAGGGCCTGACTTCAAATACAGCCTCAGACACTTAACACTTCCTAGTTGTGTGACCTTGGGCAAGTCACTTAACCCCAATTGCCCTGCCCACCCCCCTCCAAAAAAAAAAAGACATTCAACCTCCACTCCCTCAAACTGCTCCTTCATGTGCTGGGGATTCAGCCTGCCAGTACAAATGAAAGTGGGAGAGGAAGTCCAGAGCATGTGCTACATATGTCAAAACACTTTGCCAAATTTGTAAAGACTATGAAAATGTGTTATTATTAATGAATGAGCTACCTATCCTAGCTACCAGGATAGATTTGGGACTCTCCATTCCTGATATAAACAATGTTTTGTCTTTGTTGTCTTAATCATAACCTTCTTGGTAATTGAAGCTTTAAAAATTATCTCTTAAGATATCACCCAAGAGTTAGAGTTCTTTGATTTTCATACATTTTGCAAGTCAGGGATGAATAATTAATTGTAGAACGTTTTCTGATTTTCATCTCTTGGATATCTCCCTGCAATAGTATATATTATATAAACAGAGTCAACATTACATATGTACATATGTATCTATCTTTATATTTATGTCAAAATCTCCATCTCTCTTAGCTATCTATCTAATCTCTGTAACCTGCAGCCTCTCCACAGAAATGCACTGTGGCATATATAGAGCTAGTCAAGGTGAGCAAGACGGAATCAAACCCCTTCTCTTAATCATGCACAATGTGTGATCTGAAATAAGTCACCTAACCTCTCAGTTTTCAACACAGATCTTTGAGACTGTAAGCAGAAAGGGAGTTGCCAACCTACATTGGCAGAAAGAAAGGGACTTCCCTATCTCAGTGAAATCATGGGACCAGTGCCTAACCCTATCCTACATTATGACCTTAGAGCAAAGACAGAGTTAAGACAAGTGTTTCTTGGGGCAGCTAGGTGGCAAATGAATAAATCACTAACCCTGGAGTCAGAAGGACCTGAGTTCAAATTTGGCCTCAAATACATGACACACTTACTAGTTGTGTGATTTTGGACAAGGCACTTAATCCCAATTGCCTTGCCTTCCCTCCTCCAAAAAAAAAATATTAGTGTTTCTAAGGCATGTTATCCTGGACATTGTTCAGAGTAACCAAGAATACAGATTTTGCCTACATAAGGAACCCCACAATCACTGGCTATGCTGCTATACTGTACTCCTACCTGTTAGATTATCCTGGGAATATCATATTTCAACATAAAAGCATTCACATTCCCAACCCACTGAACGTCTAAAAATTTGCACTGCTTGTAACTTCTATCCAATGCCCTGTAGGAGACAAATTTACTGAATGAAATAACTTGTTTTCTTTTTTTATTTTAAGATCAAAGTATCCAGTCTGTTCTAGTTCTAGCTCAGAAAGAAGAGTGTTTTTTTTTTTCTCAAAGTTTCTTTTTTGAGCACTTATGTAGCCCTAGGATGGTTTATATTTATGTTCTATCTTTTTTTTTTTGGAGGGCAATTGGGGTTAAGTGACTTGCCCAAGGTCACATGGCTAGATTTTTGTGTTAAGTGTCTGAGGCCGATTTATGTTCTATCTTGATCTTTTATTCTCAAACTTGGAAAATTAAAGATGACTATGTGGTTAATAAACATATACATGCATGAATCTATGTGTATACATACATACACATTGTAGATGCATAAGTATATTGAATATATATAAATTATACATATATAGATAGTGATGTATACATTCTATACTATACATAGTATATGTAAGATATATACTATGTATAGCTATTCTACTATAGATGGTAATATGTCTATGCATATGTATAAGTATATATTTATATGCATGTATGTGTGTATGTATACATGTATATACATATTGTGTGTATGCTTGTATAAACACACACATGTGTGTGTGTATATAATGCCATGTTCCAAAATGCTTTAAATTATGATCATTAAAGACTTTAGGGACACCTGGAATATTTCTGGATTCTCCCTGAAGTATTTAAAGACACACAGAAAATCAACTCAGTTTAGTATTGTTTTTCATTCTGGTGCCTAATCCACCACACTTATATGCAGAAGATAACAGTTAATGACCCAGTCCTTATTTAAATAAAGTAGGGCAAGTTACTTAAATATCTCTGGACCTTTCTTTCCTCAGCCGTATGATGACAGAGATGGACTCAGTGTTGACAATAGGCCCTTCTAGTTCTATGTCTACGTAGCCTCTTCTATCCAATAAGCTCCCTCTACTTTATAACACAACAAGCTTCTGGAACGACAAAAATCATTTTTAAAAAAACTCCAAGAGAGAACCTGAGTCATTCTGGAATAAGAATAGAAAGACAAATGTGTTAACAAATACAACTCTCTTCAACACTAAGGGTAATATAGATTTTATTAATATTCTGGGCTGAATACATATTTTAGTGTGATTGATATGGAAAATTCTGACTGGGAGGTTTGAAAAGAGTGAGATTTATATGTATTTGTATTGTTATGGGTTATACACATATCCCAATAGGTTCAGGAAGCTTTCATAAGACAAAGAAATAAAAGAATAAAAAAAACCCAACAAGCAAGCACACAAGTAAAGTTTTCATAGTTTAGGTCTTTATACACATTTTCCATTGTTGTTCTAGGGATTTCCACATGCAGAGCAAGGCTAGAGCAAGTCCTCTTGTTGCCCGTTATTGGAAGGGAAATAGTCCAGCTTTGATAATGATGTAATACTCCTTTCACCCCTTGAACTTCATGGAATGGTATTTAATCATTGCCAATGCCCCCTTACCAGAAACGATGCATTTTCCACTTTTAATGTTGGGTGAAAAGCTTGTGAATACTTTACAAGGGATATGTCACTGTTTTGGTTTGGAGTTTTTCATGTGATAAATAATTACAGCTGTGAAAGAGCCTGAGAAATATCGTATCACTTGGGGAATAACGTTCTCTTTGAAAAAAGAAAGAAAAAAGTAAAGAAAAGAAAAGGAAAGATCTGGCACTCTTGAGCCTGGAAAAAAAAAATCGGTTGATAGAAATAAGTCCCTAAGCCTTTAAAAATTGTCATTGAGAGAATCTGTTCTAGTTTATAGAGCCATAGAATTATAGAATGTTAGTAATGGAAGTGACCAAAAACAGCCTCACACCTTTATTTTGCAAATGCTGAAAATAAGGTCCAGCGAGAGGAAATGACTTGTCCAAAGTCACACATGAGTAGTGACTGGTAGTATCAAGATTGTTTTCCGTATATTTTCTAAAGTATGTATCATAGTGGTGGTGGTTGTTGGTGAAAAGTATGGCAAAGAATAATAGCTCTGCCTGGGTTATTTCAGTCTTGTTTGTAAGTTGATTTACATTTTAGTTATGGGCATAATGGGGAAATTTAAATAAATCTCTTCACCCAACTCTACCTAGCTCCATGGTAGTTTTGTTAAAGGCCAATCTGTGATGGGAAAGGGAATAAGAATAAACCTGCAATATAATGGGAGTGAAAAGAAATATTAACTAAAATTCCAAATAAAAAGTGTGAATCAACAGACTGAATTGTGATAGAAGAAAAAGAATTCAAAATGCCCAAAGGCTTTTAAAACTAGTAGAACAGATGTAGGTAGTTGGTATTTGCATCACAAAAGAGCAAAAGATGGCCCCTGAAATTATCAAGCTAAAAAGCTAGTGAATCTCTTGTCCTATTGTAGAAGAGGACCCACAATAGTAAGACTAATAGGTATTAGCAGAGGCCCCTAGTTCAGTAGAGGAAGCAGCTCATCTCAAAACAGTACCAGAGGATATTGGCAACTCTGGAGGATCAGAGCCACAAGATAGCTTGGCCGTTTATGGAGCTAGAAATATTCCCTCATCCTCACTGATCACTAGACATAATTGAATCCAAGAAATATGCCCCTTCACATGTATTCCATAGCCTTATCAGTTTTTATGTATGTACTCCCTCCAAGTGTTTTACCACACTACAAATGCTTCTTGGATAAGTACTGTCTCTTGTAATAGTTTGCTAACCGGAAGACCACTGTACCATTCACTGTATGGGGGATTGTCGTTTCCTTTGCTGCGCTGTTTAATTAAATGTTCTTTTTAAAAGTTAATTAATTGTGGTGGCTAGGTGGCACAAAGAATGCAGCACTGGCCCTGGAGTCAGGAGGACCTGAGTTCAAATCTGGCCTCAGACACTTAATACTTACTAGCCATGTGACCTTGGGCAAGTCACTTAACCCCAATTGCCCTCCAAAAAAAAAACCCAAAACAAAAAATCAACTTAATTTTAGTTTGCAACATCGAGTTCCACAAGCTTTTGAGTTCCAAATTTTCTCCCCCTCCCTCTTCTCTACCTTCTCTCCAATGGCAGCATGAAATCCAATATTGGTTCAACAAATACCTTCACATTAAACATAAGTCAAGTTGTAAAGAAGAATAGAATGAACCATAAAAAAGAAGAAACAAACAAAAAAAAAGAGAGCAAGTAGTTTGCTTCAATCTGCATTCAGACTCTAGTTTTTCTCTGGGTGTGGATATCCCTTTCAAACACGAGTCTTTAGGAGTTGTCTTATAGCCTTGCATTGCTAAGAGGAGCCCCCTCTATCACAGATATGATGTGTCTGTAATTGTGTACAATGTTCTGCTGGTTCTGCTCTCCTCACTCAGCATCAGTTTATAAAAGTCTCTCCAGGTTATTATGAAGTCCATCTGCTCCTTGTTTCTTATAGCACAATAGTATTACATTACCTTCATATACTGTTGTACCTAAACCCAAATCCCAGGTCACTGCACACACCTGATTTGTGGCCCACAATTAAGCCCTTTTTATATTTCTGTCTTTGTCTCCGTTTCTGTCTCTGTCCTATATCCTGTCATAGCTTGGAACAGCTTTAAGGTATGTCTGGGAATTGCTCAGAGCAAAGCTCCCTATTGTATATATTGTCCTAGAATCAGTATGAGTGTACAAAGTGCAACTCAGAGTTATGGTGCAATATAGAGACCACTCTGTCCTGTGCCACTGACCAAGCAGGGTCCCATCCTCTGGCCAGAACATGACCCTGGACTAATCTGAGATCTTCCAGTTCTACCTTACCCCATTATCTGCCATCCTGTTCTGGAAAGAGCTGACTACCTCTATTCCTCCAAGGGATACCTGAGTCACAGGAAGACTGCACCCCTGTACCTTCACACCATATTCCAAAATTAATTAGCCCTGAACTATAGATCCAACCAATGGCTATTCTTTGCTTCTGTATGTCATGCTTCTGCTAGCTCCCCTTCCTGATTGTGATTTTTGAGGTTTTGGCCTGTAAAATCAAGTCTGTAAACACTAAAGATCACTGCCTGATTTGAGTTTACACTCCAGGTAGTCATGTGCTTGATCAATAAATCCACATCTAAATTTATCTTGAACCCAGATCTCTGCTCACTCTTATTCTCTGCACAACAATGCCACAACTTGGTTAGCTATTCCCTAATTGATGGGCATCTCCTTGATTTCCAATTCTTTGCCACCATAAAAAGAGCTGCTATGAATATTTTTGTACATATACATCCTTTTCTCATTTGTATGATCTCTTTGGGATACAGCCCTAGAAGTAGTATTGCTGAGTCAAAGGGTATTCACATTTTTATACCTTTTGGGCATAGTTCCAAATTGTTCTCCAGAATGGTTGGATCAGTTCACAACTCCACCAACTCTTTTTTTTAAACAAATTGAACTAAGGTGTCCTCTGTTTTGCTAGTGGCAGGGGCGGGGGGTGGAGAAATGGTAAAGGCTTGTGAACGTTGGTTTTATGAAACATACCTCAAGTCTAAGGATTCCATATATCATAAGTAACCTATAGGATTTAGTAATATTCTTTAAAGGTAAGGTACCTTTTGAAGTATTCCCAAACATTGTGAAAGGCAGCCTTTCATGAGAAACCCATGTTATCTGAGTGAAATAATTTTTTATTTGCAACATCTTTTTACCTGATTTTAACTCTTGCATAATGTTCAAAGGATCCAATACTAACATTATGTAATGTAGTTTACAGAGATATAGCTTATGATTGTCACACATATTGTAGTGAATCATAGATAGAGGCTTTCTACACAAAGAGAGCATGTGAAATGTGAAAATAATCCATTAGTCCCTTACACATTTTTTTCCTAAAAATTGCTAACCTTAAAGACAGACTGAAAATAGGGGAGATGGCCAGCTAGGTCAGAAATGTCCAGGATCTCTAGATTTCCTCCACAGACAGATAAAAAATATTTGCAATTAGATGAACACAGAGTAACAAAAGTAAAGGGGTAGATATGATTTAGAGTTGGAAAGCTAGACTTGTACTGGCTGCATTATGAGGGTGCTAAGTCACTAAAAGTCTTTGGGCCTATATTTCTCCTCAGTTCAGGAAGAAATGAAGCTATCATAGGTTTGAAACTGAGGGTAGTATTTCTACCACAATGGAAGTTTTAAAATTTCTCTGGAGACTGAGGCAGAGAGAGTAAAAGAGAGTGAATGAGGAAGTGAGAAAAGTAATAGTAGCAACACAAATAGAGTTTACTTTCTAGGACACTCACTCTAAGGCTTGTTGTGGAGAGAGTCATGAATTGCCTTTCTTAGACTCAATATTCAGCAGTGAGTGAGAGATCTATGCCTATGCAGTAAAACCCCTGGAATGATGATGAGTCCCTTCTCTTCCTGTGTCTCCCTTTTATATTTTACTAATTTCTGCATATAATCAGCAATGGTTACCACTGTTTCCTTTATCTTTTAAATTTGCTTACTGATTCCTTTTTTTAATGATAGTTCTAGATAAAACTAAGATATTTTTATTGTGCATTTGTAGTAGAAATCATAGGTGAAGTGATGAAGAAATTGAATAATGGCAAAGTTAAATTTGATTAGCTAAGTAATCACTACTTTGATTTGGGAATTAGTTGTTTCTTGGGAGCTTAGAGTACATTAAGAATTTCATTGTAATTTGTTCTTTTAGTTTTTTCTAACTTTGAAGAGAAAGGGAGGCACATTGAAGTAGGACTTTTACCACAGACTAAAAACCTTTATGAACTAATATTATCTCCAAGCACCATCAGGAGCCTTTGGGTTTTTATCATCACCAACAACCACCACCACTGCCCCCAAAGGCAAGAGGGTCCCCTCTGTACTAAAGGGACAGTATTTTAACATACTGAAATGACCTACAATGAGAAGAGAGACAGATATGGTTAGAGAGAATTAATCATATCTATTCTCCTATGGAGATGAGTGGAGTGCTTCTCATCCAACCTGTACTCCATAGTAACAATTGCTGGGCAGCATATAAATGCTAGAAACGAGACCTAGAGAAATTAAGAAACTTATCCTACATCACACTGGTTACAGAGTCAGGTCTTTTGACTCCCAATCAGGTAACAGGGTGATACAGAGAAGAGAATGCTGGATTTGGAATCAGAAGGACATGAGTTCAAATTTGACCTTAGGCACTTACTAGCTATGTGATCTTGAGTAAGACACTTCTATTTGCCTCAGGTTACTCAACTGTAAAAGGGGAAAATAGCAACATCTATCTCAAAGAGTTGTTGTGAGAACCAAATAAGATATTTGTAAAGAGTTTAGCACAGTGCCTGGCACATAGTAAGTGCTTTATAAATGCTTATTCCTTCAATATGCCATGACAAGTATAGGATATTAATTATAGTCTATTAAATCATAGACATTTCTTTTTAAAGTATTTTATCGATGATTTTTGGTTTTACACATTGGAGAAAATATTCTCCTCTTTCCTTTGAGGCCAAATACTCTCTCGTAACAAAGATAGACAAATAAGCAAAAACACCTGACAATGCATGCTACGTTCTATACTGGTAGCATTTCATTCCTCTTCTTTGAGTAGGGAGGTTTATTTTGTTATCTATTCTCTGGGGTCACCATCAACTTTTTAGTTAAAGAGTTCAGTTTCCTTTTAATGATCATTTCATTTATACAGTTGTGATTGTATATGTAGGTCATTCTTTTTTATTCTTTAATTTCATTCCGCATCAATTCATACAAGTTTTTCCATATTTCCCTGAATTTCTCATATTTGTTATTTCTTATTATACAATGCTGCTACATTGTATTCATATACCTTAGGGTTTTTTCCCCCAGGTATTCCATGACTCACTTTATTTGCAGTTCATTTCTATCACAATGAGAGCTGTTGATAAATAATTGGTATATTCTGGATCTTAGTTGCTGTCTTTGACATCTTTAGGGTTCCAGGCAGTCAAATAATGGGATCTCTAGTCACAGGGTATAAATAGCTTAGTTGCTTTTCTTGTATAATTGCAAAATAATATCCAAAATGATCAATTCAAAATTCGACCAATATTGTGCACATGTTCCCATACCCTGCAGCTATTAACTGCCTTGTCTTCCTTCACTCCTGTCTCTGGTGAAGAGCTACCATTCTCTGAACCCCAGTCAACCCTGTACATGAACCTTTGATTCCACCCCTTTCTATATTGTGCAGGAAACAAATTGTTCCCAACTCTCTCTGTCTGTCTGTTTCTTTCTCCCTCCTGCCTTTCCTCCTTTCCTCCCTCCCTCCCCCCTTTCTCTCCCTCTCTCTCTCCTTCTCATCTGAAATTCTCTCCCATACTCCTTACTCTGATTCTTTCCATACTCCCTACAAACACACACCCAGGTTTCTCCATTCCTCAGAACAATCATTTGATTGAATCCTACCTGCTAGTTATTATCCATTAACTCCTCAAGACAGCTATTTTGAGTAGATGCTTCCCTTTCTCCTCTTTTCATTCTCTCCAGGCCTTTATAATCTGCCTTCTGACCTGATCATTCAAATGATTTCTTTCTTTCCAAAGCTAATGGTGTTTTGTTTTGTTTTTTTTCAATTTTGTGCCTATCTGCTGCATTTGGCACAATTGATCATCCTCTCCTAATGGATATTCTCTCCTGTTTAGGTTTTCATGATTCTTTCTCATCCTACATCTCAGATCACACTTTCACAGGCCCTTTTTTGGCTCTAGATCTTTGAAGTACCCCTTAACTATGAGTATCCCTAAAAGCTCAGTCTGGGACCTTCTTTTTTTCTCTATGTTCTCTTAGTTGGTGATCTCATCAGCTCACATAGGTTCAATTATTATCACTTCACTAATGATTTCCAAATGTTTATATCCAGCAGTAGCAGTGTTGTACAACCATCTAAGGGGTCGGGGTGGGTAATATATGCTCAGCAAGTTTTGTTTAATTTATATTATTATTATTTTCTCTAATATTTTCATAAGTCTAGAAATCAATTTTTAAAAAATCAAGACCTAATCTATAACATTTGCTAATTGCTGAGGTGTAAATACTGCACACTAAAATCACCTTGAGAACCCATTCAAGCTGGTTCCAGCGTACAGCTGAGGTCTGGTCTCCCTTCTGAACTTCACTCCTGCATCCCCAACTGCCCATTTAGTCATTCATTTCAAACTGGATGGCATGTAAGCATCCCCAAACCTGCTGCCAAAGGAATTCATTATATTTTCCTCTAAATCCTCTCCTCTTCCAGACTTCTCTGTTATTGTTGAGAGTACTACCATCCTTTCAGTCATTACAGACTTGTGATGTCACTGTTAGTCTCAACTCCTCCATTTTACCCCTTGATCATGTCACTCTCAAGCCCCTGCCCATGAAAACTCCAATGACTCCCTGTTACCTCTGGGATCAAACATAAAGTACAATACTTTGTTTCTAACCTTCACACTACCTTTCCAATATTCTTCCACTTTATGTTCCTTCATCGGTTCTACAATGCCCCTATATTGATCTACTTGCTGTTTTTTTATATAACATTCAATCCCCTCTTCTCTGTTCCCTTGTACTGGCTATCTGTTATGTCTGGATTGCTCTCAATCTTTTTATCTACCTCTTGGCATCCCTTGTTATTTTTAAGACCCAGTTCAAATACTACCTTCTGCAGGACACTGTCACTGGTCTCCCCTATCAACTGAGCATTCTCCTCTAAGATTCTCCTAAAGTGTCCTCTAAGGTCTTCATATTTTTTTTCTATTTATCCAATTATTTGCAGGTAGCTTTCCCATTATAATGTAAGTTCCTTGAAGATAGATACAATTTAGCTTTTGTCTTTGTATCTCTAGCACTTTGGAACCTGGCACATGGTAAGCACTTAATAAATGACTGTTGATTTATTGATTGATTGATTTTTAGAAGTTATCTAAATATTTGGAAATGTGAATGTTTGACTCCATGTAGACAAAACATCTGGAGAACTGACTGATTTTTTTTTCTTGTCATCCAGATGGTTTGGCATCAATAATGCATCAGGGAACTTCCCAGTACTACAGAGCCAAAGGCTTGAATGTAGAAGGAGACAAAGCAATAAGAATCTTGCTTCTGTTCTTAAAGTAATTGTATTTTGTTTCTATATTTTGGGAGGTCATCTAATTCATCTCAAGGAGTCTTCTATCTGGCTATTATTCTATTTTTTTTCTTGATTTTATGTTGAAATGATGCAGAAGGCTTATTTTTTTTTAATTAAAACATCTGTTGTACTTTTTCAGTGCCTCAAACCTTAATATCATATATTAATATGACATAAAATATGAGTAATGCTAAATTAAAAGAAGTATCCCTGAAAAGACAAATCACAAATTTGAAAGGCAGAAATCTTTCTTAAACTTTCCCACAATATGGTTATTAAATACTTTAATTTTATTAGGAACTATTTTTCTGTCTTATAAAAGAATATTAATAATGAGCAAATAATACTTACATAACATGACGAATTTTACAAAACACAACAAATATTATCACACTCAATCCTCATTAAGAACTCTAGGTTTTTGTTGTTCAGTTGTGTCTTGCTTTTCCTGACCCGGTGGGCCAACCGTCCATGGAGTTTTCTCAGCAAAGATACTAGAGTGGTTTGTCATTTCCATATCCAGGCAGGGATTAAGTAACTTGACCAGAGTTACAGAGGTAGTAAGTGTCATAGGTTTGATTTGAACTCTAATCTTTCTGATTCCATGCTCAGGGCTCTCTCTTCTGTACCAACTAACTGCCCAAGAAAATCCATAGGAGGTAGGTACTATTAACTGCATTTTTCAAATGAGGAATCTAGTCTATAAGAGGTTAAATGACTTGCTCATGGTCATACAGCTCTGTGTTTAAGGCAGGATTCAAACTAAAATCTGCCTCACTCCAGGTCCAGGGCAGTGTTCACTGACACACCTACCTGCTTTAATAGATAGCATTAAAATAAAAATTGCAGGTAGAAACTCTGAACTATTATTTTTCTAGAATCATACAGAGCACTAGGGAGCATAATTCCTCCTTAAGTCCCTAAATATTAGCCAAGCCTTCAGCACAACCTACTATTAATTTCCTGATAGTTACACTACTTGTCTGTATACAGATCAAGATAAGTAAGGCATATCTCAGGCAAAATAATGGTCAGTGATTGATTTTTGTCTTTGGTATGTCTAGACTCTTCTTCCACTTTAGTGGCATTTCACCCAGTCTACACCCATCTACCCACAGATATCCATTCATTTCTGCTTTTTTAAAATAGGGAAGTTCATAATTCTAAAAAGCCCATTTTACTTGATAAAACTCACTCAAACCAGTGTGCTAAATTTCCCGGTTATTTAAGCTTTAAAACTGTCTTATCTGTACTGGTTTAGCAAAGAGCTTTGTCCCTCCTTAAAAGAGCACCAGGAAAAGAAGTTTGTGGATTGGGGGGGGAGTAGGTGGGTCTTCTTGCCACTGAAATAATTTCAGTTTAAGATTGACCTCAAGGAAAGTAATACTGCTTTAGTAATTTTAGGAAGCTTGGCTTAACCCACTATTCTTTCTCCTTTACCATTACATCTAACTACAGTTGCAATAGATTTTAAAGTCATTCTGGTTACATTTTAGAGCTGGAAGAATCTTTAAGATAGTTCTTGTCCAACTCTTTCATCTTGTACCAGACTATGTCTTATTGAACTCTCACCCTGGGTTCCTCTGTGTCACCATTTCTAGTCATAGTCTCCTCTCTGCCAATATAGCGATTGTGCTAATCCCTCTAGGTAAATAGTGCACATCCCCATAACCCAGAATGCTTTCACAGTTCCTGCCTTTAAAGCACCCCTCTTGGGATAGAGACCAGAAAGCAGATGGTCAAAGATGCCCTCAAGTGAGGGCATGGGAAAGGCACTCATGGGAAAGGACTGGCAAGATAAAAGTACCTGAAAAAAAGTGACCAGTCTCCCAGAGGAGTAAGCTCAAATCCCGACTTTTGCAGGAAGCCTTTCCCTACTGCCTCCCTCTTCTACTTCTTCTAGTGCCTTCCCTCTCAGATTCACCTTCCATTTACATTATATATATATATATATATATATATATATATGTAAGTATGTGTGTATAGAGTGTGTGCATTTATATAACACAAATATATATATATATATACACATATATAGTATATATGTATGTATGTATATATGTGGTACTTTTTTTTGCATGTTGTTTCCACCATTAGAACGTGAGTACCTTGAGGACAAAAACCATGTTTTTGCTTTTCTTTGTATCCTGAATACTCAACTCAATTACCAGGCACATAATAAGCAATAAATGTTTGTTTATTGACTGTCTAAAATCCAAAATTTGTTCTTCAACATGTGTGAATTATCATGTGGTAATACTGGTGATGGCCCCTTAGGTCTCTTTCAGTTCTAACATTCTATGATTTTTTGACCCTATCAAGGACTGAAATAAGGGTCCATGGGAGAGAAGAGCACAGCAAATGTGAATAGGCTGTTATGCATTACAAATTAGGAATTGTAAAGGAGAATTAGGGTAAAGAACACTATCAAAATAATCTATAAATGAAAAAGAAGATAAGCTGGAGTAATGGTTGAGAATTTTATATTTTCTATCATGGTATAATGAAAACACAATGAAGAGCCCCTATGGCTTTTATGGAAGCCATAGACAAGGATCATATAGAATGCGCAAACATGGATGGCCTATGAACTACATACAAAACATACAAAAAAGGAATGACCAAATTGAAAGCACCACAGATCCATTTAAACATTTTAACATAATGACTAAAATATACATAATTTCAGGGAAAACTATTGATACATTAAAGATATTGAGAAACAGAGAGAAGACAATATTTGACAAAGTAAAAATAAAAGTAATTGTTATTATGAATGAATGAAAAAAGGAATTTAAAAGAAATCAAGACTAAGTTATTTTGCCAACAATATGCTGAAAGATGAACTCAGATGAAATAGATGGATAATTACAAAACTATGAAATACTTAAATTAATGGAACAAGAAATAGATAATTTAAATACCTCCATATCAGAAAAATGAAGTGAATAAGCTATAAATGAATGCACAAGTGGGTAAAAAAAATCCAGGCTCAAATGGATCTACAAATCAGTTCAAAAGCATTCAAATAATAATTAATTTCAATATTACACAATTTGTAAAAAAACAAAAAAAGGAGAAGAAGTGATTCTATAAAAACTATGATAAAATGTAGCCTTGAGAAAAACAAGGAGAGTCAAAACAAAGGAAACCAAAGGTTTCTCTAATGAACACCAATTGAAAAATGTTAAATAAACTATTAGTAAAGAATCTGTATCAACTTGTCACAAAGTTTATAAATTATGATTGGGTTAGATTTATAGCAGAAATGTGAATTTGACTCAATACTAAGAAAATTGCCAACATAATTGACCATGTTACTAACAAGAATAACAAAAACTATAAAATAATATCAATAGATGCAGGAAAAGTTTTTGAAAAAATGCAACACCAATTTGTAAAAAAAAATATAGAAAAAATAAATACAACTTTTCTTAACATAATAAGTAACATATTTAAAATCAAAGGTCAGTATCATAATAAACTAGAGTCTTTCCCAATAAGATCAGGTGTAAAACAAAGATGCCCAATACCACCATTATTATTTGATATAATTCTAAAAATACCATCTATAACAAGAAAACAAGAAAAAGTCATGTGGGGGAATAAGTACTGGAAAAGAAGTAGCAAAATTATCAGTATTTGCAGATGACATGCTAGTTTACCTTAAAGAACTCTATAGTGTCAACTAAAAATTAGTTGAAATAATAAATAAATTAAGCAAATTTCAGGTTTAAAAATAAATGCATTCAAATCACCAGCATCTCTGTATCTTACCAACAAAACCCAGTAGAAAGAGAAATTCTATTTAAAATAAATGCAGAATGTTAAAAGATTTAAGAGTCTAAGATATGTAGAAGAAGTAAATGAATAAAAGTATAAAATAATTTTTATACTAATAGAGATAAATCTAAATAAATGGGGAAATATTATGGGGTTGTTTTTTTTTTTGAGCCACACCATTTTTTGACAATAGACAATTTTCCAGTCTCTCTTTCTTCAGTCCTGGCTGGAGAAGAACTTGAGATTAGCAGTGTTTTCTTGTATTAGGGAACCATAAAAATGAAGTTACCTATAAAATGTAGAGGGTCACAGTTAGGGATACCTGAGACCCCAAAATACCAATACACCAGGTCCTGCCAAATAAATTCTTCTGAAGTCTTCTCTCAGCCAAAGAAAAGCAAAGTTTATTATGAGTCTGCCATATTGGTTAGACTCTTAAGGAACCTTGGTATCCGTGACATTCGCATTGGGCAAGTGGACCAGAATCGTCTGACACAGAGTAAGTCTGTGCTAGGTCATTCTATGACACTCTCACACACATGGAGGCAAGATAGGGTCTTATATATAGAAAGGTTTTCAGAGGAATCTAGGGGTGGTCTAGATAAGGAGTTTGAGGAGGGTCTTCAGGAGGAGTTAATGAGGTCAAACTCTAGTAAATAAGTGAAGTTGCAAGAGGCTAAGTAGAGATGACAAACAATGGTGGGCTAGGCCAGTTCAAGGGTGTAGTAGTTGATCTGGGTATAGATATTTTGATAGGCTTAAGGGTGGGAAGCAGATGGACAAAGGAGGGCTAGGTTAATAAGAGTAAGAGATTTAGGCCTAGCTATAATGAAAGGCTTATGGACTCGGGCAAATCAGAGTTCAAGGGGGTTTCCAGAGCCTGTACCTCATAATTAGAATGGCAATCAATTAATTTGCTTGGTGAGAAGTACCATGGTATGGAGGAGAGAGTGCTAAATTTGGAGTTGGGAAAATCCATGTCCAAAATCCACCTCAGGCACTGACTAGCTGCATGATTCTGGGCAAATCATTGACTCTTTGAGACTTAATTTTCTCATCTGTGAAAAAGGGATAATAGTGATTGCATTCATCATACTAGGTTGTCTGATCGTCACATGAGGTGATATGTGTTAAGTGTACAACACAAAACTTAAAGTTCTATTAAATGTGAACAATAATTTTTTTATTTCCTTCTTACTCTTAATACCAGTGGAAAACATTCTGAATAATTTTACTGAATTACAGGTACTGAATCAATTGCTAATGCTGAATTACCGAGGAAAAGTAAGTTTTGTGCTACAATAAGTCTTTACTGACGTTAGATTTAAAATACTATTTAAAAATCCCTTCTACTTCAATTTTCTTTCAATTTTTAAAAGCTAATAATAGCTTTATCCTGATGTTTATATGTTTTTGTTCCTATTTAAAGATTAGCAAGTGGTATTTAAGATAAGCAAGGTGGTATGCTTGGAATCATCTGAAATTGGTATGGGTGAGCTAAATATTAAGTTGTCAGTGCTCACACTGACACCTTGAAATCAGGAAATGATGCAAATCAGGGTCTAACTTATTGTTTTGTTGATCATCTGAGCTTAAGAAATGAAGGGGAAAGTGTTAATAAGGGAGCAGATTTAACTCAAACATGTGTTGTGAATATTTATTTTTCCCAGAGAGCCTGTTGTTAAACATTTACCAACATACCCTTGCACTGAGCACGCTATGTTCAAATATTCTACGGACATTTTTCTCCCCCCTTTTTTCCAGTATCATTGAAAGGATGGTACAGCTCTTCTAGCTCAAATGAGAAGAAAAAAAGAGAATGCTGAAACTGACACAGAAGCATTGCAATTTTTGTTATCTTAAATGAAAAGAGTACATATTATATATATATAATATGTATATGTATATGTATATGCATATATGTGCACATGCATATGTACACACACATATGTATTTATGACTGGGGAGAAAAGGGAGGAGAAACATGAAAAGTGTAAATTGAACTTTTACCTCTCAATACATCTGCTCTGTTACTGAAATCAGTTTAGTTTTTGTTTGTTTTACTGTCTATCTGCTGAAAACCTATCTGAAGCCAAGGCAAATGCAAAACATGTGACTTTAAATGGCTCAAACGAGGGAAGAAGAAGAACACTGGGGAATGCTCTAACGGGCTCTGTGGTGAATTGTGTACATGAACCACATCAAAAGGAAATTGAAGCTAAAATAAATAACGTTACACTGAAAGTTGAAAGAATATAGCAAATCCTAAAGCTGCTTGTGTACTAATTGAGAGTATTTTAATTGTTAAAAGATTTAGAGAAGTAAACAGTGTGGATGGGAACACTGTGCTGAAAGCTCAGGGCCCAGTTTGGTTTTCCTTTCTAGTGGCTTGGCAACAGTGGCAAGGCTAAGCTCCAGCCTTGTTTTTTAGAAACAGAAGCAGGGCTGTTCAAAGGCTTAATCAGCTGTCCGAACATAGGAGACTATGATCTCCTGATATACGCAAGACTCAACCTCTAGGACAGAGGAACTGACCAATCTTTGTTATTATCTAGTTCCTTTGGTACTATTCTTTCTGATAGTGGAAATGATTAGGTTAAGGGATAATTGACTCTTCTTTTTCTATTTGAGTTGGGTTTTTTTGTTTGTTTTTTTAATATTATTGATCTAACTAGACTCAAGTCTAAGAGAAGTAGCATGATTTTGTGGAAAGAAAAGTGGGTGTGAAGTCAGGGAACTTGGATTCAAATCCTAGCTCTATTATTTACTACTTATATGAGCTAAGAAAAGTCACAATTTCTCTGGACATCAGTTCCTCATCTGTTAAAAAATAAAAGGGGGGGAGGTGGGAAGGAATATTAGGAGGGTTTTCCTTGATTTCTCAGAGAGACTTGTTGAATCTCTTGTCACTTGGCAGCTTAGATTGCCGCAGGGTCAAAAGAATATCTAGCACTGACTTTCAACCTGACTTTGCTATTCTACAAATTACCTCTAAAATGCTATTTTAAAAATTCATTGTTTGTTTATTTTTACCATTCTTTTTTTAAATTTTGAAAACTCTCCCTCCACCCAACCCTCCCCCATTCATTGATAAGGTAAACAATATGATATCAATTATGTGTATGAAATCATGCAAAACATATTTCTGTATTAGCCAAATTGGGAAAAAAATAAAGTGAAAAAATTATATTTCAGTTCACACTCAGAGTTCAATTATGTCCCTGGAGGGGGATAACATTTTTCATCAAGAGATCTTTCAAATTGTCTTGGATCATTGTATTGACTAGAGTAGCAAAGTCTTTCACAATTGATCATTATAACAATATTGTTGTTACTATGTACAATAATCTTTTGGTTTTGTTCAATTTACTTTGCATCAGTTCATACAGGTTTTTCTGAAACTATTGCCCTGCCTCATCATTTCTTATATTTCTTATGGTACAATAATACTCCATCACAATCACAAGTCAGAACTTGTTAAACCATTTTCTAATTGATGAGCATGCCCTCAATTTCCAATTATTTTCCACCACAAAGAGTTATGATAAATTTTTCTTTGATTTTTTTCAGGATACACGTAGCATTGGTATTGCTGGCCCAAGGGGTATACACAGTTTTATGGGCATTTAGGCATAGTTCCATATTGTTCTCCAGAATGGTTAGACAAATTTGAAACTCCACCAACAGTTCATTAGTGTCCCCGTTTTGTTTCATCCCTTTCATCCTTTATCATTTCTGATAAGTGTGAAGTGGTACCTGAGAATTATTTTAATTTGATTTTTTCTAATAAATGGTGATTTAGAGGATTATTTCATATGATAGATGGTTTTGATTTCTTTTCTGAGAAATACCTTTTCACATCCTTTGACAATCTATCAATTGGGTAGTGGATCTTACTTTTATAAATGTGACTCAGTTATCTTTATATTGGGGGGAAAGGTCTTTATCAGAAAAACGCTGCAAAATGTTAATATTATTTCATTGCCTATAATACCTTTTAACAAATTGTAATGTCCCTGATTACATCTTTTAATTAGATCTACTTTTGTCTTTGTTTTGTCTGAGATAATTATCACTACCCCCTGCCTTTTTTTTACTTTAGCTGAAGCATAATAAATTCTGTTTCTTCTCCTTATTTTATCTTTATGTGTGTTGTTCCATTTCAAGTGTATTTCTTAAAAACAATATATTGTTGAATTCTGGTTTCTAATCCATTCTGCTATCCACTTCTATTTTATGGGTGAATTTATCCCATTCCTATTTATAGCTATGATTATTATGCATATGACTTTATTCTGTTTTCTTCAATTTATCCTTCTCTCTATCTTTTTATCCTACCCATACCCAAAAGTATGTTTTGCCTTTGACTACTGCCTCTCTTAATCTAATCTTTTTATCACATACTTCCTCTTTTTCTTTTCTCATTTCACTCCTTTTACCCTATAGTGTAAGTGTAAGGGTAAGCAAAGTAGGCTTTTTTGTTGTTTTTATGGATTGAGTTTTAGCAAATCAAGTGCATTTGACTGTGTTTTGCCTTTGATTGAATCGAGTCTTCAACTGAATCAAAAATCTTTAATTGAATCAAAAATCTTTGATTGAATTGAGAGTCTTTGATTCAAGAAAGAGTCTTTGATTGGAAACCTTATATATTGTATTGTTTGTAGGGAGAGAGCAGAGTAGAGAGAGGAGCAATGCTGAGAGAGAAAAGCACCTGTGAATGGTCTAGGGGAACTTGTTTCTAGGGAGGCCTAGCAGAAAGAATGTTTGTGATGTCAGTGTTTGTCTGTTGATCTATGTTAATTTCTCAGACAGAAGCCCTGCCTGTTGGTCTTTATTAGTGAATTGAACTGAAGAGTAGAGATCCACCCTTGGGAAGGAGGATTAGCTTAAGCCCTTTTAAGAGCTGTTAAGGTGAATTGAGATGATGGTGCTGGTAATGTATATAGATATTATTGTATTCCTGTTAAGCTTAGAAACAGAAGCTGCAGACAGGAGCACCTGGAACCTACTTTCAGCCAGGAGCTTGGAGAGGAGCAGTCCCCATGAACTGAGACATGGAGCAGGAGTGGAGAACTGCCTCTGTGTGAATCCAGGGAGTAAGCCCACTTACTACTAAGTAAGTAAGAGAAAGAGCCATGGGGTTTGGAAGCCAACTTTGAGTGAAGATGAGAGAGGACTTTACTTGGACACTGTTCATTAATTGAGTAAATTGTGACTTCCTGTGACCTAAGAGTAAATGGTGCTTGTATTTTATGCTACTCATTAAGGATGTGTTGTGCTAGGAGAGACCCTAGCCTAGGATCCCCAATTGTGCAAACAAATATTTGGGGGAATGTTACTGAATGCAATGATATATCTCTGTACCATATGATATACTAAGTGTTATGATATGTGTGTATACACATATGTATATGATATGTTTTACTTAAGGATGTTATTATGGATGTGTTGAATAAATACAGAGTTCATTATACTAAGTGATTAGATCCTTAAAATTATTCACAGCAGCAGTCCTCATTGTGCTGCCATGACTAGTGTTATAGTAAGATAAATTTCTATAGCTAACTCTGCGTGTGTGTGTGTGTGTGTGCCCTCTTTGAACCAATTCAAATATGAGTGAGGCTCAAACCTTTTCCTCTACCACCGCCAATTTATGCTACCATTATAAAAGCTCTTCCTTAAGCTCCTCTTTTATGTGAGATAATTTTCCCAATTCTATCTTCTATCTCTTCCTTCCCCCTTCTCTCAGTGTAACCCTCTTTCTCACTTCAATTATTTTCCATGCCTTCTATGTAGACTCTTTCTAAATGCCCTAATAATAATAGAATTCTTAGGAATTACACATATCATCTTTCTATAAAGAAATGTAAACAGGGGGTGGCTAAGTGGCACAGTGAATAGAGCACCAGCCCAGAAGTCAGGAGGACCTGAGTTCAAATCTGACCTTAGACACTTGACCCACTTATTAGCCATGTGACTTTGGGCAACTCACCCCCAATCACCCTCTAAAAAGCAAAATAAAAGAAAAGAAAGGAAAGAAAAAGAAAAGAAAAGAAAAAGGAAAGAAAAATAAACAGTCTACCCTTAATGAATCTCTTTTTTTATACTTCTCTTAAGTCTTATGTTTAAATGTCAAATTTTCCATCCAGCTCTGGTCTTGTCATCAGGAATGCTTGAAAGTCCTCTATTTCATTAAATATCCATTTTTCCCTGAAGGAATACATTCCTTTTTGCGAGGTAGGTGATTCATGGTTGCAATCCTAGTTCTTTTGCCTCTGGAATATCATATTCCAAATCTTCACCTCATTGTAACATGGAACTTGCTAAGTCTTGTGTGATATTGACAGGGAGTATAAAATATGTGGTTTCTTTCTGGTTGCTTGTAATATTTTCTCCTTGTCTTTGGAATTTGGTTATCATATTACTGGGAGTGTTCATTCTGGAATCTTTATGGAGATGATTGGTAGATTCTTTCCATTTCTATTTTACCCTCTAGATTTAAGGTAGTACGGCAATTTTCCTGTGTATTTTCTTGAAATAAAGTCTAGGCTCCTTTTTAAATGATAGTTTTCAGGTACTTTAATAATTCTTCAGTTATCTCTCCTCTATATATTTTCCAGATTAATGGTTTTTCTATTGAGATATTTCACATTTTCTTCTGTTTTTTTCCATATTCTTTTGACTTTATGGTATTTTTCTGCATGTCTCATGATTGGCTTCCAGATATGTAATTCTAAAATTTAAGGAATTATTTTCTTTTTTATATAGTTTATTTTTAGTTTTTATATTCACTTCCATAAAATTTTGAGCTTTAAATTTACTTTCCCATTCTCTTGTTCCCGCATCCGCACCCCCACCCCAAGATGTCATGCAATCAGATATAGGTTCTTTTTGTACATTCATATTAAACCTATTTTCACATTAGTCATGATGTAAGAAGAATTAGAACTAATGAGTGGAACCAAAAGAAAGAATAAATAAAACAACAACAAGAAAAGGACAGCAAACAATATGCTTCCATTGGCATTCAGACTACAAAGTTCTTTCTCTTGATGTAGATAGCATTTTCCATCATAGTCTTTTGGAGTTGTCTTAGATCCTTGCAATGCTGAGAAGAGCTAAGTCTATCAAGGTAAGTCATTTTACAGTGTGACTGTTACTATGTACAATGTCATCCTGGTTCTGCTTTTTTCACACAGCAACAGTTCTTATAAGTCTTTCCAGGTTTTCCTGAAATCTGTCTGCTCATCATTTCTTATGAAACAATAGTATTCCATTACCTTCATATACCACAACTTGTTCAGCCATTCCCCAATTGATGGGGATACCCTCAATTTCCACTTCTTTGCCATCATAAGAAGAGCGGCAATAAATATTTTTGTACATGTGGGTCCTTTTTCTGTTTTGATGCTCTATTTGGGATACAGACTTATAAGTGGCATTTCTTGGACAAAACTATGCACAATTTTATAGCCCTTTGGACACAGTTCCAAATTGCTCTCCAGAATGGTTGGATCAGCTTACAACTCCACCAACAATGCATTAGTGTTCCAATTTTCCCACATCTTCTCCAACAATTATCATTTTCCTGGTACCTTGAGAGTTATTTTAATTTGCATTTCTCTAATAAATACTGATTTAGAGTGTTTTTTCAAAGAGCATATAGTTTTAATTTCGTTATCTGAAAACTACCTGTTCATATTCTTTCACCACTTAATCAATTAGGGAATGACTTGTATTCTTGTAAATTTGACTCAGTTCTCTATAAATTTAAGAAATGAAGCCTTAATCAGAGTTACTGGATTCTCTAGGATTCTCTAAGTATACAGTCATATCATCTGTAGAGAGTGATAGCTTTGTTTCTTCTTTACCTATTCTAATTCCTTCAATTTCTTTTTCTTCTCTTATTGATAAAGCTAACATTTCTAGAACAATACTGAATAACAGTGGTGATAATGGATATCCTTATTTCACCCCCAATCTTATTGGAAATACTTCTAGCTTATCCATGTTACATATAATGCTTCTGGAAGGTTTTAGATAGATGGTACCTATCATTTTAAGGAAGATGGCATTTATTCCTATGCTTTCTAGTGCTTTTAAGAGGAATAGGTGTTGTGTTTTGGCAAATGCTTTTTATATATCTATTGAGATAATCATATTATTTCTGTTAGTTTTGTTATTGATATAGTCAACTATGTTGATAGTTTTCCTAATATTGAACCAGTCCTACATTTCTGGTATAAATCCTGCTTGGTCATAGTATATTATCCTTGAGATAAGTTGCAGTACTCTCTTTGCTAATATTTTATTTAAAATGTTTGCACCTATATTCATTAGGAAATTTGTCTATAATTGTCCTTTTCTGTTTTGGTTCTTCATTTAGGTATCAGCATCATATTTCTAACATCAAAAGAATTTGGCAGGACTCCTTTTTTGCCTGTTTTCCCAAATAGTATTGAAATTAGTTTGTTCTTCAACTATTTTATAGAATTCACTTATAAATCCATCTGGCCCTAGAGATTTTTTTCTGAGAGAATTAATTAATGACTTGTTTGATTCTTTTTTGTGAAATGGGGTTATTTAAATATTTTATGTCCTCTTTCATTAATCTGGACAGTATATATTTTTGTAAATATCCATATATTTCACTAAGACCATCAAATTTATTGGCATATATTTGGGCCAAACAGCTCCTAATTATTATTTTGATTTCTGATTCATTGGTGGTAGAATCACCATTTTCATTTTTTGATGCTGGTTATTTGGTTTTCTTCTTTCTTTTTTCATTTTTTAAAAAAATATTTATTTTTAGTTTTCAACATTCATTTCCAATAGATTTTGAGTTATGATTTTTCTCCCCATCTTTCCCCTAACCCCACCCCAAAGTAGCTTACTGAATACCTGTTCCCCCATTTTGTTCCCTCTTATGTCCTCCCCCATCACTACCCTAACTTTCTAGTAGGGCAAGATAGATTTTTCTATATCCCAGTGTCTGTATATCTTATTTCCCAGTTGCATGTAAAAAACAAAATATTTTTAAACATTTGTTTTTAAAACTTTGGGTTCCAGATTTTTTCCCTTCTTCCCTCCTCACCCAACCCCACTGGGAAGATAAGCAATTCAATATTGGTTGTATATGTGTAGTTATCCAAATCATTTCTATAGTAGTCATATTGTGAAAGGCTATATTTTCCTCTATCCTATCCTGCCCCCCACTTACTCTGTTTTCTCCTTTGACCCTATCCCTTTTTAAAAAATGTTCGCTTCTAACTAATCTCTCCCCCAATCTGCCTTCCCTTCTATCATCCTCACTCTTATCCCCTGCCCCCCCCCCACGTTTTCCTGTAGGGTAAGATACCCAATTGAGTGTGTATGTTATTCCCTCCTTAAGCCAAATTCAATGAGAATAAGGTTGTCCCATTCCCTCTCACCTTCCTGCTCTTCCCCTACATTGTAACAGTTTCCTCTTTCCTCATTTATATGAGATAATTTACTCTAATCTATCCCTCCCTTTCTCCTTCTCCCAATAAATCCCTCTCTCCCCTATTAAATTTTATTTTTTAGATATCACCCCCTCATATTCAACTCATCCTGTGCCCTCTGTCTATGTATACATGAACATACATATGCCCACACTCATATATATATATGTTTATATACACTCTCCTATACATACATACATACATATGATTTTATATATTTCCTTCAACTTTTCTCATACTGAGAAAAATCTTATGAGTTACAATGATCATTTTTCTATGTAGGAATATAAATAGTTCAACTTTAATAAGTTCCTATGATTTCTTTTTCCTGTTTACCTTCTCATGCTTCTATTGCTTCTTGTATTTGAAAGTCAAATTTTCTGTTCAGCTTTGGTTTTTTTCATCAAGAATGCTTGAAAAGGGTGTGGCTAGATGGTGCAGTGAATAGAGCATTGGCCCTGGAGTCAGGAGGACATGAGTTCAAATCCAGCCTCAGACACCTAACATTTACTAGCCATGTGACCTTGAGCAAGTCACTTAACGCCAATTGCCCAGCCTTCCCCCATCCAAAGGAAAGAAAAGAAAAGAAAAGAAAAGAAAAGAAAAGAAAAGAAAAGAAAAAAACCCAGAATGCTTGAAAATCCTCTATTTCATTGAACGACCAGATTTTCCCCTGTAGCATTATACTCAGTTTTGCTGGGTAGGTGATTCTTGGTTTAAATCCTAGCTCCTTTGACCTCCAGAATATCATATTCTAAGCTCTTTGATTCCTTAATGTAAAAATTGCTAGGTCTTGTGTTATCCTGATTGTGTTTGCACAATACTCAAATTGTTTCTTCCTGAATGCTTACAGTACTTTCTCCTTGACCTGGGAACTCTGAAATATAGCTATTATGTTCATAGGTGTTTCCTTTTTGAAATCTTTCTCAATAGGTGATCAGTGAAATCTTTCCATTTCTATTTTGCCCTCTGGTTCTTGAATATCAGGGCAATTTTGCTTGATAATTTCTTGAAAGATGGTTTCTAGGCTCTTTTTTTATCATGGCTTTCAGGTAACCCAATAATTTTTGAATTATCTCTCCTGGATTTATTTTCTAGGTCAGTGGTTTTTCCAATGAGATATTTCACATTGCCTTCTATTTTTTCATTTGTTTGGATCTATTTTACAGTATCTTGATTTCTCATAAAGTTATTAGTCTCCAATTGCTCCAATCTAATTTTGAAGGAGCTATTCACTTCACAGAGTTTCTGAAATTCCTTTTCCATTGGGCAAATTGGGCTTTTTAAGGCTTTCTTCTCTTCACTGGCTTTTTGGGCCTCTTTTGCCATATGGGTTAATCTATTTTTTAAGGTGTTATTATCTTCAGTGTGTTTTTTGGGTCTCCTTTAACAGGCTATCTTTTGACTTGCTTTTCATAATTTTTTTTGCATCATTCTCATTTCTCTTCCCAATTTTTCCTCCATTTCTCCTACTTGGTTTTCAAAATCCTTCTTGAGTTCCTCCATGACCTATAACCAGGTCATGTATTTCTTGGTGGCTTTTGACGCAGGAATTGTAACCTTTCTGTCTTCCTTCTGCTACATGCCTTGATCCGTTTTGTCCCCAAAAAAGCATTCTGTGGTCTATTTATGTTTCCTCTGTTTGCTCATATTGTCAGCCAATTACGTGACTTTTGAGCTCTGTCATGGTAGAACTCTGCTTCCAGAGTCCCAAATCATTGGGTGTTTTGCAGCTGCCAGAGCTAATAGGAGGATACCCTCTCTGTAGCTCCCACAAGCTCTGGCTCACTGGCCACACACCCCAGGACTACCCCCCAAGACCACAATCCAGATCCAAGCAGGTTAAAGCAAAAGCAATTGTATTCTGAATGGCTGCTTGGCCCGCTACAATCTGTAGGCCAGGAGATCCTGAGTCAGCCATGCAGTGCAGCCACCATGCCCTGTATTCTGACTGCTGATGGTTTGGGGCCACCCTGGGGCCAGAACCACGAGGCTCATGTGGGACTGCACTCAGCTCCCAGAGCAGTTCAATAGACCCTTCCTGTGGGCCTGCCAGGCTACCTTCAGCAGGAGATTTGTTTCTTTCTGTCACTTGTGGGTTCTGTAGCTTTAGAATTTGTTTAGAGTCATTTTTTTTACAGGCATTAGAATTGTTTGGAGCCAGATCCCACACCAAGTTTGTGCTTCTACTCTGCCATCTTGGCTCTGCACCCCCTTCTTTCTTTTTTAAAATTAAATTAACTAAAGGTTTATCTATTTTATTGTGTTTTTTAAATAAAACTAGCTTTATTTATTTAACCATCTCTTATTTATTAGTTTTCAATAGTTTTCTTAGTTTTGATTTTATTAATTTGTCCTTTGATTTTCAGAATTTCTAATTTGGCATTTAATTGGGTATTTTTAATTTATCCCTCTTCCACCTTTTTAAATTGCATACCCAATTCATTGATCTCTTATTTATCTATTTTATTTATGTAAGCCTTTAGAGATATAAATTTTCCCCTAAGAACTGATTTTGCTGCATCCCATAAGTTTTGGTACGTTGTCTCATTATTGTCATTCTCTTGGATGAAATTATTGATTGTTTCTATGATTTGTTATTTGACCAATTCATTCTTTAGGATGAGTTTATTTAGTTTACAATTAATTTTTAGTCTATCTTTCTGTGATCCTTTATTACACATAATTTTTATAGCATGATCTGAAAAGGATGCATTTAATATTTCTGACTTTCTGCATCCTTGTACTGACAAGAAAAAGATATATTCCTTTCTACCCTCATTCAATTTTCTCCAGTGGTCAACCATATTATACTTTTCTAAAATTCATCTCCTTAAGCTTTTTCTTGTGTATTTTTTGGTTAGATTTATCTAGTTCTTTGACAGGGAGGTTGAGGTCCTCCAGTAGTATACTTTTGTTATCTATTTCTTCCCATAATTCCCTTAATTTCTTCTCTGGGAATTTGGATGCTAAACCTCTTGGTGTATATATATTTAGTAATGATATTATTTCATTGTCTTTGGTAGCTTTTAGCATTATGTAGTTTCCTTCCCTATCTCTTTTAATTAAATCTATTTTTGTTTTTGCTTTGTCTGAGATCAGGATTGCTACCCTTTCTTTCTTTCTTTCTTTTTTTTTTTACTTCAGCTGAAGCATAATATATTCTGCTCTGTGTGTATCCTTTTACCTTTATTCTGTGTGTATCCCTCTGTTTCAAATGTGTTTCTTGTAAACAACTTAATTTAGGATTATGTTTTTTAATCTACTCTGCTATATACTTCTGTTTTATTCCAATTCCCATTCCCATTCCCAGTTACAATTATTGTCTTTGTCCTCTCTATCCTATTTTCCCCCTGTTTATACTTTTCTCTCTCCTTCCTTGCTTTCCTTCCTCACTAGAGTTTTGCTTTTGACCACTGGGTCCCTCAGTCTACCCTCCTTTCTATTATTGAGGAATTATTTTAATGTTGTTTAGAGGGGAATGTTGGGAGAGTTTACTTGGGTGACTACTCTGCTTTTTTGGCTATGCTCCCCAGATGACTTCCAAAATACTGTCTAGCTCTAAGTACAGAGTATCCCAAAAATTTTAGTGAAACTTTAAGTTATTAACCCTTAATAATTACACTAAGACTTTTTAGACACCCTATATTGTCCTTTAACCTATCCTGAGTTTTATGCATTATACTTTTATGAGCTTTTGAATGAAGAAAAATCTTTGGAAATGACAACGGCCTCCTCAATTCTTTTAGAAACAGAACTAGGTGATAGGACTAAGATGGATCAATCTCAGAGGGGCAAATAACTATTCTAATATGTAAGTATTGTCTATACATTGTCATCACCAATGGACCTGGTTGACAAAATGTCCATCTGGTTGGAAAACTCCCTTTTATTTGTAGATTACATATGTAGACAAGGAAGAGACTCTGGAGAACATCAAGTAAAATGCCCTCATTTTACAAATGAGAAACTAAGACTCAGAGAAATGGAGTAACTTTTCTAAAGTCAAACAAGTAGTAAGTTGCAGATCCAAGTCTTCAGAGTCAAATGTAATGATCTGTTCCCTGGACCACACTTTTTAGGCATTCTTTAATCCCAACCATCCAACAAACACTCTTTAGAAGCAGCAAGGTACCACAGTAGGTAAAATGTTAAGACTGGAGTTAGGAGGACCAGAGTTAAAAATCCAGCTTCAAACAATAAGTTTTTGAGAGCTCCCTGTAGTCCTAGTGGGATTATTTCATGATTAGAGTGAGATTTAGGTGCTTTTGTAATATAAATAGTTTTTTTTCATGTTTTAATTTCGTGGTAATTTCACAGATCCATACCTTTCTCTTCTTCTATGTCTAAGTTACTTTTGTTTCTACCATTTCCTTCTATCTCTAAGAGCAATAAGAGAAGTAAATTTGAGAAAAGAAAATAGTATTGGTATTGTTACCACCTAAAAACTGAAAATGCAATGCACTTGTTTTACCAAGATCCAATACTGGTAAAATAAAAATCACAAACAGAGAAAACCCCACAACCTCAAACTCCAATTTCATTATCTTAATATTTGCTTCTATTGTTATTATGATTATTTTGTTCTCATGGATTTCAGATAGAAATTTTCTGAGAACAAGATACTATCTTTCTGTTATGCTTTTATACTCAGTGTTTTATTGACTATTGTGTAAGTGAATAATAGAACCACTTTTAGTAACTGAGTAAGAGTTGCCTATAAACTAATTTATTTTAGGTGCACTGACAGAATCTTTATATTAGGTTATCACAGGTTTTAATTTTCTTCCTTTGC
Source organism: Pseudocheirus occidentalis (assembly GCA_028646575.1). Classification (NCBI taxonomy): domain Eukaryota; kingdom Metazoa; phylum Chordata; class Mammalia; order Diprotodontia; family Pseudocheiridae; genus Pseudocheirus; species Pseudocheirus occidentalis. Next base: position 286,032,309 of record CM053593.1, on the reverse strand, counting down.
ATCCCTATATTTATAAAAGTTTTTCTTCCATATAGTTGGGAAGTTATGACTGCTATTAAAATATTCTTATATTTTTATTTTTCAATGTTATACCCAGAGTATGGGAGCAGAAAATGCTTCTATCCATAATGACACTCTAGTTCCAGTACAGTTTGTTAACTAAATCCTCAAAGAGATTTATAAAGAATAACAAATTTCTGGCATGTATTTCTTGCTGCCTTTCTACATATCTAGTAGATGTGAATCTTTTGCCAACTATAATAGCTTATTGTACATTTCTACCATTTCGTTGCATAATTTACATTGATGAATAAGTCTAGGTTCCAAAAGGACAACTTTTCTGTAATTTCTTATGGTTAAGACCTGATCCAGTATCACTATCAAAATAACTTCCATTTCTTGAAACAAATATATAATGCCCATCCATTTGTGCAATGTGTTTTTTCCCCCTGTTGATGTATTGTTGATTGAGTTCATGTGTTTGTTGCTAGTTTATCACCTACTGGTTGGATCTCAAATATTTTATAGGTGCTATCTAATGGTAAATCATTTTCAGCTACTTTTGACATGTCCAGTAATATGTTTGTTATCAGCCTTTCTAATTGTTTGGTGTAATAAGATTTGTTCCAATATGATTTCTTTAAATTTTTTAATCTGCCTATCATATGCTCTTAGAACAGTGACTTTCTTTTTCCATTTTTGTGAAGGGAGAAATTAACTTTCTGTAGTCACTTTTTGGTGATGAGCCTTATATTTTGTTAACATCTGGGGCAGGAAAAGCAGAATTGAACACTTTGTAGATCCATTATGATCTATTTTACGTTGTGAAAAGGATGTGTTAAGTATTGCTTACGTGGCCATTTCTATAAATGTTTTCTTCCCATTAAGTTTTTCCTTCAAGATGCTCTTTAGCCTCCAGAGGTGCATAATTTTCAGCCTTGAGGCCACATGTAGCCCTCTAGGTCCTCAAGTGTGGCCCTTTGACTCAATCCAAACTTCACAGAACAAATCCCATTTTATCCTTTTATTAAGAGGATTTTTCTGTGAAGTTTGGATTCAGGCAAAGGGCTGCAGTTGAGGGCCTACAGGGCTACATGTGGCCTTGAGACCACTTGTTCCCCACCCCTGGATGCCATAGAAGACCAGCCAGTTTGGTGATATTGGCAATTTGGTAATTGGCAATAGTGACCTCAAATGCTAAAAAGGGGAAAGAAATAGACCTATACTTTAAGACCATCATTTCAATACTAGGGTGCTGAGTTTTATCAAAACCCATAGAATGAATTCTCACTCTCCATTCAAAGAATTCTCAGAAAGTATAAATTGACTCATTAATACAAAAGGACATATACTTGATGTGTCTTCTCCAAACACCAAGTCATACCAGGTTTCCTTAATGTAGTATGGCATTGACTCTAATTATGATCAATTGTCCATTATAATATGAAGTTCACAAGTCACATCAAATTGGCCTAGTGATTTAGTAACCATGTGTGTCTTCTGAGGATCATTCCAGTTAAATTCAAGGAGGAATCTGTAAAGCTAAGCATGAGTATATTTCTAGAAGAATGCTGCTTTGAACAGCTCACAAGGTTCTGATTACGTAGTATAGCAAACATTCTATTTATTCAATAACAAATCAGAGCAAAACATTCACAGAAAATCAAGGTACAGAATTCACAATGTTACAACTTATCACAGAAAATAAAAATACAGCATTCACAACACCTTGTCACTAAATCCAATCATTTAGTCAAATGATCACTTCGGAACTCAATCATTCGATCATCTCAATCTTTCAATCATCCTTAAGGAGGCTTGCCTCTTTAAGGGTCACAAAATACAATAGTCAAATTTCTCCACTCATGGGACACACAGTTACAAATCACTCACTGTTCAGTCATTCTTCATTATTCAGTCATCAGAAAATACACAAGCCATCCATCCCTTGGTCACAAGTAAATCACAATCTTCTCAGTCAGTACACAGTATCCAAATTAAATCTTCTTTCAGCTTCACTTGGGGTAATCTCTCAGATTCCCTGGATCCTCTTCCATGGTCCCAGGCTCCAACCTGAATTCACCAAACTGTCACCGGGGTTCAGAGGCAGACAGGTCCCAGTTCCTTGTCCAGCTCTCCATGGAGCTCCTGTACCATGCTGAAGCTCACGCTGTCAAGTCCACCTTAAATCCTTCACAGTCTCTATTCTTGAGAAGTCAAGGCTTAACAAAGCCACAAACAAAGTACCAACACCACAGTCATGCTTCCTCTGGCAGCTCCAGGTAGCCCTTGGAAATCCTCAACAGCTCCTCACCAGTTCCTGCTGGCCTACCTTCAATACCATAAGCTCTGTTCCAAAATCACTTTATCCATCCTCCACATGGCTTATCCCAAGAAATTCTTTCTCAGTTCTCGATTCTCATTCCTCTTCTCAGTTCTTCTCAACTCTTAGTTCAGTCTTCAGTCCAGCAGCTGCCCTGCCTCCACAATGTTTATCCCAAGAAGTTCTGACTTTCCCAGATAGTGTTTTTCCTTATATACAATATTGCTCCTCCCTATTAGCTCCTTCCTGTTAAGTCAGCAACAGGGGTTCATGTCTTCTGTTTCTTTAACAAAGGCTTAATTTGAAACTAGGTGCTAAGTACTTCTTAGCTTTCCAATACAAAGGTAACTTCAAATTTCATTACCATTACAGAGCCTAATCAGAGGATTGGGCATCAGTCAAGAACATTTTAGCAAGACCCCTGCTAAAGTCCAAAGTTTCTGAGTTTTTTCTGGGGAAGAACATAAAACAATTAATTCATTACTCCTTATGCTGTGTCTACAAAGTTTAGATGATCTATCTTTTCTGCAGCCATTTATTTTCTCTCTCTCTTTTTCTCTCTCTCCCTCCCTCTCGCCCCCCCCCACTCATATATGATGATTTATTGGATTTTATATATCTAAAGTAGATATTAAATTTGGAGTTGCTGTGATTGAGCTTTTTTTTTCCTTTAGCTCTTATAAGTTTCTTGAGGGCAGGGACTTTTCCTTTTGTTATATTTATGACCCTAGTACCTAGCAGAGGTTCTTGGACATAGAATACCCTTTATAAATACCTACTGATTACTCACTGGGATTTGACTCTCCTCACTCTGTCTCTGTCTCCCTGTTTGTGCATGTGTCTCTCTTCCCCTCTGTCTCACTAATAGTCTCTATCTCTCCCTCTCCTCTTAGCACATGGAAAGATTAGGTTCTATGATTTTGTTAAGAAGCTCCCAGTAACACCTTCTCCTTTTTCCAATACACATTAGAACCTTCTTTGGAACCTGGGATCTTAAAGAGCTGGGGGAGGGCACTATGAAGTTAAATAACTTCCTCAGGGTCACCAAATAGATATCTGTTAAAGCTGAATCTGAACCCAGGATTTCCTTTCTTTGTAGTAGATTAATTTCTCTCCACTAACTCTCATAATCCCTCCCCCCACAATGTGGTTTGCAAAGCACTTCCCTAACCACAACTCTAGGAGGTAGATTGTAAAAGCATTATTATCATTAGAATGTAAGTTCCTTGAGGGTAGAAATTGCTTCTTTCTTTCTATTTTCATCTCCAGACTTAGGAATGAGACACAGGGTTAATACTTAATAAATAATTGTTAATTAGTTACTTAATTGATCCAGATAAAAGACCCACAGCTGTGAAAGATTAAGTGATTTGCCTAAGGATTACTTGGCTAGGAAGTCTCTGAGCTCCCCCTACCCCCACCACACACACACCGATGAGAACTTCTTTCATATTTCATGTAGGACAAAATTAAAACAATGCTAGGGGAACCCAAGGAATATTTGAGCTTACAATCTCTTGATACAAGAGAATGAATAGTTTTGTCTGGGTATTGTAAAAACTAAACATTCTGGAACGAATTCGGCGGTTATATGTATGACAACTGGCCCAGTGCTTTCTTGTTTTTCATTGCAAAGAAGCCAGGTTTAGATTTTAAGTTAGATCTATGCACTGGTTGAACAGACTTCTCCATTCTTACTACTTGTGGACAATGAACTGTTCATAGGAGGTATACAGAACATGTTGACTGCCTGAAAACAGTCACTTCTTCAACCCACATCCCCAATCATTACCTCTCCCATTACTTCAATATGTCAAGGATCTATAAATTTTAAAGATGTAAGAACTTTCTCCACTTAGGGAAGTGGAAATGTCTCTGATTATATAGTCTTTGAGAGGTCAGATAATGGAAAAAAATGTCACCCTGTGGCCAATAATATTATAGCCTTTCCATGAAACTACTCCAGTCCTTGAACAACAGCATTCCTGGGCCTCTACTCAAGCCTTAAGTAGGAATTCCAGTACCTGGGACATTCTAGCACATGTCACAAGACATGTAGCAAAAAGACACCCTCAACTTAACTTTTTAAAGAAAAATTCAAGTGAACATATAAAGGAAGAAAACTTCAGGGAAACACTATCAACTTTAGGACACTGGGCTCTCTGGAGAAGCACAGAGAGACATAGAGATAAACCTAGAGATGGTGACCAGGGAAGAAAATTGTACCATCTTATGCCTTCTGTTTTAACCAATTGTTTTTGCTAACTCTGTACTAAGATCAATTGTTTCTGCATACTGAAGGAACACAAGTCCTGTGTGTACCTTCTAAATTTTAACACATTAGGAAAAGGCACTAGCTGCTCCACCCTGGTTATTACTTTCTCTAAGACTTTCTAGTGCAATAGGACATAGAGAAGCTGGAATTCTCTTAGAATAACCTAAAAGAACCTTAAGTTGCCTTCATGCCATCACAACAAATAAAAATAGGCCTTTATTGGGGTGTTTTTTGGGGGAGTCCTATCATTTTATTGGTATGGAAAACTCCCAGTAAGGAAATGACCCTCTACCAGTACAGATCACCACCTTCTTTGTAACTAGTCTGACAGAAGTTGCTTGAGGGGATTGATAGGTTAAATGACTTGTCCAAAGCCCCATAGCTACTGTGTGTATGAAACTTGAAGTTAATCATCCTCTACACTACAAGATCAATCAACATCAATTATACTTGCTTCTTGCTTCTGACCTGTTCTATTACTTTACCTATGTCTCAATTGACTCACTCTGCTCTTTAGTGACTGCCTTCCCCTAACTACTTTCCATTTTCCCTTTACAAATCCCCTGTTAGAACACAAATTCCTTGAAGAAGCTGTACTATTTGTATTTCTATACTCATCACTGAAGACAGGGTCTTACACAATTATAAGTGTCTAATCTATGCCATCCTTGACATTTTTGTCAGATATTTTGTACTCCTTGAGCATTATGAAATCTAGAATGATTCTAAGAGTTTGACTCTAACATGATCTGAATGCATTAAGAGTTCTTAAATGTTTCCTTCCCGATAAAAAAAAAAGACATTATTTTCCTGTTCTTTAAATTGTGTCATGGCCAAATTGGATTGTGATTGGTGTGCACTGGCCTTTTTGCATTACCATTTGATTTTATAATAAGAACCATATGAAACAATTTTAGTTTATTAGTTTTTCTGTTGCCAACATGGCTTTAGTACAGCTAATAAAATAAATAAAAATACTCATCTTGTGTTCTTTCTTATAAAATACAATTGTAATATAAAGAACAAGCATATACCAGTAAAGCAGCATTCTGGCATGGGAAGAATGATCATGCACCCTCTTACTTTAATTGAAACTACAAGAGACATATTTATTAGTTTCCTAACAGTTTGATTGGCTCACCATCCTATGCCTTTATCTCCCCACTAGATGTCAAGAGTATTTATTTAGAAAGACATAGTTAACAATGGGCTACATACAGTCTTGCTAGTAATACCAAACCAAGTTTCTAATGAAAATGCATTACCAAGGAAAGAGTGCAATTAAGGGAGGGGAAAAGAATGAAAAACACATGCCTTCTTGGTACCCATGATAAATTAAGCATGGCTTCCATCATGTTGAGCTACTGTAGAGCCACTATTGGAATTAGATTTACTCAGCTGTAGTTAGTCAAACCAAAAGGAAACACCACCTCTGAAGAGCTATTGGTTAATTATAATTTTAGGCCTATTTTAGCATTTTGGTCTTCTTTCAAAAGTTGACCTTTTCTGTGCATTCTGACTCAGTCTTCTATATCAGCAGACCATGAGGTCAAGGTGGTGTCAAATCACCAGGTTTGTCAAAGAGTCATCATGACTGTGGCTCTATTTCCTACAATATTCCTTCTATCTGGTTAAAAATAAACAAACAAAAAAACCCATGTCCCCATGTATTTTAAAGACCAGATCCTCTTGCTTCCTGACTCAGGACATTGGAAAGTTTTGGATAAATGGATTACGGAACTCAAAGTTAAGAAATAAGGGTTCTTTTGATGATTTCCGTCTGTGACTTTGACTTGAGTTTCCTTACAACTGTAAAAAGGGTTAACCTTCACATAAGTCAGTAAACAAGCATTCACCAAAAGCCTACTGTGTTCTAGGAACCACTCTAAGCACTAATAATATAAAGAAAGAAGAAAAAATGAATTCCTATTCTTGAGGAGTCTGATGGGGGAGAAAACATCATTCAATAATAAATCAATAAGCATTTATTAAGCATCTACTATATGTCAGGCACTGTGCTAAGTGCACATGCAACAACTCTGTACAAATTAAACACACACACCTACATACCTACACACACATGCACACACATCTGTCTCATGAGGAACGGCAAGGAGGCCAAAGCCATAGAATTGCAAAGCATGTGGCAGTATAAGGTATAAGAATACTAGAATGGTAGAAGCAGGTCAGATTCTGTTTGAATGCCAAACAAATCATTTTATATTTAATCCTGGAGCTGATAGGGAAACATTGGAGTTTATCAAATAACTGGTTGGAGTGGTCAGACTTTTCCCTTAGGAAGATTAATTTGAGGGCTGAGTGGAAGATGGACTTGAGTGGGGAGATCTTTGCATTAGCACTGTGGAGTAGGTGTTATTTTAACCCCAACTTTACAGATAAAGTGTCTGAGACTGAAATTGGACAAGGGTCATAGAGCTAGTAGTTTTCTGAGAAAAGGTCTAAACTCAAGGTCTAGACTTCCTATCTAAGGTCACTCCTTGATCACACCACCTTACTGCCTCTCATGATATCATATGACATAACTTCTTCAGAATTCAGGGAAAGATTTCTATGCATATGCTCACATCAAGTTCTTGTGATCAGAAATAATAAATTATTAAAACATAAACAACTTTTCCTTAGTTTGTTAATGACCATCACATGATGATCTATCTCCTTTACCTTAATAGGGATGGATGGTTCTTATTCTATGCCTGTGAAACCTAGACAGTCTGTCAGTGCCATGTTAGGAAACTGATTTGCTTGCATTTGAATTCTTTAGGAAGATTCTGAAGACTGCCTAGGGAGACAAGATACCAGACAAACTAAACATCAAGCATTCAAACTACTGCAGAGGGCACAACTCTGATAGGCTGGCCATGTTGTTCAAATGCCAAACATATACTTGCCTAACAGACTATTTTATGGAGAACTCACAAAGGGCAAAACTCACATGGTTGTCAGAAATAACAAACAGACACTCTCAAGGTCCCTCTTAAGAACTTCAGAATTATTTGCATGATATGGGAGAGATACATGAGCAGGACTGTCCAGCATGGTGTGCCCTCATCAAAGAAGATGCTATGTTCTATGAGCAAAGAAGAATTGAAATAGTTCAAAAGAAACATGAGATGTGCAAATTTAGAGAATCCACCCCAAATGCTCACATGGACTGCTTGTGCCCAACTTGTGATAGAACATTCTGAGCTCATGTTGGTCTGATGAGCCATACTATAACTTGATTCTTAACATAATGAAGCCATTTTGGTCCCCTTCAAGAACAAAGGACAGAAACCACCATAATGATAGTGACCGTGTTACAAATGTACATTGGTCTTCCTAGAAGAGAAGTTGTCTTTATGAAAGGAAAATAGCTCACCATATTCTAGGTAATCAGGATAACTGCAGTGTTTCTCAATAAAAAAATAACCAGGGTAGGTAGGGCTACAATATGGGGGTAGGGGAAGACAAAAATATCTGAAATGACATAGAAGAAATTTTATCCTTGTCAGAAGGTAAGAATAGTAGAAGATTATGACACAAAGAAGGAAAGAAAGGAAGACTACCATTCTACAATTTAGAATAAAAAAAAACAGATTTGGGACTCTCTCTGAAAAGGGAAGAAAAAAGGTCCTCTGAGGAGGAAGCAGCTGTTTGTGCTTCAAAGAATGAAAAAGATTTCAGATGAGAGATCATTCAGAAAGGGCCAGAGGAAGAGAAACATAAAGATGGCTGACAACTCAATTGTTCAGGGGTACTGAGACATTCTTGATGACAAAAATGGAAGGGGTTTATGGTCTTCTCAAGGCACACATTTAAAGATATAATAGGAAACAACCCAAGACATAACAGAAAACACCCCAAAACACCTCAGAACACAATGCAATGCACACGAGTCCAAATGATGCTGCCTAAAGGAACCAAGAAAGCATTAACAACAATTTAAACACTTTGGCAAGACTAAAAAGAAATTGGGGGGCACAGATTATGGTTTCTTCACTGATATCCATTGAAAGTAAGATATAAAGATTGTTTTTAATGGAAAGGGAGTAATTATCTTTAAAATGGTATCTTAGTATGGGATTTAGATTTCTTGACATTTCTTGACCACACTTTAAAATCTATGAAATTACATGCTCCTTGCCTGGGATATAGCACAACTAACAAAGCCTGTTGAAAATATGTTTTCCTTGCATCTGACAAATCTAACCCAAAAGTATGCCACAGACAACCTGGAAAGAAAGAAGAAACAGAAAAAGAATTTGGAAAACAGATTGTAAAAGTCACATGAAGATGTTATATAACAGTGATGGGGGACTTCAAATTATCTAATCATTCAGAAGCTGAAACTCTATAGATCAAAGGCAGAAAAGCTAATAAATTCTTGGATTGTTATAATGGTAATTTCATTCTTAAAAAGATAGTGGAACCAAAAGAGGCAAATTCTATTTTAGATTTCATACTGTAGATTTGGAGATGGATTTGTGAAGTCATCTAGTTCAATCGTTATCAACAGTTGAGAAGTGGGAGAAGTGAAAAGACTTGTCCAAAGTCACACAACAGTAGAAGAGCCAGAGTTTGAACTTGGGCCCTCTGAATCCAAATCCAAAACTTTTTGATTGGGTGGGATGGAAATCATAAGGACTTTAGATGCAAGTGAACAATACCTTCTAGAGACAGTAGAAGAAAGCCAGAAATAATCTGACAGATAACACAGATCTTGTGGAAGCAGATTTTAAACAGAATATATAAGAAATAATGAATTAATATTATATAAGGGAAGTCCAGCCATGGAGATAAAATTGAAAATACCAAATACAAAATATAATGAGGAAGAAAAATTGGTGTCATCTGAGGAGGCTAAAATGAATGTGCAGGGAACTCACCAACAAACTTAGATTTTTAAAGATATATACAGAAGATGGAATCAAAAGCAGATGAAATATGATAAATATTAGAGTATGACATGGCCCTTTAAAAATAGTGACAAGAAAGCTAAAGTTCAGAATGAGCAGAAGCTAAAGGAATAGATTTAAAATATATAAATTTGTATGTATTCACAAATATATTTTTTAAATGATACAATCTAAAGTTGGATATTTTGGTGCTATATCAAAATGTCAAGGAGATGCTTTAGAAAGTGATATAAAATAATAAATAAAATTACTTGGAACAACTGGTAATATAGAATTTCAAGTGAAATAATGAAAATAAGAAAGAAGGAAGTAGCAATAGTATTCCAGACCTCAAACTAAACTATAGAGCATAATTTTCAAAACTATTTTGGTGCCAAAGGGGAAAAAATTTAAAAGTAGATCAGCATAATATCCATAATAACAATAAATCAGGAATAACTGAAATTCACAATTCAGTGTTTGATAAATCCGAGAACATGAATTACATAGGGAAGATTTCCCTATTTGAAAAAAATTGCCAAAAAAACTAGGAAGCAATTTAGCAGAAATAAAGTTTAGCCCAATATGTTGCACCATCTGTGATAAGCAATAAGCCACAATAAGTTTAAAATGTATGTAACATGAATATTGAAAGGCACACTGGTTTTTGAAAATTAGAAGAAAATCAGATCAAGAAACTTTCACAGTTATGACTGGGGGGAAATTTCTGAAATGAAACGAGATATAGCATTCATCACAAAAGGTAAAGTTGACAGATCGTATGAAATTGAAAGTTTTTCCAATAAGAATATTAACACAACTATGAAAATGAGGGAAGTCAATTATCCAAATTACTAGTAATAACAATATGAACATCAGAACAATTTTAAAGTTTAACCTCAGTCAAAGAAAATTAACAAAGATAACATTAGATGGGAACAGTTAATGTAGGAAGACTGAGGAAAGACAGCATACTAACCTATTTTTGGTAGAGTTGTGAATTGGTTCAGCAATTCTCAAAAGCAATTTGACTGGAATATCAATAATATTTGATATATGATATATGTATCAACATATATCAATAATATTTTATATGTAACATAAATAACAAAAGTTAATAATATTGTCAAATGTCCTATATAAATCAAGATTCTTATAGAGGCATGTTTTTTATAGTACCAAAGAACTAGAAATAAAAGAGGTTGTCCACCATTCAATGACTTAACAAGTTGTGGTACCTGAATATAATGAAATATTACTGTGATATTTTAAAAATGAATATGAAGAAATAGATAACCATGGGGAAAAAGTTTATAAACTGATTCAAAGTGAAATAACTAGAAACAAGTAAATAACACTACATAATCAGTTTTGTTATGGTTGTCATTTTTCAGTTGTCTGACTCTCCATGACACTAATTGGAGTTTTCTTGGCCAAAGACATTGAAGTGGTTTGCCATTTCATTCTTCAGTTCATTTTGCAGATGAGGAAACTAAGAGGAAACAGGAGTAAATGACTTGTCCAGGGTCATACAGCTTGAAAGTATCTGAAGCTGGATTTGTTATGAAGATGAATCTTCCTGGTTCCAAGCCCAGTGTTCTTATTCACTATACCATGGGGTTGCTTATAACATAATAATTATAGCATTATCAATGGAAAGAACAAAAAAAGCTAAAACTGTATACTGGTAAATTATAGTGATCAGGTACAGTCACAAATAAGAGATATGTAAACATACTTTCAATGTTATGGGGTCATTTAAAATCATACTTGGTTGATATGTTAATTATGGTGCTTTTACTTTTATTTTTATTCTTTCTTATAAGGGATAGCTCAAGTAGGAAGTGCTAGGATGTTCAATAAAAACAAAATATAACAAAGTTTAAATTTAAAAAGCTTTATTGGGGAGAAATGGAGGATCAAGAAGGGTTTACAAAGATAAGATAGAGGAAATATAGTTAGAAAATGGTTTTGCTGAGAAAGTTCTGTGGGTTTTGGGGGGGGATTGCAAGCTCATTGCATGTCAGTATTGTTATGTGATAGCACAAACGTTAATTAATGTGTAATTGGGCTATATAAGAGATGCATTGCCTTCAGAAATAAGAAGCCCCCAGTGCTTCTGTAATCTGATATTGTCAAACTACAAACAACTAGAGTATTGTTTTTAATTCTGGGCACTACGGTTTAGAAAAGACATTGTTAAATTGGAAAGTGGAACAATAGATAGTCCTAATAGTTAACATTTATATAGTACTTCAAAGTTTACAAAATATTTTTAGTACATCATCAAGAGGATCAAATAAGAACTTCCAAAGGAAAAATCTAAGAATGTTAGTCCATATTATAAGAAGATTATTTTTAAAAGTTTGAGATGTTTAGCCTGGAAAAGAAAAGACTTGAAGGATCTACGATTGTTATTTTCAAGTTTGTGAGAAAATTGTCATGTGGAAGAATGATTAGACATGTTCTGCTTGACTATAAAGGACAAAATAAAGAATAATGAGTGTAAGCTGCAAAGAGATACAGTAAGCCTTGGTGTCAGAAAAACACTTCTTGACAACTAGAGTGGTCCGTAAGTAGAACTAGTTTGTTTCAGAGTACTAAGTTTCTTCCATTGGCACATAAATGATCCAGTGGATAGAGTGCTGGATGTGAAGTCAGGAAGACATGAATTCAAATTGAGCCTCAGATACTTACTAGCCATATGATCCTGGGCAAAGTATTTAACCTCTGTCTGACTCAGTTTCCTCAACTATAAGATGAGGATAACAATAGCATTTACCTCTCAAGGTTGTGAGGATTAAATGATATATTTATAAAAGGCTTAACACAATTCCTGGCACAAACAGGGACTTAATAAATGTTCATTTCCTTCCATCTTTCCATTGGAAACTTTTGAGCAGAGCCGGAAAAATCCCTCATCAATTATGTTACCAATGTAGATTCCTTTGTAAGTCTAGAATAGACACAATATCCATTAAAGTCTCTTCTAATTCTGAAATTTCTTGATTCTTTGGAACAGAGGAACAAAAGAAACCAGCAGTTCTGTTTATATAAGATGCTGTCTGGAGGAAATAATTTCTATAGAACATAAGAAAATTCTTTTAGGCATGACACTTTTGTTCCCAACAGCGAATTCATTTCAATGAAAAAGTCATGTGCCATTGGATCTGAATTAATTCACAGTGGGTACAAGGAAATTTTTATAAGGATTGTTTTACTAGTCCTTTAAAAAAAAATAAAACCTGGCCTTTTTATGTTTTAATATGGTTTGAGAATAAAGATTTAATTTGTTTCAATTCTTCCATTCAAGTTTGATCACTTTCCATGTTCCATCCTGAGAGAACAGAAGTCAAATATGAAATCATCTTTCTTTCCAATTCTCATAAAATCAAAAGTCACACACCTTCTGATACTTTTAAAATCACATGGAAGCATTGATTGATTTTCCTCTCCTAAGGCTAATTAATCCAGATAGCTTTTGTAATGGCCAGCAAAATGATTACTTATGCAGATTTGGTATATTCGAAATACCTTTTAAAATAGATGCTTTAGAAATTCATATTTTTGCTACCTTTAGTATAGATAGAGTCCAGGGCTTAGAGCAAAGGGAGAATGAAGCATATATGTATAGAAGAATCCCAAAACTGCAAAAACCAGAGTGTTTGCTGCTTAATCCAGGTAACAGAATCCAAAAGATTTTCTTTCTACTTGCAATAGTGGAACTGGATTAATCTGAACAATTGTCCTCTGTTTCTCCCAGTTTAAATGACATCGCATTAAAAATGAGTTTGAGGATTTTTCTTTGACCATCTCATGGCTAACCAGTACCACTTTGAAAACTCTTAAGTGTTCCTAAAGACAGAGGATTTGAGGTGATCTGGGCTACTTAGTAAACTGATTTCTTCCCTACAACCCACTCCACACAATGAATGCCCTGGCCATTCTCTTTCTCTCTCAAAGTCAGGGTTAAGGTCATTCTTAGGGCATCGTGAGGAAATGTGGAAGCAGCAGCTGTCTGCACCACACCTGGCCTGTGAAGAAACAGAAGGTTTCAGTTTCCATTCTTCAAATACCTTGTTCCCTACCCTTCACTAGACCATACTCACCCCAGTTCACAATGACTACAAAAATAAAACCAGACTTTTGCTCGCCATGGAGTAGGAAGATCAAATAGTGGAAGTTTCCTAAATGCTTTAAGGCCTTTAGATGAAAGGTGGGAGGGAAAGTAAAAGACTGATTATTTGGCTATGATTGATCAAGTTTCATTTTTCTGTCTTTTGTCAGAGTTTAGTTCCAAGTGACATTCGGAATTTTGTGTGACTTTTTTTCTTATGAGGAGCATGATTTGTTTAAAGCAAATATGTTACCACAGAGTCACAGAATCATAGAATCTCCGAGACAAAAGGAATCTTAACAAGCACAGGATCATTAATTTAGAGCTGGGCAGAGCCTTACAGGTAACCTAATCATAGATTAATAGAATCACAACATGTGAGAATTGGAAAGGACCATTTTACAATGACAAATGGACATCTGACCTCTGTTTGTATGTCCAAGAAGAGTGAACTTTTTGGATCCTTTTAGTCAAAATCTGTCATAAAAGGAAAATGGAAGCAAAAAAGGTTAAGTAACTTGCTCAAGATCACATAGGTAGAAAGTGGTAGAACTGGGATTTCAACTATTGTTCTCCTAAATTTAGGTGTAGATCTTTGTCAAGATTGAGCCTAGTCTCAATTTCTTCATTTCACAAATGAAGAAACCAAGATCTAGAGACATGATGTGACTTGCCTAAGATCAAATGACCAGTTGATAGTAAAAACCAATGGTTGCTTATGTGACCTGTTTTCTTTGCCTTTGCTCCCTCCTATTCAACTTCCTTTTTCCTTTGGCCAAGATTAAAAAGTAACAGCAATGCTGGTGCTACTGAAAAGGAAGTAGATAGATAGACCTTTCCCTGTTCACCATAAAACTCTTGTTCTGAGGCTATAGTAGGAGAGATTTCTCATCTCTGAAGTGGGTCAGGAAGGAAGGATATGACATTTCTAGAATTATACCATTTCAAGAGCCAACTCCAACCTAAAGTCAAAAAGCAGCCCCACCATAATACATCCTCTGGGTCTCTTTCTTTCTGTAGATTAAGTCCTAACTTCCAACATGAATTTTCTTCTGAATCCTTAGCTGTCTTCTACAATGGCAAGGATCATTCTCCTCATACCTGTCTCTACAAATGTCTCGTTGAGTCTTTGGATCTGCTACCAGTTGAGTTCAATTCCTATTCCTTGGTGAATAGCTCTACTTTAAGGTCTTATAGGCATTGAAGGGCTGGAAGAATGTTTTCTCTTCCTAGAGATTCAAAAGATAAAGCAAAAGGAGACACCTTCTCAATAGTTGGTTTCTTCTTCCATAGTTGACCCTCTTCAAGATTGCTAAGGGGTCACATTTCACAAAGCTCCCTTGCCTTGACTCCCACTCCAGATTTTTAAAGGTCACCTACTTCATGGCTTATCCTTGACCAGACAACAGATTGCTACTCCTCAAAGTCCATTGTCTGTTTTAAAGGAGTATGTGATCTATCGGGAAGAGATAAGAAAAGTCCACAGGTAATTACAACAAAAGGCAAAAAAATGTAATTCTTATAAGAGAAATATAAAGGTATTTGGGAGTTTGGAAGAGGAGGAAGACAAAATTATTGTTACTTCTTTTCATACTGTCAAAGATCCACCATTTCATCAGTGGATGATCCTTTCAAAATACAAAATCACATCCTTTCCATACCCTAATAGACAATTTGATAAACGGCAATGCTTCAAAAATTTCATTACTGGGTGTTGAACTTTCTGCTGAATCTGTCTCCCAGAACTACCAATCTAGTACTAGGGACCTTCACACCTTGATAGGGCCAGCGGGAGCCTGCCCCCTGCTGGCACATATTTGGGGAGTTATTATTCAGCAAGTATTTATTGAGTACCTATTAAATACAAGGAACTATAAGTAAGCCCAGGAAATTCATGCTTCCTACAAAACATTATCTTTGCTTGCAAGGTTTATTAAATCTCTTAGGATATTTTGGAACCTAGAACAAAAAAGATAATGAATGAGCTATTTTATCCACCAGCAGATTAAATAATAAAGCATATAATTAGGAAATTATACAAACACTCTTATTATATGAAATAGCTATTTATAGCAAATTGTTAAGCCAGAAGTGGTTTCAGAAAGGAGTGAGGTGTTTCATGGCTTCTTTATCTCTTCCTAATTCTCACCAACTTCCTTCAGAGTTCCTGCACTCTTCAGGAGAAGAGCTGAGAGGTGGACTCCCACTCATAACCTGCTGAGTCACCTGGATTATGTTACTGAAAAAAAAATCCAGAGACCTTCTGACCTAGATAAAAAAGTTCAAGAATGCTTTGTCTCAGAACTGTTATTCCTTTTTGCCTCTCCCTGTCATTAAATATGATTTAGAGGACCCCTGAGAAAGTCAGGTATAAGGATTTAGTGTCTAATATGTAAGTAACAGCTGTTGGTCTGGCTTTTATAGTAACAAGACGACAGATAATTAAACAGCTCAGTCATTAGTTCTACTATGTCTTTAAAACACACTTAGGAAGCTACTTTGAGTTGTGAGAAGATGAGCATTGATGTTCAGCAAGTAAATTTGACAAGATGAATGAGGCTCACAGCAGGTGCATTTGTTTTCTGCCTTTTGTGATTGTTCCCCAGGTTTCCCTGGCCCATTATTCAGTTGTCTCCCCTTCGCTTGCACCTGCTGTCAGTGACAGGGATTGATGCCAAAACAAAATTCCTATAGATCAACAAGCTTCACACCTCTACTTCTTCTTCTCCCAGTAGGGACCCCATTATGGTTAAATTCCATGCTATGTGATGAATCATTTATTTGATCCTACCTTCTTCAATTTAAGAACTTTGCCATTTTAAAAATGTAGACCACATGGATGGCACTGACCGAGTCTTCATTCTCCTCTGGGATAATGGCAGAACAAATGTTTATTTTGCAATAAGACATCCTAGACATTCAATTAAAATGAAAAACTCTGAGTTTTTTTTCATCGTAAATATGAAGATCAGAAACATCAGAGTGTTTCTGATTTGCTGCTTTGAAGTAAAGAAAAACTATTGTGGCAGAAGAAAAATTGACCTTTTTTTCTTTCAAAATTTTGAAATTGTACTTTCCTTCTGTTTTCTTGATAATAGTTGTGATTTAATTTCTATAGCACTTTAAAATTTACTTTTCTCATACCATCCTTATAAGGCAGATAGTACATGTATTCATATAACTGAGATTTCCATAAATTACATGATTTTCCCAGGAGAACGCAGCCAATTGTGTATTTGTATTCCCAGGCATATATAAATCTTTAAATTTTCCAAGTCTTCTTATACCCTTTACCTCACATACACTACTAGCCAATGACAATGGTTTTCTTTTCTTTTTCCTTTATTTTATTTTGTTTTGCTTTTTGGAGGGGGGAAGGTAGGGTAATTGGGGTTAAATGACTTGCCCAAGGTCACACGGCTAGTAAGTCTTATGTGTCTGAGGTTGGATTTGAACTCAGGTCCTCCTGACTCCAGGGCCAGTGCTCTATTCAGTGCACCACCTAGCCAACATGACACTGGATTTGGTGCTGCTTGTCACCCAAGACACTCCATTTCTGACTATGGGCATTTTCACAGGAACTCTCCCCTACATAGAATGCTCTCCCTCCTCATCCAAGTCTCATGCTTCCTTAAAGTTCCAGATAAAATCTTATCTTCTATAGGAAGTCTTTCCCAATATTATGTTAAATTCTAGTGCCTTCAGTGGAGACACTACTTCCAACTTAACCTATATATAACTTGTTTGTACAGAGTTATTTGCATACTGCTTCCCCAATTTGATTGTGATTTCTTTTGGAGCAGGGACTATCTTTTACCTTTCTTTGCATCCCTCATGCTTGGCACAATGCCTGGCACAGAGTGTGCAATTAAATAAATGTTTACCTGACCAACATTGTCAGAGTCGGAATTCTAATAGGGCTCTTTCATGACTTATACTACATACTACATAAATTATTTTAGTAAGAAAGGAAAAAGGAAATGTCTAAAGAAAGCAGCATGATGGGCGGGGGCTTTAAGAAATTTATTTTTTAAAAGCAGGTCAAAGAATCTAGAATAATCTTATTTCTTTTTGTGAAATGATTCAGGCTTTGATTTTCAAGATACCTAAAAGAGAGGACGATTCCAAATTAATGAAAAAGATTACAGTTTGCATTATTACCCAAAAGTTGGTGATAATAATAGCAATAATCTACAGTTTTACCTTTTCATATATATGTAGTATTGAGTATATCCTTAATGAAAATATGAGAAGTGAACAGGGAGATACATTCGCACAAATACCATCTCTTCATAATGACACATAAATGAACTAAAAAGAGTAGAGAATACAAAGTACTGCTGTATTTATTGGACATAAATCAGTAAGTAGAGCAAAAATGTAGCCTTAAAAACTATTAATCACTATGGTATTTCCATACATTTGTTAAGATTATATGAGATTCCTTGAGAGACTCGATCCCAGACAACCATATTCAATGATCTCTTGAGTGTTAACATCACAAGAGGCATCCAAAGGGGAGTTGAATGCTCACTAAAGGTGCTTGCAAGTATTATGGAGGATATCTTGTATGAAATCCAAATAGAAAAAGGGCTTCACAATATATTGTGAGTTTCTCCACATGCTCCTATTTAGAAATGATATTGTGCAAATTTTATCAAACCCTGGAAAATTATAGAGCTCTTCAGTGAGATCCAGAGTCACTGAAAAGAAACTGACTTAGTAAATCACAGTGGAACAAAAGTAGCAAGAATGACTTTTGTTCAAGTCTTTACTTGTGGTTGAATAGGCAGCCAATTAGGTTAGTTTATCAGCACATATTTTGTTAGGCATTAGCTACACAATGATCTGAGTCCAGAATTGAAGAAGAAGAAATTAGTCTGAAATAAATTAGGGAAACTCTTCAGAGCCACCTACTAATGATAGCAAGTTTCTGTGTGCTGCAAATTCTCTCTTTTTAGTGTCAGTATTTCCTCTGATCTGATATTTATTTGACTGTAGATCATGGAACATCACCATTTCAGACAAATTCACTTTGTAGGATGAAACAAAGACCAATTATAAGATGAGTAGCAGTTATAAGCAAGATGCAACATACTATCAATGATGACCAGTATATGAGAAATGGTATGAAATATATTACCAAGAACATATATGACTGCATAGGTAGGCTAGTAATGAAGTAAAAGTGGGTAACAGATGGATTGTCTAAGTGCATCATTGGCATTCATGAACTATTGAAAGAATCTGAAGATGAACTCCAGAATCCTGAAGGAACTAAGGGGTATTCCTTTAGAAAGCTGTTTTTTAAATGGAAAAACCCAGGATTGGCACAGAATGAAAATGTTTGGATGGGTTTCCAGTTGTACTGGTGAGGAGGAAGGAGTACCTATTGATCCTTGACCTTGTAGCTGTCCCTCATACAGGACACTCTATCTCTCATCTTTATATTTTTGTGCAAACTATGCATGGAGGCTTAGATTGTATTTCTCTTCACCATCATCTCATTGGCTGCCTATATCACTTTGAAGTTCTACTCAAATGCTTCTCCTGAGTGTAGCTTTTATTGATTCTCTCCAATTATAAGTGCCCCCTGAAATCACTATGTTTTTACTTTATATATATTTTTATCTATATAAGGTTATATGTCATGATGTTTTCCTAAGTAGAATGGAAGGCTTTTGAGGGCAGAAACTTTTTTTTTGTTTTCATTTTTGTGTTCCCAGAGCCTAGCACAGTGCCTGGTACTTGGTTGTTTATAAATACTTTATGATTGATTGAAAGAATGATTAACAGAGGACAGATACAGTTTTATCTTTGTCTTCATATAAGACTTCCTTGTACAGAGTAAATATTTTAAAATATATGCCAAGATCTATGAATTCTACCACCACAGAATCTCTTCCATTTGTTCTCTTCTTTCACACAACTGTCTCATCATCTTCAGCATGAACTCCAGTTACAGACTCCTAACTGACTTTCATTACTATAGTTTTTCCTCCTTTCAATCTATCCTTCATACATACTAAAATAAGATGTCTAAGGTGCAATATTGACCCTGTCATTCACCTGCTCAGAAATTTGCAGTAACTTACTCTTATGTCTCAGATTAAATATAAACTTGTCACCTAGATGTCTAAGTCCCTCCAAAATCTAGCGTCAATCAAACATTCCTGCTTTGCTTTATATTCCTTTCACAAGCTCTATATTACAGACAAACTGGACTACAATAGCTGGTCCCCGAACCTGATACTACATTTCCTACTTATCTATATTGTCACATGACATATTTCATGTTTAGTAGTCACTCTTCTCTAATCTTCACCTTTGAGAATCCTTGTCTTTATTTAAAGTCTCAGCTCAGGCTCTACTATACTGATAATTGGTGGTGGTGATGATGATGATGATGATGATGATACTAAAAATACTAGCACTTTAAAGTTCACACATCACTTCACAAATATTTTCTCATTCAGTCCTCAGAACAATCCATAGTGAGTGGTGCTATTCATTCCATTTTACAGATGAAGAAACTGAGGAAGGTAGACATTGACTGAGTTGCACAGTGTCAAATAACTAATAAATGTCTGAGGCCAAATTTGAATTAAGTAAGGTCTTTCTGGCTCCAGGTCTAGCCCTCTAGATGCATCATCTTGCTGTCCTCTCAAAAGCTTTTGATGATGCCTCAGTTATCAGTTTTCTTCATTATTACTTTTCATAAAGTTTATATATTTACACAATATTATTCCCTCCTCCTAAGTAAAATAAGATCTCTTAAAGTAAAGGAAATACTTGATTTTTCTATCCTTATAACCTTGAAATTGTCTTTGTATCCCTATCACCTAATGATTTGCACTTAATAGATGTTCGTTGAATTGGATTGAATTTGTGATGGTGGTTGGAAAAGAAAGTGAGGACCAATAAGATCCATCATTAGCTTTCTAGGTCAAGCCATACCAAATTAAATACGCTTCCTTTTTCATGAAGTTATCAGACTGGTAGACTCAGGGAATGTCATAGACATAGCATATCTGGATTTCATCAAAGCATATGATGTGACTCTCCTGATAGATGTCTAACTCTGGGATTGTATAGTCATTTTCTGAGATGTTGTATAGGAAATTCCTGTGGCAATTAGCCATTTGAACCAGATGATCTACAATGTCCCTTCCAAATCCTAGATGGTATTATGAATTTAATATGTCACAGATCATAGATTTAGAGCTGGAAAGGACCTTAGAGAACACCAGGTCCATCCCTCTTATTTACAGAAGAGGAAACTGAGAAGAAGGTAAGTGACTTTCCCAGGGTTACACAGCTATCAATAAAGACAGGATTCAAATTCAAGTCTTCTTGACTCCAGGTCCTGTGCTGGGTGCCTTGTACTACTCAGCTGCCTCTAATTAAACTTCTATGGCTACTTATTAACATTTCTTGACAAATTGTATTTGTTCTAGCCATTATACCTATCTCAGTTGTCATTTTCTTTTAGGGAGTAGTCCCTCCAAAATCCTTGACAGGCTTACAATTCTACTGCAGGCTCCATAACTATTCATATTTCATTCCCGTAAAATTCACAATCTCCACAGGTATCCGACTTGGAGGCTCCAGAGCTTGGTTCCTCTGGAGACTAATAGTAAATCTTCCCCCATTCTTTTCTGTTTTGTAGAACTGAGTTAGATGAAAAAGTAATGTGTTTAGGGGAATATTAGTATAAACCTGAATAGTCAGAAAGGAGTTCAGTTCTGTAGACAACAACAATAATAATAATTAAAGCTGGCTTCTTCACTGTTTGGAATTCCAACTGGGACAGGCTCAAAGCTTTGGTTTATCATCACAAAAGAGCCACAGAGCCCTCAAGAGCCCTTTCTGGGATTCCAAAGAAAATCGACCAAGGCAAAAACTTCTTCAAGTTTTTTTTTATTATTAAAAACAAATAAAGGCAAACACAAACACATTCCAATACAGAAGCACATCTGAAGAGCCACAAATCCACACAGTTCCCAGCCCCTGGCTAGTTCAACATGCCCCATAAAGACACCAGGCATCAGGCCAGGATGGATCAGCTCTCCACAAGAGCCAAAACAGAGAGCAAATATTCCTTCATGTTCCACCTTATCTTAATTTTCAGTCTCCTAGAATTCCCTAATTCTTCTACCTCTTTTTCTTTCTTTTTTATTACCTCCTTTCCTTTCTGATTTTAGGAACACTATATTCTTATTTCTCTTCTACATTAAATGAATAACCCCTGAGCTGTATCCTTGCCCATGTATTTGGAAACAAACTTGTATAAAGATATACAGTCCTACTTATCTGCAGGGTTTATCCCCAAGGAAATGTGATAGAAAGACACTTATAATTATCAGTTATACTCATATGGATGGATTGTGCTGATCTGTTTGACCTAAAGGAGTGGATAGAGGCATAATTTCATGCTTAAGAATATCCTTACCTAAAATAAATACCATCAGTGAAAAAGATGACCTGTTTTAGTTAGAATTTGGGGTGTTTTCCCCCATCTTATAATCTTCTATGAACAGAATATGTCCATTTGTATGGCTTATATATCTTGTGCCCCTGGCATAACATTGACTATAGTAAGAAACACTGTCAGTCACTTAGCTTTTTGCCACTGCCAAGAGGAAGAGATGCTCTGGGGCACCAGAAGTGCAGAACAAAGACAGAAGATAATCAGTCTGTATGCAGACTCAGCCACTAATCAACTGCCACAACTTGAGCAGCCCAGACAACAAAGAGAGCAAAAGCAGGAGCTGGGCAATGATAAGATAACCTTGCCAATTATGAAATCACAGAATTTCCAGCTGGAAAGGATAACAGACAGTCAATCCTATCCTCTCATTTTACAAATAGGCAAACTAAGGCCCAGGGATTTGACATGGCATATCCAAAGTTATAAAAATCAATCAATCAATCAATCAATCAATCAATCAATAGTAGAGCCAGGTATTCTGATTTCAAATCACATGCTCTTTTCCACAACAGCATGTTGCCTCCTCAGTGATGTGATTGGACCCTATTTCTCATCAGCTTTTCTCTTCCTGCTCAACTACTTTGCCACAAGGAGTTACTCTAGGGGAAAGGGTGGTGGAGGAAGGATATCACCAGCAAAGGAAAGATTTATAATACTGGAAATCTTACCCAGACTTTTTCCAAACATTCTGGGCTAGATAAATGCAAAGCTACCACTTTATGTCATTCTCCCTTTTCAGAGTAATGGATGGGTGATGGATATAATCAAATGATTTTTCATTTGAGAACTCTTAAGTGTTTAACTCTACAAGACATTTAACCTGCTCTAATGGGGCTTACAGTTAAGTTGGGAGAAGATACATCCAGGTGAGTCCCTTACTTACTATGAAAGATAAGTGATTACTTGATTGCCACTAAAGTATAATGGGAAATCAAAGAAGAGAGATCCATGTGGGCAGGAAGTCAAGGAAGCCTCTCTTGAGGACAGAAGATTTGACCTTGACCTTCAGAGTGGAGAGCATTTGAATATTAATGGAGAATGTGGAGTGATGATTTTTCAAGAACAGCAATAGCAATAATGACAAATTTAACAACAGAATAATACTTAGCATTTATATAGCACCTACTACAAGGGTGGGAACCAGCAACCTCAAGGCCACATGTGATCTAGGTCCTGGAGTGTGGCCTTTTGACTGAGTCCAAGTTTTACAGAACAAATCCTTTAAGGGGATAAGCAGGCACCATGCTAAGTGTTTACAAATATCATATCCTTCAGTGCTCACAATGACATTGGGAGGTAGGTACTATTATTATCCCCATAATATAGATGAGGAAATGGAAACAAACAGAGGATAAGGGACTTGGCCAAGGTTAAAAGCTTGGGAAGTAAGGATGATCCCAGCATTCAGGGTGTGTGTGGGAAGGGGCAGTGAAAAGAGATGCATGACCGGAGCAGAGGCAACCTGTTTCAGAATAGAATAGTGGCTGGACACATAGAACACGAACAATTAATGGAGAGCTTTCCTTGAGTTTGCCTTTCTGTGGTAGGTTATAGAGGGCTACTGTAGCATTTTATTAAGGAAAATGAAATGGTCAAGATGGTGTACAAAGGAAAATAACATGGCAGTGATACATAGGAAGGATCAGGGAGAGGGAAGGCTTCCTAGAGGAAAGAAGTATAACCAGGAGACTGCTGACTTTAATCTAGCAGGAAGATAAAAAGTGGGAATGGAAAAGAAAGGATGAATCTGAGAAACATTTCACTACAAAGCTAGGAGGACTTGATGACAAATTAGAGATGGGGGAAAGGAAAAAGATTTGTCAAAAATGACTTTCTGATGCACAGAAACCAAAAAACAGGTGTCAGCAACATCCGTCAAACAGGAGGCTGAGCTGGTCTCAGACCAGACAGGACAACACACTGTGGACAGTGACAGATGTATAACTGACACATTGTGGGGGCGGGGAGGGGTTTACTGCCTGATGAGTCCAGTACCCTCTTGTCAACTTTCCACCATCAGTCATCCCTTTCTAATGGGATGGCTTTATTTAAGACTTGAGTGTTTAGGCCCCTCAGGGATATCTATAACTTCCAGAGTTGTGGAACTGTTTCAGAGTCTCTCATGTACCCATAATAGCAGAAAAGGTGCCCTGCTATGTATCTTCTAGACCAAGGATTCATATCATAGAACCTGGGTTCTATTTAAAAATATTTTTAAAAATTTTTAAAAATTTAAAAATATCTTATAACTGTATTTTAGTATAATTGGTTTCCTTTGTAATCCTATGTATTTTATTTTACTCATCTGAAAACTTTATTCTGAGAAAGCATCCACAGAATTCCAATAGGGAGTAGACTGCCAAAGGGGTCCATGACAGAAAAGATGATTAAGATTACATGCTCTCATTGAGCCTCTCATCAAAATAGTCTTAGAAGCATCAGATTTAAAGAACTAAACACTATTTTTCTCTTTGTGGAGATAGAACAGCACCCCAACATAAGGAAAGCCTAGTCTCTAAAAACATTTCAAAAGACTTAAATATACTCTCATTCAGGCTAGGGCTCAGGTTGTTTGAAACCGTCATTCCTTTCACTGTGTGTGTATGCGTGCACGCATGTGTGTGTGTGTGTGTGTGTGTGTGTTTGTGTGCCTCAACACTTTCCATTTAAAGACTCCATGAGTTGTCACTTGGTTCTAGTTTTCTAGTCTGTCAAGCTGTGATGATTACAATTAGACTGAGGCAAAAGACCCTTGACTGTTACTGCAGTTATAGCAGATAAAGTTGTTATCCCTGGTTCTCGATTCCATGAGCAGTAGATGTAGTATGTGTCTAACTACTGGAAAGAAAGAAAGAAAGAAAGAAAGAAAGAAAGAAAGAAAGAAAGAAAGAAAGAAAGAAAGAAAGAAAGAAAGAAAGAAAGAAAGAAAGAAAGAAAGAAAGAAAGAAAGAAAGAAAGAAAGAAAGAAAGAAAGAAAGAAAGAAATGCTATATAT
>CM053593.1:285977795-286001419 GCA_028646575.1 Pseudocheirus occidentalis | reverse complement strand
TCACCAATGGACAGAGTTCTATACTTAACACTAGGTTACTAGGATCTACTTAACATCTGATCAAACAAATTAATTACCATTACAACCCCAAATGCCCTGCCTTGCCCCCTCCAAAAAGAAAAAAAAAGAAAAAAAGAAAAAAAGATACTCCCCACACTCCTGAATGACTGAAACATCATTTTCAAATTCCTATCAAGATTAATGTGGGGAAAATGTCTCTGAAAATTCAGATACCATAAAATATTTCTTAGAAAACTCATTATTTTTGTCTCTGTTTCCATCTCTGGGTCTCTCTCTGTTTCTCTCTATCTCTGGGCCTCTTTCTCTCTGTGTAACTCTATCTCTGTCTCTCAAAAAATTTAGTTAGAACCCTTTAGTACAGACAGCTTTTGTGTTTCTGCTGAAGGCAGTGACTACTGCCACCATGCAGCTGCTATAATCCCTCTGTTTTGTATAGCTATCTCTCCTTGCTCCATGGGGTCTCAGAAACATGTTGCATTTACTGAAATACTGCACACAGTCGTTTTGGTCTTTGATGCTTCCCTTTCAGATCCTGAATGCTGAAATGCAAAAGTAAAACAAGGCTACCAATTCTTCTATTACTTGATATAGGTCTAGAAATAACAATAAGAGAATAGAAAGAAATGAACAGATTTTCTCGCATTATTCTCATTTCTCTTCCCAATTTTTCCTCCAATTTTTTCTCTTATTTGGTTTTCAAAGTCCTTTTTCAATGCAAAATCCAAGAATCAGTAATAGAGTAACCCATTCCAAAAAACTACAAAATGCATAAAATATCTGGGGGTTTTGGTGTGGGGGGTGTACATGCATGTTTGTGTGTGTGTGTGTGTGTACTTGTATAGATTCAATCAGGAACTTCTCCTTAAATAAAATAACAAGAGAAACTTAAATAGCTGGAGGGATATTCAGTGCTCATGAGATATTTTAAAAAAATCTAAGTTCTCTGCCCATAATCCCCCCATGATGCAATCCCTATACTACAGTCACACAATCTAATGTGAAACAGTCCTAACAATTTCTACTAAGCAATTGCTTTCTGTGCTCAAACATTCTAGGAAATAAAGTACATTCTCCACCTTAGCCAGGCCTGCTATAAAAGAATTTAAAATGCTTTTTTCACTGTACCCTCTGCCTTTCAAACTATTTCTCCATTTTTCAGAGACTTCAGCACCAGACTGACTTCTCTTCTTTAATCTATAATCTAAATATCTTCAGCAATATTCTCTCTTAATATTTATGCTGACAAGAGAGGAAGGTGGTCTACTAGAAAGGGAGCTGGCCTTTCCATGAGAAAGGTTTGGATTCAAATTCTACCTCTGACATAGAGTATCTTTGTAACATTGGACAAGTCACTTAACCATTCAATGGTCTAGGCACATGTCTAAGACTATATAAGTTTCAGAGAAAGTCCTGATTTGCTTTGTTAAAGGAAATTTTCTCAACTTGGACTTTCTTATAATAGTGAAACTGTAGTTCTCATCCCTTTGCCTTAAAAGATCTTATCGATCATGATGTCACAACAGAATGAGCAGTATTATCTCGTAAAATAGTAAAAAGTAGAGTAAAAAAATAGTTGATAAAAGTTTGGTGAAATTCAGACCCAATTAATACAGATAACCCTGACACAAAGAAAGAAACAAAATGTGAGGCAGTAGATATGAAACAGAAAAATATCCAAAAACAACCTTTTCCCCACTGTGAATGGCAATAGAGCCATCATACCCTCATAGACCTTGATGTGTTCCATGAAGAAGGAAAAATGGTGCTAAAGAAAAAGATGGAGAGCCCTATCTAAGATAGACCAGGTATGTTGTACTGAATGTTATTCAATCTGGAGAAACTCAAATGGTTATCTCAAGATATCTAAAAGATAAAACACCAAATACTTGGAAAAATCATGGATCTTTTGATATAAAGAAAGTATCAATAAGTACTGATGAATATGTCTATTTTACTATGGGAATGCTTTTTTGGGGAGAATAATCACATACATGTTTGATCAATACATGGAAAAGAAATAGGCAGGTTTTTCCAGATAATATCCTATAGCAGAGCATGTGGTTGCTATTAAAAAAATAACCATCTATAAAAGATCCCACTACGCTAATTATTTGTTGAATATAACAAAATATTTGATTTGCTAGAGCAAAATACTGTCTTAAAGTTATCCAGTAGCATTTATTCCATGCATATCTTAATTACTAGGTAACTCCTTAAAAATAACCAGTAACAAAAATTTAACAACAATTTAACAATTTGACAACCATCTGATTATTAATCTCAAGAAAACCATAAAGCCAAGAGATAAATGTTTATCAAAGATGATTTCCGCTATCATGGAGGATGTCCAGGGAAAACTCCAAATATAACAGGCATACATCTGTACAGACAGTGAGAACTTCTACATGTTACTACTTGCAGGCGATGTAGTTATATAATATATGTTCCCAATTTGATTGTAAAATCATTGAGAGTAGGGATGATATCTTACACATTTTGTATCCCCTGATGTCCTTTCTTGTAACAGATATATTTACCAACTATTTTTTTAATAGTCACACCTATAAATAGCCTACCTTTGATGAGCGATCACTTAGTATATAGTTAATTTGGGGAATATATTTAAATATCATTGCTATAATTAGCAATAATGATTACATCACTTGGAATGATATTTATTTAGATGTATGTATAATTAAAACTTCTTCCATTCCAATTTTTCCTTACATTTCATTTCACTGTGCACTGTTAGAAATACTGGAATTTCATTTTAATCAGGAGTTTCCACTGCTTGGATTTTCCAGTCATTTATATCATGACCTCTTGTTTAGTATGACCTTTCATTTTAATTGCGTACTACATCCTTCCAGGATCACCTCTCTTTGCTCATCAATTCATTTTCAGTTTATTAAAGCCTTAGAAAGTAAGGAAATATGGTATAACAGATAGAATTCTAGGCTTGGAGTCAAGAAGGCCTGGGTTCAGATTTTGCTTCAGATACTTCACTAGTTCAATAAGGGTAAGTTACGTCATTTCTCTGAGTCTCAGGTAAGTATCTAATACTTTTCTTTTAAGCTACAGCAAATTGGGCTATATCTCAGTAAAAGATAACATTATAGATTCTGAAAGTTTCTGTAAAATCTGATTTACTTCTGTTAATTTTTAGTAGTTCTGTTCTAATAGTTGCTTCTGCTCATAATAATAAGTGACCAGTTTTAAAGCACCCAAGGTAAATTCTTCCATAAAAATTGGAAATTAGAGGCTTCCAGTGACATTATTGGAAATTGACAAAAGAGGGACTCCCCCATTGTTTCTGAGCTGTTTTTTTCTTTAAGTATTTCATTCTACTATCCTATCAACTAATTTCATGCCATTGTGAATACTGACTGCCATACCTGAAATTCTTTCCCAGACTCCCACTTCTACTTACATGCTTACTCTCTTCAAAGCCCAGATCTTCTACTTCATCCTCTATAAATCCTCCCCTATTGCCATGACTCTTCATTCCTTAAACCTATCAGATTATTTTGAGTTTGACTATGTTTCTAAGAATCCTCTAGTTTGTATTATAATTATCGGTGTGTATGTCTTGCCCTCACTACTAAATTGTAATGTTTGTTTGGGTCAGGGACTGTGGACCTCATCTTTACATGTCCTCCACTATCTAACACAATGCTTTGCTAGACATTTAATGAACATTTGTTGATTTGAATTAAGAACTTCTGCACTAAATTATGTTAGAAAGAAAAGAATGTCTGTTGATGTTCCAAATATACCTCTATCACCCTCCCTATTTAAAATATTTTCTCCTAGAAATTTCCATGGATTGGGGATTTTTACATAAAATACATTTGTTTTAGAAAGTTCATTAAACAGGAGCATCTCAGTTGCCACCATGGACACCAGAAAGTATATGTTAAAATTTAGAAAATGTGGAAATTAAATATTCTTTTATCACTCTCTCTTTTGGATCATGAAGAATGATAATAGTCAATAAGCATTTATTAACTGTCTTTGTACAAGGCACTATGAAATGGGATTCATATAACAGGCTGTCTATAGAAGTATAACTTCTTCCTTCATATAGCTTCATTATTAGCCACCTAGACTACTGAAGCACCCTAATATTTAGTCTCTTGATCTTTAGACTCCATCCCAATCAGTTCTTAGCAAGATAATCCAGGACCTGTTGTTCCTGTGTTCAGATCCTTTAAATGGCTGCCTATTACCTACAGAATAACATGGTAACTCCCCATCATTGAAGCCTCTTTGCTATCTGGCCGCTTCCTACCACTACACTTGTTTTCAGGGTAGCCCCCAGAACCATTCAGTTGAAGGGAGACATAATTGTAGAGAGAGGTCCTAAAAACCTCATTACCACCTTCAACAATTACACCAGTCTTAACAACAGGCACATGAGCACAGGAGCCCTGAGAGCGCTCCTAAGACCACTTTTCCAGATTCCAGTCCATCCCTTAAAGTCATCATCTGGGGAAGTAACTTTTATTGGAAAGAGTCCAGCCATCTCCACCAACTGGCAACTAGCTACCACTTAAAGGGCAGGTGTGCCAGTTTAGCTGAAGCACCCGAAGGGGCGTAAAATTTCCAGGATAGGTTAAAACACCACAACCAGTTTGATCACTATCTCTTGTCAGACTTATAAAAATAATCTAAGACCCAGAACCCAACAGCTTTTGGAATAGCAATGATTTTAATACAATGCCCTCAGATACCTCCATGGAAGAATTTCCTATAGACATGTAACCTAGCAATTGTTCCTTCAGAAGCCACAACCACAGCTACTGAATACTTAGAAAAGAAAGTTCATGTCTCCGAAGTCCTTGGTATTGACAAATGATTCAACATCAGAAAAAGATATAATTTTTATCAGGAAGAGGTTAAGGAAGAGGTATTTTTACCACTCACTTTGATCCCGTACCATAAGGCCAATGGGATTTTTCATCTGGCTTGCAGCTGAAACCTGTTGTCTATCCCATTAGAATGTGAGCTCCTCTGGAGCAAGGGCTACCTCATAGTGCCTTTACCATAGCAAGACCTTAATAAAAACTTCATTCATTCATTCATTCATTCATTCATTCATTTATTTCTACAGTTCCAGTCCAGTTCCAGTTCCTATTCCCTTTTTCTATATAGACTTGAGATTTTGGCTTGGGATATGGGAACTTAAAAAAATATTTTGATGATTGTTTCAAAAAAGTCAGCTTCCTTTTGTAATTATTATTTTATATATTTAAAAACATTATTCCTAAATGGGGTCCAAAGGGGTTCATGATACAAGTTAAGAAATTCTGATATAGGCTAATCTCATGTTAACTCATTAATGTCCAGCAAGTTCCCACTTTTTTTACTTCTGCATATACCATTCTCTGTGCCTGAAAGTTCCATTCCACATGCAAATTAATCTTGAAAATCTATCAATCTTTCACAATCTAACTCAAACACTACTTTTCAGGAAGCTTCCCATTACTCCCTCATTGGAACTGAATTTCCTTTTTTGGACCTCAAATATAAGTCAGCAAGAATTAATTACCTATGATGGAAAAAGACCCAGGGTGGGGAACCTGTGGCCTCAAGGCCACAAGTGGCACTCTAGATCCTCAAGTGTGACCCTTTGACTGAATCCAAACTTCACAGAACAAATCACCTTAATAAAAGGATGTGTTCTGGAAAACTTGGACTCATCCAAAAGGCTACACCCAAGGACCTAGTGGCCTTCAGGTTACAGTTTCCCCACCTCTGGACAAAACACTATGCTAAGAACTCGTATACTAAGGTAAAAACTGCACATAGATTTTGTTCTCATTGACCTTACAATCTAATGGAGGTGTGGATTCATGTACATAGAAAACTGATAGAAAGGAGAGAAAGAAGTACAAATGAGAGGCAAATTAAAGAAATTTTCAAGAATTTATAGAGAGTGATTACTTTTCCCTGGGATATAGGAATGATGGAGCAAGGCATGCCTCATGGAAGAGATAATACCTAATTCGGGTCTTTTGAAAGAAGAGGAGGGATTTTGAGAAATGAAGGAAATAAGAGCATTAGAAAGAAAGGAGAAAAGAGGAACCCTTTCCAGGTCCAGGGAAAAGATGTTAACAAAGACAAAGAGATACAAAATGCTTATGCCCCTTCTCTGTATTCATTAAGTGCAATTTCACAAACTTGAAATCCAAGTTCTCTTAAAAATTAATGGATTCATTAACTGAGGGCTGTATCAGGCCTTGGTTGAATTTAAAAGTATCTATTTTTTTCTTTCTAATATGCTTCAAGGATTTGTTTTTCAAGAGAACCATAAATCTAGTCCAGCTGGCAATTAAATGTAGGGCAATGGAAGGAGCAATGTGACCAAGAAAGGAAAATTGGGAAAAGGAAAAAATGTCAACAAAATAAAATTTGGGTGACTTATTGATAAATGTTTTTTTTTATGTATCTCACTTCTTTTGGATATTTTTTGGCTACATTAACATAATTCCTAAGATAAGTTGAACTCACAGATAAAGGAATATATCATCATCCTTACCGTGCACTTTCCTATTTGCCATCTTCTTTGGCTGAAAGAAATGGACAAAAGAAAATCGCTACTCAACCAATTCTACTTCTCACTTAAGTCCTAAACTTAGTTTATGCTGCTGGCTCTTCGCCTCTTGTGGTACAGTTTCCAAAAAGCCACAAAAATATGTAGTACTAATAATTTTTCATAACCCATCATTCACAAGATAACCATAATGAATTCCTCTGATGTAGATTCTCAAGGAACATTAAACTTTCACTCTACAGTGAAATAGAAGCCTGCATTATTTCAGCATGGCATTTTCCTGACTTGCCTGCTGGTAGCTGCCAGCCAGCTCTTTCTTAGCCCGGACCCTGCACTCAAGACTGACTGAAAACCACAGTGGACTGCTACAAGGAGCTGGGGTTGTATGGCCCCAGCTTCTTGCTGATGGCAAAAGAAAAACATCACTAGTGGGGAAAGGAATAGAGGGATGTCAAATTCTCACCATCCTCAAGCAAGACTGTTCTTTTTGCAACCCTATATTAAATGGCAGTCTAAAGCATCAAAAAGCTCTGAGTACATGGCAAATATTGACATGGCTTAGTATTCCTAACATGAGAATTTGGCCAAATTAAAACTGTGGTTATTGTTGCCTATTTAGACCACCAATCTTTTGATTTCTCAAACTAATTCAGCGGGGAGAAATTGGACTACATATTTAATGCAAAACAGCAGCAACAGAATAACTGACCTTAAAGCACCCCAGAAATACTATCAACTCTTCTATTTCTCCGAGTATTTGTGAAGGTCTCTGAGTTTTTATAAAGCATGTGTGCATTAGAAATAAAATACTCAATGATTATATAAGACTAAATATCATTCTCTAGTCATTTTCTATACTTTTTACTTTTTTATTTGATCAACTTGAGTATAAGTGCCTTGAGAGCAAATATCACACCTCTTTCTTCAGTACTTCCCATAATATCTGGTCATGGAATATTACACTGTCCAAAGAACTGAAGTAGAGGCTTGCATACAGAGGAATGGAGAATATGTGTTGGGTGTGAACAGGCTACAACACCTCATAAGAGAAAAAGTACTCAGGAGAAGTAATGGAAAGGGTTATGTATATGGGTACACATATATACAAATATACATCCGCAGATATACATTCACATGTCTGTGCATATATGTGCATATGAGTGGATAAAAGTGATAGCTTGGTCACATGACAAAAGTGCAAGACAATCACAGGACAGCCTTCATTCTCAGTTGAGAGTCATGAAATTCAAATAGGATATGAGAAAGAACTCCCATTTGGTAAACTCCCATACTCTTCCCCATGTGGATTATCAAGGAACAATAAACCTTCATT
The DNA here is from genome assembly GCA_028646575.1 of Pseudocheirus occidentalis. Lineage (NCBI taxonomy): Eukaryota > Metazoa > Chordata > Mammalia > Diprotodontia > Pseudocheiridae > Pseudocheirus > Pseudocheirus occidentalis. The sequence continues at coordinate 285,993,509 of CM053593.1, read as the reverse complement.
CTATAGTAAAATAAAAGCTTGCATTATAATAGTATAGAAGGACATGACTAGCCTACATAGGATGAAATGGTGAAGGTACTTATCAGGTTGCATTGTTAGCAGGGACGTCCACACAGAGATCACAAGATACATTAGAATATTAGATGTCTAGGTTGCTGAATACTTTTGATTGGACGTTTGATTTCATTGATATATAGAATTCTCAGTGAAGAAACTCCCTTTCCCAATGAATATTAACAACTGCTCTGGAATTGATAGTCTATAAAGAACTACCTAGGGGCAGAGATCATGCAACTTAAGTAAAGGTCACATAACCAGTATAGGTGAGAGGCAGGCCTTATAAGTTGGAGGACTTTCCTCATACCAATGCCACCTTTCTATCTACCGAATGATGATTGAATGATGGTTCATTTCTATATGGTAATAGTGAATTTGGCTAAATCCAAAAATTATTTTTTTATTAACTTAGTCATTAGTTAACTACTGGATAATAGAACAAAATTTCACTGATGCTGACTAAATGGGGTTGGGGAGTCATTCTGAATTACTAGAAACTTTTATTTCAAAAACATACAGAAAATTGAAATAAGCTAAGAAACAGCGATGTGAGTATACTTTATAAATGGGTATGAATATTATATAATTGACATTAACTTTTTGTATCAAAATGGAATTTTCCACCATGTTTGAATTATTTGTTCTTTAGTGGTTTGAATACATCCTTTATAAGCTTGTTCTCACTATTCACTGACTGAGCAAACATCTTCTTTTGTTGCTATAATGTAAACCAGCTCTGGCCTTATCATAATTATCAAAAATTCTAAATCAAGAGTAGTTGACTGTATGAAGCCTTACTTGAGAATCACATGATCTTGTATATTTTACATTTCATAATTTCACCAATTTTGTCACTTAAATACCAGCTATTGCACATTTCATAATAGAATATTAAGGACAATCATGAAAAACTGACAAAACATTGATTAATTACTTAAAGACCCTTGTCATCTAATTGCCAGGGCATGATATTGCCTTCAGAGAATGTTTTTGACTCATAGCTTTGATCAAAGAATCAAAAAGAAATTTTCCCAACTCGTCTTTTGATCTTTGTAAATCCCTTTCACTCCATTATTGTTTCTTCTTCCCAGTTATTTAGATGGGGTAAAAATAAGCCATGACCCTCCTTTAGGTCACTCCATTGTTTGAAGGTGCCTGAAGTGGTGCAAAAGTTTGGTGCACTTCTTGTTTGCCACTTAACAGAGTAGCTTCCAACATAGGCTGTTTCATCCCCTGGCTTAATACTTAACAGATTGCCTGGTAGTGCAATCAACCTTCTGGTTGCAGGAAACCAAAAGGCTCAGATGACATGAATGACACTGTAAATCAACACAGTTATTCATTTGGTACTGACTTTCAGTGTTCTTAACCTCATCAGAGAGCCTGATGATCCTCAAATAATTTTGTTGGCTTCTTGTATCGTTGCCTGGTAATGAAAACAGAGTGGTCCCTCCAGCCATCAGCCATCACACCACCCTTTAGCAAAACACACGTTAAAGATATGTTCAACTGACTCAGTATGTTGGGAGTGGGGAAGGGAGCTCTGATTGCCTTATCTGGACCCAATCAGATCTTTCCCAGGCCTCTTTATTTGGGCTTAGTAACTTACCTTAACAAACTGCATCTCACCTATACCACTGTCTTGATGTGAGAAAATAACATGATTGAGACCAATATCTTCTAATCATTAATCTATAGCTTACTTGGACTGCTGTCTTATGCAATACCCTGAGGAACAGCTGGGCCCCACTAACCAGAAAGCACTTTTATGGTTTCTCTTAAGGGCCATTAAATCAATGTGATGAGAGCACAGCTGGATTGGATCCTGCAAAAATTTATCAGATCCCACACAATGCATAAAGGAATCACACCGTACTGTTGCAGGCTCAACACCAGCTCCCTTGCTTAGTAGATTGCAGGTGGAGTTTAACAGCTAAACTCCCAGAAAGAAACCCCAAAAGCTGATGCCCTCTCTCTTGCTGCACTACTCCCCTTTTGTGTGGGTTTCATCTTAAAAACACTACTTACTCATGCAGCTATTAAAATAGATTTTTCCAGCTAGGTATAGCTAGAATATTTAAGGACCTTTCTGACTGTTCCAATATAGCTTTCAACACTGAACTTCATAATTTTTCCTTTATAAATTTCAGCACATGGTGGGTCCAAATCTGCAGCCCTTAGGGAGTGTAAAGTTATAGTGAAGATTTCTAACTCGGGTCCTATATATTGATAACAACATCCACCTTACTCTGGATTAAGTCTCATCACTGGTATCAAATACAAAATCAAATACATGGATTTTCTTTCTCATTCTTTGTATTTATTTCATTGTTCTTTCTTTTATCTCAATCTTATCAACCCTATGAGAAAGAATGGTAAAATATATTTAAAGTGCAGCGATATATTAATTTAGTAATATAGACAAGATACATTCAACTCAATGAAATTCTACTAAGTACTACATGCAGAGTATGGAGGAAATACAAAATTAATGCAATTGGAAATGAGTTCATAAACCATCTAACCTAATATAGATCTAGACGTTAATTCCTTCCACAAAATTTCTGACTCAGTCTCTGTTTAAAGATCTCTAATGATGAGGAACTCACTCTTTTTAGAGACTGAGTTTTCCTTACATTTAGCCAAAATTTGTCTCTCAAAAATTTCTAATCCTTGTTCTTAAATCTGTCTTCTAGGGCCAAGAAGAACAAATGTTTTCCTTCTAATAGCTGACACTTGAAGGTAGCTTGTTGCCCTCAGTCTTCTCTTCCCCTGACTATGACTAATCTCTAATTGACCATTCTGGATGTCTTCCTTGGAATATCTTACAATTTGTCAAAGTTCTTCCTAAAAGGTGCTACCTAAACTGAACACATACTCTACCTATCATTTGATCAAGGCAGAATACAAAAAAAAGTATTATCTATGTAATTCTAAATGGCACACTTTTATTAGCAGACACAGTGGCCTACTGCTTAAAGAAATGAATTTAGACAGAGAAAGAACTGTGTTCAAGAACCACGTTTAAGTCCTATTTGCTGTGTGACTCTAGGCAAGTTTCTTAACCAGTTGGCCCAAACAACTCTAAGGCTGTAAGTTTGAAAATAATTGTCAGTCTTCATTGGTAAAGGGAAGTTCCTCATTGGAAATTCCCTATACTACTAATGAAATAACAAGTCTGGACAAAAAAAACCCAGCAACAACCAAAAAAAAATCCTTATATTGGATAAAGCACTAATGTTTCAGTTAGAAGATCTGAATTTATATCTGTTGATTTATTACCTGTGTTAGCATCCATAAGTCACAGTTCCCCTGGGCCTCAGTGTCTTTATCTGTAAAATGACAATACTGAACAAAATGATTTCTGAAGTCTCTTGAGCTCCAAATCAAACAATCAACAAGCTTTAATTAGGGGCCTATAACGTGTGCACTGTGCTAGGGATGGAGGACATAAAGACAAAAAAGAGGAAAATAAATTATTCCTGGTCTCAAGGAGCATAAAACCTTTGGCCCTATAATTCTTTTAGTGAAACTTATGATCATAGTCACTGTTTTTTTTTCTGCTGTCATGTGAAACTGTTCATTCATACTGATTTTGATGTCCACTAAAAATTCCAGATATTTATCTTATGACAATCTAAAATTGTCTAAAATCCTACTATGAGCAGGGCAGAGCTATAAGACAGAGAATTTTAAAAATAGTTCCTCATATCTTTAAAACTGACAATCATAGGATCACAGATTTAGATCTGGAAGACATCTCAGACACTATCTAGTCCAGTCCCCTCATTTTGCAGACCAGGAACTCAAGTCAGAAAAAGGATAAGTGACTTGTTCAAGGTCATACAGGCAACAGAGCTAGGGTTTGAATTAGGGTCCTCTGATTCTAAACCTAGACTTATTTTGGCTGCACTATGAATATTTCTTAAGAGGAAATAGAGCATTGCGTATGAACCCCTTCTTTCATAAAGTTTAGAAATCACTTAAGGATTGGGAAGTCCCTCATAATTCCAATATATGAAAAAAGAATATTAAAATATGATCCTTTGATTTGACTAGAGAACTTTAGGCTATCAGGTTATCACTACTTTTTTTACAATCATAAAGACCCAAAATATATTTGGTTTTGATGTCAGTACCAAGTAACCATCTCAGTAAGCTAGAAATATCAGTGAGTACAGATTAGGAACATAGGATGAGGAAGCAAAGGAGGCAAAATATCAGGGCTATGCCAACTATTTACATAAGAAAAAACCACACCAATGGCTGACCACACACATCATTTGGTGGTTAGAACAATCTGCGGTGCCGTGTTTTGTAGCCAAAAAGAGAGACACCACATAAGATAAGAAGTAGAACAAAAAGTTGACTCTCCAGCTTGCCAAAAAGAAAAAAAAATAACAGGCAGTCAGATGAGTTTAGCCAGATTATCCTCTACAGAATCTGATGATGCTTTTTCCTATTATGGGCACTTTGGGACCATAGGTTTATTTTTTTCCTCATCACTGAGATCAAAAAGAACACTCCCACTTCCTTTCCTCCCATAGTTATTTTAAGCATAGCCAGATATAATAAGGACCCCCTCAAGCAATAACAATGAACAAACTCCAATTTCAGAAGTTTACATTTTCACTCAAGTTGAATATTTTCAGCAACATCCAGAAAGATCAAGTTAAACCTCCTTAACACTGACTTTTTAATGCCTTCTTTAAGAAAAAAAAGGGAAAATCAACATGATCTGTGTTATTTGAGAGGAGAGATTAAAAATGCCATATCATTTCATTAATTATTTCCTATTAACTAATTGCTTGCAATCACTTGCTCTTTCCTGTGGTTCAGTTTATTTTCAATGACATAATTTTAAAAGCATCATCTTTAAGTTTTGGACATCCAGTTAATATTTATATATCATCACTGTTTATGGAATTATCATGTACAATGTTTAATGGTAGCAAGGTACAAGGAATTAAGGAAACCCATTAATCTGTTGGGGATCTTTGACTTTAAGAGTCACCTCCCCCAGTAACCCACATACCATGTTATAGAATTCCAATTGCTTTATACATGCCTTCCCATTATTTTCCCATACAATACAGAGTAGTAGTAGTAGTAGTAGTAGTAGTAGTAGTAGTAGTAGTAGTAGTAGTAGTAGTAGTAGTGGTAGTGGTAGTAGTGGTGGTGGTGGTGGTGGTGGTGGTGGTGGTAGCAGTAGCAGTTAGCAGCAGCAGCAGCAGCAGCAGCAGCAGTAGTAGTAGTAGTAGTAGTAATAAAGAAAGTAAAAAACTATACCCAATCAAATTACCAGAGTCAAAGTCCATCAAACAGGATTTTTGACTTATCTTTTCTATCACAATAAACAACTAGAAGCTCAATACTTTCTTGGGACATTGCTTCATAGAAACAAACTTATTTATGCGCGATTGACATGATTCCCTTGATTTTTGTTGGAGTTTATCAAACTATGGCTTTGTCAAATGTGACTGTATTCAATTTAAAATAACAGATAAAATACACAAAACTGACCATGTCACTCTCATGAGCTATGGATAGAGCACTGAGCCTGAAGAGAGAAAGACCTGAGTTCAATTCTGACCTCAGATACCTACTATTTGTGTGACTTAACATCTATCTGCTTCAATTTCCTCACCTATAAAATAGGGATCATAATAGCAACTACCTCCCAGGTGAGGAGATATGAGAATCAAATGAGATAATGTTTATCAAGTGTTTAACATCGTGTCTAGAACACAGCAGATGCTTAATAAATGCTCATATTAAAGGAAAAATCACTATTGTCTCTGTGATAAAATTTAAATTCCTAAAAAAAGCATTGGAAACCATCTAAAATGGGCTCCAAAATACTCTTCTCACCTTTTTTCATATTACTTTCCTTCTCTGTTCAAACCGAATGGGTAGCTATTTTCCATATTCTAAGTTCATCCTCCACCTTACTGAATTTGCCCAAATAGATTCCCATTCTTGGAAAATAACCCCTTTTCATTGCTGCCTTTCAAAATCCTTATCTTCCTGTAATAATCAATCCAAGTCCCAACTACTAAAGTTTTTTTTTAATCCCTCCAGTTGTTAGCTTTTGATCCATCCTCAAAAGGCCTTGTATTTATTTATTTGTGATGATGTCATGTCCCCACAGTGAAAAATAAACTCCTTGAGGACAAGATTATTTTATTTTCATATCTTTGTAAAACTATCATCTAGTACATGACTTTGAAGATGTTTGGTGCTTCATTAGTGTTTGCAGAAAGAACTTAATTGAATTCTAGAGAAACACAAAGTTGCATAAATGTAATAGGTTGTGATTTCATTTCAAATAGAAAAGTAAAAAATCAGCTTGTGATGGAGATAAATTCAAGTGGTCAAAAAAGTGGTAGAAACATTTTGATTCTTATTTTCAAAATGTCCATGGTCCAGATCCCTAAAAAGACTTGACTTCCCAAGGAACCTCATAATTTCTAGGAGAATCATTCTCAGGTATTGTGATCTAGACTCTGAGAAGCTATAGGAGTAAATATAACCAATTGGGAGGTAAGCATAGAATACAAATTATTCTTTGTCATACTGACAACTTCATAGAAAAATATGAGTTATAAGACTAATCATCAGATGATCCCCATTTAACCAAACCACTATGAGCTGGGGAAACTTCTCATGTTATTCCATCCTCACTAGCCTACATGTAAATCATAGGTTCTTGGTCTTGCTCATACATTTACAATCTGGAGCCTTCTCTGTGTTTAGCACCACCTTTTTTAATCACTTTGTCATTTGCAGAGTAGTAGACATTAGACCTTAGATTCAATTCAATAAATATTAATGTAATGGTAATGGAATTTAAAGATCCCCCTGTATTGCCTTGGTTTTCGGGTTGAGTGATAAAATCCAGAGCTTGTGAATCCCACTTGTAGGATGGACTTGTTGATGTGAAAAGAGAGGGATGAACTGGGAGGAGCTGGTGCTGTGGATTTAAAGAGAAGCCCAAGAAGAGAAAAGGCCGAAGCAGAGAAGGTCAGAAGGACTTTTGGAAAACAGTATCATGGAGGCAGAGAGAAGAATTGCCAGGGATCAGAGTTGCTGAGAGAAAGACTGCTGAGGGCAAGTTGTAGCTGCCCAGGACTTTTGAGAACTGCCACCTGGAGCTGCCAAAAACTAAGAAGGCATGTCTGTGATGCCAATATTTTGTCTGTCTGTTTTGATGTTGTTTTGCCAGATTCATCTGCTGGTGAAGGACAATGCTGCTGAGATTTTCAGGGGTTCTGGGATTGTTCTGCAGGCAGAGAGTGAATTAATGAGGACATTGGCAATATATATTACGACTTTGTTAAGCTTTGTCTCCCCAGGAACAGAGATTGCTGAAAACTTTCCTCCTGTCAAGATGAAAGAAGGGCCTTTCCTTGGGTTTTCAATGCTGTGATAATATCTTAACCTTGTTGCAGCTTAAGGGTAGATGGCCTTTTGTGCTCTCCTGCCCCTTTTGAGAAGGTGCTTGGCATTAATGGATGGTATTGTAATTCAATTGTGATCCAAGGGTGGGAAACTTTTGACATTTTCGTGATCTTTGACTGAACAAATGAATGTACTTTGGTTTTTTGGTTTTTTTATTTTTAAATTTATTTTCTTGTTTATATCATTCATTTCCACGAGATTTTGAGTTACAAATTTTCTCCCCATCTTTCCCCTACCCCAACCCCAAAGCAATCCCACTGTAAATCCCCTCCCCCCGATTGGCTTTCTTTTATGCCCTTCTCAAATGCCCCTCTAACTTTCTGGTAGGACAGGGAGGGTCTCCCTACCCCAGTCCCAGTTGCATGTAGTCAATAATGATAATTATTATTGTTTTTATATATACATATATGGATTTTTTTTAAACATTTGATTGTAGAGCTTTAAATTCTACATTCTTTCGGTTCCTTCCTTATCACTCACCCCCACTAGAAGGACAAGCAATTCAATACAGGCTATACATGTGTAATTACAAAGGACATCTCCACAGTGGACATATTGTAAGAGGCTGATTATATGTCCCTCCTTCCTTCCCCCCCCCCCACAACTTGTTCTATTCTCTACCCTGTCCCTGTCCTTTTACTGAAGTGTGTGCTTCTAGCAACCCTCCCCCAGATCCTGCCCTCCCCTCCATCATCTCACCTCTCATCCCTGTAACTCCTATTCTCCTGTGTGGCAAGATACCTGGTTTAGAGTTTATGTCATTCCTTCCCTAAGCCAAATTCAATGAGAGTAAATGAAAGTGAAGTTGTAACAGTTATCCCTTGCCTCTTCTATATGGGATGATTAACCCCATATCGTCTCCTCTCATTCTAGTCCTCTCTCACCTCAGAATATCACCTTTTAAAGTATCATCCCTTCGTATTCAATTGATCCTGTACATTCTATGTACACATATACACACATGCTCAGATATGTATTCACACGCATATATAGCCTCCTATATAGACATATGTGTAGGCATACATACACACATACATATACATGTATATATACATGTATATATACATATACGTGTGTGTGTGTGTGTATATATATATACGTTTGTATTCCCTTCACCTATCCTCATACTAAGAAAAGTTTCATAAGTTACTATTATGGTTTTTCCATATTGTCATGTAAATGGTTCAAGTTTGATAATTTACTTATGATTTCTTTCCCATGTTTACCTTCTCATGTTTCTTGTGTTTGAATGTCAAATTTTCGGTTCAGTTCTGGTTTTTTCAGCAAGAATGCTTGAAAGTCGTCCACCTCAGAGCTGTGAACTGATACAACAATTCTGGAGGGCAATCTGGAACTATGCCCAAATAGCTATAAATAATTGCATACCTTTTGACCCAGTAATACCACTTTTGGGGTTGTATCCCAAAGGGATCATAGAAGTGGGAAAAGGATCCATATGTACAAAAATATTTATTGCAGATATGTTTGTGGTGGCAAAAAACTGGAAACTTAGGGGATGTCCATCAACTGGGGAATGCCTAAGCAAGTTATGGCATATGAATGTAATGGAATACTACTGTGCTATAAAAAATGGGAAGGAGATGGACTTCATAATTACCTGGAGAGGCTTATGTGAATTAATGCTAAGTGAGAAGAACAGAACCAGGAAAAATTTGTACACAGTCACAGATACATCATATGTGTGACAACCAACCTTGATAAACTGGACTTTTCTCAGCAACACACAATTAAAAGACATCTCTACAAGTCCCAGAATGGAAGGAGATAGCTACACTCAGAGAAAGATCCAGAAAGACCAGAGTTTAAATAGAGACTGTAGCAACACATGAAATTTTTCTTTTCCATGTTTGGTTTTGTTTCTTTCCCTTTTTTCCCCCATTATTCACTCCATTGGTTACAATGCTTCTATGCAACCAGACTATTGTACAATGTGAAAGTGTTAGCAGATCCCATACATCATTGTACGCCACTATACGGGGTAGGTGGGAGAAGGGAGGGGAAAAAATCTGAAACTCAAATGATTCTTTAACTGAATCTTGTAAACTAAAAGTAAATAAATAAGTCAATAAATTACAAAAAAGAAAGTCCTCCACCTCACTGAATGACCATATTTTCCCCTGGAACATTATACTCAATTTTGCTGGGTAGGTGATTATTGGTTTTAATCCCAGCTCCCTTGATCTTCGAAATATCATATTCCAGGCCCTTTGATCCCTCAGTGTAGAAACTGCCAGATCCTGGGTTATCCTAATTGTGTTTCCACAGTATTCAAATTGTTTTCTCTTGGCAGTCTGTAATATTTTCTCCTTGATATGGGGATTCCAAAACCTGGCTATAACATTTCTAGGAGTTTTTTGGGGGGGATCTTTTTTAAGAGGTGATTGGTGAATTCTTTCAAGATCCATTTTGCCCTCTGATTCTAAAACATCAGGGCAATTTTCCTTGAGAATCTCTTGAAGGATGCTTTCCAAGTTCTTTTCTTGATCATGGCTTTCAGGTAGACCAATAATTTTCAAATTGTCTCTCCTGGATCTATTTTCCAGGTCAGTGTTTTTTCAAAGAGATATTTCACAATGCTTTCTATTTTTTCATTTGCTTGTAACTGTTTAATAATATCTTGGTTTCTCATAAAGTCATTTGCTTCCATTTACTCCACTCTAATTCTGAAGGAATTATTCTCTTCAGAATGCTTTTGAGATTCTTTTTCCATGTGGCAAATTAGATTTTTAAAGCATTCTTCTCCTCATTTGCTTTCTGGGCCTCTTTTGCCATTTGAGTTAATTTGTTCTTTAAGGTGTTGTTTTCTTCAGTCAGGTTGTTGACTCTCTTTTCATGATTTTCTCTGATCATTCTCATTTCTCTTCCCAATTTTTCCTCCACTTCTCTTATGTGGTTTTCAAAGTCCTTTATCAGTGGCTTGTAGGTAGTCTTCATGTCTCTTGGAAGTATTTGGTGTGGGAGTTCTGACTGTGTTGTCTTCTTCCCGTTCCATACTTTGAGCCTTTTTGTACCCAAAAAAGGATTCTAGAGTTCAATTACTGTTCTTACTTTACTTCCTTTTCCTGCTCTTATTGGCCAGTCAATTAATTGCTTGAATTTTTAGCTCTGTGCAACTCTGCTTCCAGGGGGGAAAGCTCTGTCCCAAATCACTGGGGTTTTCACAGCTGCCAGAGCTATTAGGGTGGTGCTGAGCCCTCGCCAGCTTTGGCTCTCTGAGAACACACCCCAAGACCACAATCCAGATCCAGGCTGCTCAATGCAAGAGCCCTTGGCCCTGATCAATCGCCTTGGCCCCCTTGCTATCTGCAGGCCAGGAGCTCTGAAGCAGCCCAGTGGAGGCAGTTGCCACTTGCAGCCTTTCCTCATGCTTCCCGCTGCTTTCTTGTCCTGGGGGCAGTTCAGCCAGACCACTTTTCTCCTCCAAATTAAGCCAAATTCCACTGACCTTTCTCTTAACCTTGTATCTTCTGGCTTGATAAATGTGGGAACTGTCCCAGCTGCTGCAGATCTACTGTCCTGAGGACTCCAGCTGTGGCTCTTCCCTACCACCCTTGGGCCATGCCACAGTTTCAGGCTGGTCTGGTTTTGCAACCTATTACAACCATTCTTTTGGATGGTGCATGGTTCCCCAGTCAGTTTTATAATAACTTCATTCCCCACATTGGCCCTTGTCACATCCAACTGAATGAACAACTGAGTATGATACAAATAACTTGGTTTCTAAAACAGACCTAGAAGATAACAAACATCAAGCACTCTGGCACTGCTAAACAGAACCCTGTTTTTTTACCATGAAACAAACTAGAGTTGTCATCAAACACAACCCTGACCAGATAATCTAGAAAACTAACCTTTGATGAGGATAGAGTCTGTATTATCTAAACCATGTAGTGACAGACTATATAGCCCATGGTCATGATTTACCCCATGGGTCATGGTTTGCCAACCCTAATCTAAACTAAAGACCAATTTCAGAGCCTAATTCTGTATAATCTGTTGTTTAAAATATTTTATTAATTATTTTTATCCTTTACTTATCAGAAATATCCACCTTCATTCCTATAGAACCAAAGTAACAAAAGAAAACAGTTAAGCAAAATGAATTGAAATGATGACAGTGAACGCAATATTTCACATAGTCCACGACTCTGCCAAGAAGAGGAAAGAGTGCTTTGTCATTGGTCTTTTGGAATCAAATTGATCATCATATTTATCTGAATCATGATATTTTACATATTTTAAAATTTGTATTATCATTGTCATTTTAATTTTTTAAATTTATTCTGCTTACTTTATTAGAGTGAATCAATCCTTACATCTTCATACATACATATGTATGCATATGCATATATAAATATGCATGTATATATACATATATAAGCATATATATGTATATATACATATATAAACATATATGTGTGTATATGTGTATATATATGTGTGTGTATGTATGTATGTATGTATGTATGTATGTATGTATATGGATGGATGTGTGTGTGGTTTCTTACAACATCCTCTCTGGTCTTACTCTCTCACCTTCCACTTTCATTGGTTTTCTGAGATTCCCCAAAGTGGCTACTTCTTCTCTCACATTGCTAGGCTTAACCCTGTGTGGTTTAGAGTTTTTAGTATTGTCACTTTTAAGAGATCACTGGTGTGTTCCTCATTGGTTATCTAATTAATAATAGTTATCTAGTAAGAGTTTATTAGCTTTTCAGTAGGGATATATAGTAAGGTGGTATAGTAAGAAGAGAAAGTTCAAGTCTTCTCCCCAAAAGTTTAAGACACCTTCTTCCACCAGTACATACAGGGTCCAGGTGAAGGAATGCTCAAACTTAGACAGTATATGTTACAAAGAGATTCTTCATAGATGCTGGTTGGATTAGAATTTTTTTCTTACTTTCTAGAATCCTCATGAAGTTTCTCTGAGATATGTGTAGCTCTCTTATGAATGTCAAGGTTTGGGGGCCCTGTAGAATGCCGAAGCTACATATCTCTCTGCCTTAGAGAGGTCAAGTTGAGGGTAGGTGATGGGGGAAGAAATATTATACTCTTTCTGGATTCAGACTCTTTTCTGATTACTGCTCTCTAAGACAGGTATAAGAAGTATGCCTTCTCAAAGCTCTACTGAAGTTTGATTCCCAAAGCAGTTGCAAGACTCTTCCTACTGGAATGTCCTCTGATCTCCATTGTCCAATACAATTTATCAACTGATATCTTCCAGTGGTTCAAAGCACTTCCCTCCTTCCCAACTTAATTAACTAGATTGTTCACACCTATTTTATGCCTTGTCTTATTCAAGCAATTTAACAAGGTGCCTAGGAATTTTTCACATATACTTTAACCTTGACTAAATTGATTCTGAAACCCAGTTAGAGAGAATTCTCCTCTGGTAAAGGTATGTTACTTGGGACGGTGCAATAATTTACTTGGCAGTTCACCAGTGACTGGATACTTACTTTGTTTCTAACTTTTTGCTACCACAAAAGGTACTGCTAGTGTTGTACCCAAACTCAAATCACAGGTCACTATACACTATCTGATTTGTGGCCCACCACTAAACCCCTTTATATTTTTGTCTTTATCTCTATTCTACACCCTGTAATAGCTTAAAACTGCTTAAGGAACAGTCCTGGGTAAGGCCTAGTACCCTGACACCCTCCTTCCTGAATCCGCATTCTGTATATTCTCCTTGAATCAGCATTCTGTACCAGGACCAATCCCAGGGTTATGGTGCAAGACTATCCTAAAAAGAGATCACCCTGTTCTCTTCCGCTAACCAAGCAGGATCCCCACACCCTTCACCCAGAACATGACCCCAGCCTGTTCTGGGGAACTGACTATTCTCCACTCCTCCTTACCCAATGACCCTCCACTCTGTACCCTCTACTCTGTTCTAAGAGGGTCCCCCATGTTCCAGGAAGGTTGCACCCTTGTACCCTTTCACCATATTCCCAAATTAACCCTGAGCTATAGATCTAACCAATGGCTGTTTTTGGATTCTGTACATCATAACTTATGCTAGCTCCCCTCCTTGATTGTGTTTTTTTGTGATTTTAGCCTTTTAAAATACCGCTTGTCCCTTCAGTCTGGGCTACCAGATTTGAATTTACAATCTGAGTAGTCACACACTTGATCAATAAATCCATATCTAAATTTTACCTTGAACCCAGGTCTTGGCTTGCTCTTATTTTCTGCACAACACTAGGACTACAGGGTATACCAGAAGTCTCAATGTCCTTTTAAACATTCATAGTTAAAAAACTTCAATAAGACTTCTTGGATACCTTGTAGTCTGTATATATGGGACTTTGATTTCTTTGAAGTACGTGCTTAGTAGTGAGAACACTAAATTAAAAAGATTACTACCTTTTCTCACATGATTCTAGAAATTGTTTTCTCCAACTTTCCAACAGTATTTTAATATGTCTGCCTTTCAACAGCCTCTCCAACATTAACCATATCCATGCCATAGGTTCAAGTACTGATAATGTTTATTGAATGTGTGTGAATATGTGTATATACATATTCCATAGCCCCAATTTTAATATTAAGGAATACTTAATATTAAGGAAATTTTAACTATTGTCTTCAAGTTTTTGCTTCTCAGTTTATTCATGATGCATCTCATGTTTCTCATCTCTCTCCTTCTGGAACAATCCCTTCCCTTGAAAGGTTGCTCCCATTCCCTTTACCTCTAATAATTGTAAGAGAGAGAAAGACTGTCATATCCAGAAAAACCTCAACACCGAGTAGATTTAGAGAAATATCCATTATCAGTGAATAAAAATGGAGGAGTATGATCCAAATTATTGATCCTGGAAGCTTACAGAACCAGTCCAAATTCCTTAAAAAATTATCATGCATATGACATTAAGAGAAGATCTTAAAGAAAGAGGAGGACAACTCTTGTTGGAAGGTAGATAGCATGAGGTATCTCTAGCATTTTATGGTTCAATTAGGGATAGAATTCACCTGTAAGTTGCTGATTAATCTCTTGATCTCCTTCTAGAATAATGTAGTGGAAAAAAATGTCAGACTATGAGAAGAAAGATGCTAGTCTTGTCATTTACCTGCTGTATAAACCAGGAATAATCACTTTAACTGTGAGAGACTACATCCTCATCTTTAAAATGGGACTGCAAATACTTGATTTTAACTTGAGGAAGCTGAGTGGGGGCAATGAAAATTGAAATTGGGAAGACCTGAGTTAAAATCCAGATTCAGACATTTACTAGCTTTATGATCCTAGTAAGTCATTTAACCTCTTTCTGCCATAAGCTTCCTTATCTACAAAATAGGAACAATAACAGCACTCAAAATCCCAGAATTGTTGTAAAGATAAAATGAGGTAATATATGTAAAACACTTTACAAACCTTAAAGTACTATATAAAAGTGCTATATAAATATACTAATATTATTGTTAACATTATTGTTACATTAAAGAAAAACCTTTGTAAATCTTATAATTCTCCATAGCTGCAGCTTGTGGTGATGATGATGATGATGATGATGATGATGATAATTGTCAAATTTTCTGTTTAGTTCTGTTTTTTTCCGCAAGAATGCTTGAAAGTCGTCCACCTCATTGAATGACCATATTTTCCCTGGAACATTGTACTCAATTGTGCTGGGTAGGTGATTCTTGGTTTCAATCCCAGCTCCCTTGATCTTCGAAATATCATATTCCAGGTCCTTTGATCCCTCAGCGTAGAAGCTGCCAGATCCTGGGTTATCCTAATTGTGTTTCCACAGTATTCAAATTGTTTTCTCTTGGCAGCCTGTGATATTTTCTCTTTTAATTGTGGATTCTGGAACCTGGCAATAACATTTCTAGGAATTTACTTTTGGGGATCTTTTTGAAGAGGTGATTGGTGAATTCTTTCAAATTTTATTTTGCCCTCTGATTCTAAAACATCAGGGCAATTTTCTTTGAGAATTTCTTGAAGGATGATTTCCAAGTTCTTTTTTTCATCATGGCTTTCAGGTAAACCAGTAATTTTCAAATTGTCTCTCCTGGATCTATTTTCCAGGTCAGTGGTTTTTTTCAAGAAGATATTTCACATTGCTTTCTATTTTTTCATTGGTTTGTAACTGTTTAATAGTATCTTGGTTTTTCATAAAGTCATTAGCTTCCACTTGCTCCACTCTAATTCTGAAGGAATTATTCTCT
>CM053593.1:285957594-285977295 GCA_028646575.1 Pseudocheirus occidentalis | reverse complement strand
GGTTTGAGATGTGCTGGACCCTGTGAATTTCAGTGTGTGCCAGGGATTGCCCTGAGGACAGGACAAGGACCTGGGAGCTGTCTGCTTCTGAATCCAGGTGATTGTTTGGCAGATTCAGGAGGGACCTGGGACCAGGGAAGAGGATCCAGGGAATCAGAAAGACCACCCAGAGTATAGATAAAGAAAAGGCCTCCCATTGGACAAAACTGAGGTTTGCTGGACACCAAGGTGTAGAAAGTTTGTGTGGTTTTCTAATGACTGTATTAGTGACTAATGATATTTAGTAATTGGGAATCTAGCTTAGTGACTGACTGCTAGATGAGTGATTGATTAAGTTAATGGTTGCTCCATGAGTGGAAGATTGGTATATTGTGAATTGATTAATTGAATCTTTAAGTGAGAAGGGTTTCCCCCTTAGAGAGACCAGGTGATTATTCTTTTGTTAATTGATTGATTGAATCTTTAAAGGAAAAGGGTTTCCCCCTTAGGGAAACCAGGTGATTCTTCTTTTGTTGCTTGTTCTAAATATTGTGGCCACTGTAGTGAAAACTGTGTGGCCATTCTAATGTTAAGCTGTTATGAACACTATATTGTGACTTTCTATTATAAGATGTAATATTGAGAATATTATATCGTGAAGGTTGTACTGAACCTTAATCTGTAATGGAATAAACAGAGTGTTCACTATTACCGTGTAATCTGAATCTTTAAAGCTGTTCACAGGAGCATACTTCTGGGAATCTGCTGGTGCTTGGCTTTACAAGGTAGCATTTATTTGACTTTTTAAGGAAACCAGGATTCCAGGAGATCGAGGTGAGGAGGAAGAGTCTTTAAGGAAACAGGGATGCAAGACATGAGCAATAGTGAGGGCAAAGGCACCAAGATGGCATACAGAGCATTGAATGTGAGGAAGTATCTGTAGCTCTTTTGTTGAATTTTTACATTCCACGTTTTAATAATTATTAGTGAACACTTATCTCTTTTACATACTTCTTGCTATTATGTCCTTCTTGACCATATGGATGGGAGTCACAATACTCTTCCTGATGACTGTACTTGTCATCAATGGTCATCTTGTCCTCTATGCAGAACACAGAAGCAGGCAGAAACTTGTTGAGGGCCTTCACCTGACAAGGTATTATTGCTTAAAATGGATATGTATTTAACTGAATTGAACTGAAGGAATTTAGGGATGTGAACCTAGACCAGTAAGGCCAGGTTCAAAATCTAAAATGATTTTTCAGTAGAAATAATTATACTAGGATTTATAGTGACAACATTTACTCCTGGTAGTGTGAGGCATGCTAAAATGACATGATCAAATTTTCTCTTTGGTGGAAAATTCCACACAGTGAAAATATTTCTTTATCTGTGCAAGATATGCATGATGAAAAGTTCCAAAATGTCAAAGTCTCACCTGAAAATTTAGAGGAAGGAACAATAGCACAGCTCTATTTGGAAATGTTTTCAAGGTTTTACTCAAAACCTGAACTTCTTTGCAATTATTTATTGACATGGATGTATTTCACTGTTTTCTGTAAAATATTGACTGGTAGGGTGGAGGAAGAATGGTGAGTCATTAGATAATTAAGGAGGGAATTCCATTGCACTTATTATTTATTGACAATAAAAATAAAAGTCTTTGAGACTGGTCACATTAAACATTATCCTTAAGCCTCTATCCAACAATGTGGCTCTTAAACATTCATAAAAAATATACAAAATTTCCTGAAAGATTTAACAGTGATAAGTGTATTCTATGACCTTCCTTATCATTAAAATCAACTCCATCTGAAAGCATAAAGCAAAGAAACATATTTTTGCCAAAGCTATCTTCCACTGTAGTGGAGAAGATTCAACTAAAGGCTAAGAAACATTCCTTCTAGATGTTGGGATCATTCAGATGCTCCTATTTGTGGATGCCACTATGGCAATTACATCAGACTGTAACATTGCAGAGACTCCTATGTAACCTGATTCTTCACCACTCAAAAACATTTGGCCTAACCATCCACACAAGGAACCATCCACACAAGTAGATGAAAAATGTCTATTGTTCAGACATGAAGTTAGAGGTCTTACTACAATAGACAATGAGTTAAATCAAAAATTAAATAGCAAAGACAATGAAATGTTAGATTATCTAAGAGAAACTATGGAGCTCCTTTAATAACCACTAACTTCTCCCTGAAGAGAAAGTTCATGTGTTTAATATCAATACTCTACCCATGTTGCATGGCTATGAGTTGTGAAACAATATAGTCCTGAGAAATCAAAACTTGGTACCACCCTGCTGTGTGTATGTAAGGAAAAGTCCCAGAAAGGAAGGGTCAGAATTTCTTGGGAACAGCATCTGGAGGCAGAGCAGCTACAGCAGAGAAATCAGAATCAAGAACAGAGTTGGGATTTCCTGAGAACTTGGGGTGATGGAGCATCTTCTGAACAGGAGCCCAGGAGCCCCTCATTTCCCCCAGGCTGGACAAGGTGATTCTCATTTTTTTTAACATTCTGCAGAAGACTGAGGAAGCATGACTGGGATGTTGAGACTGTGTCTGTTTGTGGTTTAGTTGAGCCTTGAATTCCCGGGAACAGAAATTATGAAGGATTTGAGATGGACTGGACTCTGTGAACTTTAGTGTGGAGCAGTACTTACATAGAGAGCTGGACAAGGAACTGGGAGAAGTATGGCTTTGAATCCAGGTGACTATTTGGTGTATTGAAGTAGGAGTTGCCTGACTCAAGTCAAGATGAAGTCAAGTCAAGTACTCTCTGGGTACTGAGTAACAAAGAAATTGTAGTTTACTAGTGACCTAGGAGTGGAGGGTCTGTGTATATTCTTTTATTTTTAATTTTTTATTGATTTGTTTCTTTACTTTTAGTTTACAAGATTCAGTTCCACAATCCCTTGAGTTTCAAATTTTCTGCCCTCCACCCTCCACCCATCCCCCCCCCACCCACATGGCAGCATTCAATCAAGTATAGAATCTGCAAATACTTTCACATTAAACATTAGTCTGGTTGTAAAGAATGGTTGTAAGTGATGGAATGAACAATGGGAAAGAGGAAACAAGACCAAATATGGAAAAGAAAGAGAGTATATAGTTTGCTTCAGTCTGCATTTAAACTCTGTTCTTTCTAGATCTTTTTCTGAATGTAGACATCTCCTTCCATCCTAAGTCTTTTAGAGTTGTCTTATAACCTTGTGTTGCTGAGAAGATTCCAGTTTATTGAAGTTCATCATCACACATGTTGTTCTGTCATTGTGTACAAATGTCTCCTGGTTCTGCTCTTCTCACTCAGCATCAGTTCAGATAAGCCTCTCCAGGTAAATATGAAGTCCATCTGTTCCTCATCTCTTATAGCACAATAGTATTCCATTACATTCATATGCCACAACTTCTTTAGTCATTCCCCAATTGATGGTCATCCCCTTAATTTACAATTTTTTGCCACCACAAAAAGAGCTACAATAAATATTTTTGTACATAAGGGTCTTCCTTCCACTTCTATGATCTCTTTGGGATACAACCCTATAAGTGGTATTGTTGGGTCAAAGGGTATGCAATTTTTGTATAGGTCTTTGGGCATAGTTCCAGATAGCTCTCTAGAATGGTTGAATCAGTTCACACCACCACCAACAATGCATTAGTGTTCTAATTGTTCCACATCCTCTCCAGAATTTGTCATTTTCCTGTTTTGTCATCTTAACCAATCTGGCTGGTGAGATGTGGTACCTCAGAGTTGTTTTGATTTGCATTTCACAAATCAATAGTGATTTAGAGCATTTTCATATGCTTTTAGATATCTTTAATTTCTACCTCTGAAAATTGCCTGTTCGTATCCTTTGACCGCTTATCAGTTGGGGAATGACTTGTATTCTTATAGATTTGACTCAATTCCCCATATATTCTAGAAATGAGGACTTTATCTGAGACACTGGTTGTAAAATTTATTTCCAAATTTCCCACTTCCCTCTTAATTTTGGTTACATTGGCTTTGTTTGTACAGAAACTTTTCAATTTAATGTAATCGAGATTATTCATTTTGCATTTTATAATGTTCTCTAACTCTTTTTTGGTCATAAAGTGTTCCCTTCTCCATAAATCTGACAGGCAAACTATTCTTTGCTTCCCCAGATTGCTTACAGTATCAGCCTTTATACTGAGATTGTGCACCCATTTAGATTTGATTTTGGTATATAGAGTTAGATAATGGTCTATGCCTAGTTTCTACCATATTGTATCTCAGTTTTCCCAGAAGTTTTTGTCAAATAGTGAGTTCCTATCCTCAAAACTGGGATCTTTGGATTTATCAAACAATAGATTACTATAGTCATTGACTCAAAAGAGTCTTGTGTACCCATTCTATTCAGTTGATTCACTACTCTATTCCTCAGCCAGTACCAAGTAGTTTTGATGACTGCTGCTTTATAATAATGTGTATTTTCTAATGATTGTACTTAGTGATTAATTATATTAGAAATTGATTACTGAATAAGTGACTGAAATGAGTTAACTTAGTGTGTCCCATGACTGGAAGACTTTGACTATTGTACTCTGAGACAACTGAATGACTGAGTAAGGAGGTAACCCTTTTTTAGGGATGATTTTTTTTCATTAATGTGTTTATTTACTTTTAGTTTACAAGATCCAGTTCTACAATCCCTTGAGCTTAGGGATGATTGAATGTACTAAATGACTATACTTTGTTGAAAACTATTGTGACTATTTTGGTGTAAACTATGTGGCTATTTTAATGATAAACTGTTGTGAATACTATATTGTGATTTTCTGTGATAAGTTGTAATATTGTGAATGCTATATCATGATTTTCTGTAAATGTTTTGCTTTATTTATTACGGAATAAATGGAGTGTTCATTATACTGTGTAATCAGAATCTTAAAAGCTGTTCACAGTAGCATTATTGTGGAAATCTTCTTGTGGATGGCATTACACACCCAGAGGGCAATAATGCATGCAAGCAGGCTACTATACATAATAAGTAATGAGTTACGAAGAAGAACCAAAAGATGCCATTAAATAAATGTATGATGGAAAAAGAAGATGGACTGGTCATGTGATGAGAGTGAATGATAATCATTGGATGGCCTATTTGTTCCTTTGGTGCCATCTCAATATCAAGAGAAAATTGCAATCAATATCTTTGGAAGAAATATCAATTTAGATGACACTAAAGATCCATTTCAACATTTTTGTGTGTTAGGTCTGAGGGAGAAAGTTGTTATTGGCCCTTTCCCATGGATTCTGAAAAAGTTTTCCATGAGGATTTATATTTGAGATGAGCCTTAAAGAATAAATAAAAACTACCAGTCAAAGATGGAAAAAGGACCACTCTCTAAGACAAGGGAATAGCATAAGCAGAGGTGGATGTACAAAATAAAAAGGAACATTCACAGGCAGAGCTCCAGTGAGAAAAGAGCATAAGAAACAGGGAGGAGAGCAATAAGAGAAAAGACTGGAGAGATAGGGTAGCACCAGATTGTGAAGGCCTTGGATAGTAGCAAAGGAATCTGGATTTCATTCAGTTGATAGATAATAGATATTGACAAGAGCCAATGACAATTTTTGAGCAAAGGGGTGATTAGATCAATGAAAAAGGAAGATTATTTTGTCAGTGGTAGGAAAGTTAAATTGAATGATGGCAGGAAAGTGGACAAGGAAGTTTATTAAAATAGTCCACAAAGGTACAAATGAGTTCCTATTGTAGTGTGGTTATAGAAGTAAGAGCAGGAGACAAATTTAAGTAATAAAACTGAATTCAGAAGTTTCAGTAACTGATTTGATTTGAGAAGTGAAGGAGAAAGAAGAATCAAAACATAATCCCAGGTTTCAAAAATGGGAGACTGTGTAAATTGTATCACTAGTGGCAGATGCAATAAGAGAAAGAAAAGCAGGTTGAGGTAGAAAGATAAGAAACTATGAAACTTGAGGAACTGGTTCACATGGTATATGAAGGAAACTGTTATACCTTATCAGTACCAGAAAGACAAACAATTATAATTATATGCCTACTTTCACACATGCACACACACACACACACACACACATACAATCTGGGTGTGTGGAATTCTTAGAAAATCACTTTTCATATTAGTAGTATAGCAGTCCCTCTGGACTCATTGTTCCAACTTTAATATCCATTGGAAAGTTGGGTCCCTAGAGGGGAAATTGCTACTTTTAATTAGGGATTCTAGGAGTATTGCTAAAGGGTTGTTTCTTTGAATGTTATCATTCCCAAATTCTTATTTGGTGCTGCCCAGTTTCCACCCCAACATCAATGAGCCATTAGCTTCTAGAAATGGTTGATTATTGAGAATGTAGAGTGTAGTTGCAAACTTTACTTCCCAAACTGGTGAAAATGTGCCTCACTCTCTCCCTGGAGAGTAGTCTCCAACATAAAAAAACAATGGGAGTAAGGACATAATGTAGAGAAGACATATGGCTAATGGCTACCTCCAAACTTCTGGTACTGAAAAGCCTATTCTTATTTTATTAAATCCCCATGAGATTACTATTTGGTGCATCTCTCTGCTGGATTTGATGACTAAACATCTTCTAGAGTCCATAGCCATTATTCTTCTCCATAATAAGGGATCATGACAATTTAAGCCATGATCATTTTCAAGGGAGTAGCTTTCCTCACCCATCTGTATTCACATCCTTGATTACTCCAGGGGACTCAATTGCCAACTCCAGTCCCTGGACTGGACCTCTTTAATGTTTCCAATTGGGCTTCAGAATTCATTGGCTTCCTATGAATTAGATGTATATGTATATGTATAATGTATTAGAACACTCATTCACTGAAGATCAGGAAAGAATAAACAGAAAAGAAATGTACTCATGACCATTGGGTGGAGAGAGAGGTCAACCACTCTTCTTCTACCAAGAAACTCAAAGTAATTCTCTAAAGCTATCAGGAAGAAAAATTATAATGAACAAGAAAACAACAATTACTAACCCATATGCTAGTTTTCCTTTCTATATTGAATTTTTATGAAGGTAATATATACAGGCCCATCAAAAGTATCTTTGATCTAAGGAATGGTGAATTTTTGCAAGTGATATTCCACTGTGGATGAAATTTTTACCATCTCACAACTGAGTAAAAGATATAAGGAGTACAATATTTTATTGTATTTATTTTTTGTTAATTATAAACAATGAATGAAATAATAAAGAAATCTTTAAGCTTGGTTAAGTAAAATGTTATCTTAAAGGCTGTGTCCAATAAGATGACTCCATGTATTCATCAAAATTGTACAAGATCATTTAAAAGATTTAACAAAAGAAATAAACTGGAATGATGTGACCCTCCCAATCTTTAATATCAGACAAAGCATAATGCATATAAAGAAAACTTTGTCCTGTAAACTGAATTCCAACTCAGTTTCTCCTGAGCCATCAGTCATTCCAGCTCTAACTCCAACTAGAAGACTTTTCATTATCATACTAACCCTCTGTCATTATGGTCTTTATGTACTGAACTGGAATCAGCCAAGAAATATCTGTTCGTGTCCTACATAACTCTCAAGAAAGGGCAAATCTGAGCATGTTCAAAAGACTGTGCTGATCAAACACCCTCCACACTCCACACTTCACATATAATGTTTGCTCAATGAATAAATATTTGTTGTTGAAA
Source organism: Pseudocheirus occidentalis (assembly GCA_028646575.1). NCBI lineage: Eukaryota > Metazoa > Chordata > Mammalia > Diprotodontia > Pseudocheiridae > Pseudocheirus > Pseudocheirus occidentalis. The sequence continues at coordinate 285,969,632 of CM053593.1, read as the reverse complement.
TTAGTATTATTCTCCTCCTTCTTTATCTCCTGCTCTGAAAAAAAAAATATCATTGCAACCTTCCCTTTAAGCAACAATAAGTAAAAAACATTCAGAAATTAAAACAAACTTAATTTGATTAAAATAAAATTCTGTGATCAAGTGACAGGTGGTCTGTACCACAAAAGCCTCACATAACACTTCATTGTTTATTTACTTGAAAGAGAGAAGAGGGGAGTGAGACATTACCTTCATGGAACCTAAACTGTGTGTAGCAGGGAAGCGGCTTTCTCTAAAACAACCATGACACAATGTTTATGGGAAAGCTATTTTCATAATGTTTAGTACAAGGTAGTAGAATTAATCCCTAAGTGGAGTCATGTTTATTTATTGCTAGTGGTTTGAACTGTACTGTATCTGACCTTTCTTCATTAGAAGAAGGAAGTCTCAGCTCTTTTCAGATACCCACTCTTCTAAAAGACCTATCAGCTAGCTGCTATCAGTCAGAAAGCAGAGACTTTATAAAACTGAACTGCCAAGGAAGGTGTCAAGGAGTCAAAAAATTGGCACCATTCTCAGCTCCAACATGAGACTTTTGGGGGGGGGGGTACATATGTGTATGTATGTGTGTATACATACACATATACATATATATGTATGTACATATGTGTGTATATGTGTGTTATTTGGTGAGCAAATTGAAGGCTATGGAACTGCCTCAAACATGCCAACCTTCTCCACATTTTATCCAGATTTGTCCACATGACACATTAATGAAGCAATAGGAAGCAAAGGGATGTGAGGCAGACCAGTAAAATCCATTTACACACTGGGGCTGGTTGCTATGATGACTTTGTCCCTACAGTTCAACTGCATTCAAGAAATTCCCATCGTGAGCCTTGCAAATAAGCCATATGGAAAATCTGGGCATGAACCTTTTTTTTTCTGTTTGCTACTTCATCAACTGAGCAGTTTTGACACCTATGCTAATAACAGAGGCCATATATCTCTTGTAAAAACTGTCACTAGGTTGGACATAAAGACACATTTATGTAGTACTGTGAAGACTCCAGAGGGCTTTCCTTATAAGAAACCAATGAGTTAGGTTAAACAAATGTTATTATTCCCATTTCACAGACAAGGAAACCAAATTTTGGAAAGGTTTAATGACTTACACAATGAACACTCAGATGAAATTTTTGCCTGAGTTGTAGATAGATCGGTCCCCCAAAAAGCATACATTTTTTAAATGCACAGTAAAATAATATAAAGAAAAAAGGAAACACAATCTATAACAATTTATTAAAGGTAGAAAGATGTAGAGAAAGCAATTTCTAGGTTCTCCTATGCCTTACAGAAAGGATATGTAAGGAGGAGGTTGAAAGTAAACAGCCACACAGTTAAGAGTGAAAAGGCACTACCTTGCTGCTCGTCTAGGGAAAAGGAAAAAAAGGGGAGCAGGAAGGAGGAAGTTGTCTTTATTCATTGGAGAGAACTTTTTAAAACTATCCACAGATAGTTTGAATTTGGTTGCTCTAAATTAAACACAATAAATGATAGCACAAAATGGTAGACAATGTTAATGAAATGATGAAGCTTAATACTGTTTTCTCAGTAGCTAGAGTCTCATTATGTTCAGCTGAAGACTAGCTAAGAAACTTTAGAATTCTATTAATATTTTAGCTTTTTATGTATGTCTCACAAAACAAAAAGCATTAGTTCCTTTGACTGTAGATCACAGTTCAGCTAAGCATCAACTGATATCACTAGATATATCAACCTTAAATAGCAAAAATAAGGCTGATATTTCTCAAAAGGAAAATGGTAACTTTCTATATTCTTATATAGTCATAGAACTTAATTGGTCGTCTAACTGCTTTTTATGGATAGGGATATATTTCATATATCCTCCTTCCTGGCCCTCTCCCATCTGTAATTTGGCTTCCACTGACATTTCCAGTCTTATCTCTCTACTACTTACCCACACAAAGCCTCTACTTCAATTTCATATCCTTACATAATATTCCTCAAATATTCTCTGTGCTTTCATGCCTCCACAATTTTGCTCATGTTTTTCCACATGTTTACCTAGACTCTACTCAGTCTATCCTACAAAATTCTGTTCATATCCAACCTTCAGCAAAATCCTTCAATGGTTATCCAGCTACCCTGAAATTCTCCACCCACCTCCAGACTGAAATGAATTCTTTATCTTCTATGATAATCCCCAAATTACAGAATCATAAAGTTATGAGACCCAAATTCATCTAATTTTAACCATTCATTTTCTATACAAGGAACTCAAAACTTAAGAGGATAAAGAAATCTGTCCAAATCACATAGTTAATAAGTTACAGAAAGAATTAGAATTTAGGTCTCCTAAGTACTGATCCATTGCTTCTTCTGCTATATCATGCTCTCTTGTACAGTCATCAGTTATGAACCATGATTTGTGGCATCTATTTTATGGTTATCTTCAAAAAACAAATTTAATTAAAAACAACACTTATTAAAGGTTTACCATGTGTCCCTATAGCCTATCCTTTGAGGCACTAATTTGTCTTCTATGCGAAAAGCAAATTAGATGTTCAATGACCTCAGAAAATTCTGAGATTGTGTTCAAATAAACACTATAATTTTCAATCATTTAATCCCCAAGGTAATCTACAGTTTCTAATATTTTTGAGACCTTAATGGGTAATTGAAGACCAAGTTGCATATCTAGTGATTCCAATCAGTTTGGAACTACAATTATAATCACTTTTCTGAAAGAAGTACTAGTTGGATTCATTCAGTCATTAGTATCTACAAGAATTAAAAGAAATATAATATTTCCTTTTCTTCAAGTGAAATATAGTAACATAATACTTCTCTCCAACTGAGAAAGGGAAAAGTACTCCTTTCTTTCATGTTCATATATACTATTTAGAGGAATTGATATAAGATGCCATGGAGAAAACAAAATGAGAGACCATAAATTGTGCTTTTGATGAGGATAAGATTAACTATGAAAAATGATGAAGACTTGAATGAAGGACTAAATAAGGTGTCATACATCTGGCAAATTTAATTTGAAAATTATATTCTATGCTATCAAAATCATGTTTTATGGCTTCTGTTCTGATTTCTCCACTGAAACTTCTAGTTTAAGATGCTCCAGCAAGGAACCGGTATTATAGAACTGTAATTCAGGGAGAAAATTCAACCTCTTTGAATATGGATATCTAGGAATCTTCTGTACAGAGATGATAGTTGAACCAATAGGAGCTGATGAAATCATCAAAAGTGATAATATATATAATTCATTGTTGGTAGAGCTGTGAGCTGATCCAACCATTCTGGAGAGCAATTTGGAACTGTGCCCAAGGGCTATGAAAATGTGCATATCCTTTGATCCAAAAATACCACTTCTAGGGCTATATCCCAAAGAGATCACCAAAATGGGAACATGACGCACATGTACAAAAATATTTATAGCAGTTCTTTTTGTGGTGACCAAGAACTGGAAATTGAGGGGATGCACATCAGTTGTGAATAGTTGAATAAGTTATGTTATACTAACATAATGGAATGTTTTGTGCTATAAGAAATGATGAATAGGAAGACTTCAGAAAAATATGGAAAGTCTTATATGAACTAATCCTTAATGAAGTGAGCAGAACCAGAACATTGTACATAGTAACAACACAGTGTGCAATGATTTACTTTGATAGACTTAGCTCTTCTCAGCAATGCAAGGACCTAAAACAATTCCAAAGGACTCATGATGGAAAATGCCATCCACATCCAGAGAAAAAACTATGAAACTTGGAATGCAAAGTGTTCTATTTTCTTTTTTGGTTGGGTTTTTTTGGTTCTCTTTCTCACGGTTTCTCCCATTCATTATAATTCTTCTATGCAACATGACTAATGTGAAAATGTATTTCATAGAAATGCATGTGTAGAGCCTATATCAGATTGTATGCCATCTTGGGAGTAAGGGGAGAAGGAGGATGAGAAAATTTAAAACTTATGGAAGTGTATGTTGAAAACTAAAAATAGATAAATTAACTAATAAAAAAGAACACCAAAAATGAGTGATAGTGCAGAAGACAAAGAGAACAGGGTCTACAATTGAGCCATGAAGAAAACACATAGTTAGGGTGTATAATGTAGAAGAAACAAAGTAGGAATAATCAGACAGGTAGGAGAAGATCTGAAAAAAAAGAGTATTGTCATAAAAACCTAGAGAATAGAGAACATCTAGGACAGGAGTGGGGAATCTATAGCCTCAAGGACACATATGGCCCTATAGGTCCTCAAGTATGGTTTTTGACTGAATCCAAAATTCACAGAACAAATCCTTTCAATAAAAGAATTTGATCTGTGAAGTTTGAATTCAGTTAAAGGCTACACTATAGGACCTAGAGGGCTACATGTGGCCTCAAGGCCACAGGATTCTAAAAGCAGGTAAGCAAGAGTTTCAAATACTATAGACTTCAAAAAGAATGAAGGTGGAGAAAAGACCAGAAGACTTGACTATTAACAGTGTTTTTACTTTGGAGAAAGTATTTTTAAGCTGCATGATGAGATTGAAACAGCATCATAAAGCATTTTTAAGAGAATTAGAGGAAATGAATAAGTGACAATGATTACAAACAGTTTTTGTTCAAGTTCAAGTGAGAAGGGGAAAAGAGATGTGGAATGGTAATTGGATGGGAAGGTAAACCCACACAAGGATTGTTTAAAGGATAGGCTAGTTAGCAGCTGTGTGCGGCAGGGGAGGAGGCAATAGATTGAAAGAGACACAAAAAGTAGAGGGTAGGAATAATAATGTGAATAAATTTGAGCATTTTAGTATTTTTGGGAAGTGAACATGAATTTCAGATTCTGTTACATTCAACAACCATTCATCAAGCATCTACTATATGCAAGGCTCTGGGGGAACAAAAAGGATCCATGTCCCCAAGTAATCTACTTTCTACTTGAAGTCAAGGAATGGAAAAGGTAACTCATAGATATCTCCAGAGTAACTTTACCTTGTGTTTCCTTACCAGCAGTGCTATGGAGTGTTAAAACTGACTTTGCTTTTTCTTCCCACCCTTAAAAATGTGCTAATTAAGTGGTAAATCTGCCTAAAATAAAAACAGCAGTAAGAAAAAGAAAAACTGAAAGATCAGATAATAGAAAAATAGATTATCAGTCCCTGAATATTTGATATCTGGCTGCACTTTTACTTCAAAATACATTCAGACAGTGTGCTTTCTAAAATATAAAAAAATGGTTTGGTTAGAAAAAATAAATAATCATAAAATGCATAACTGTGAATTGTGCTCCAAATCAAACTTTGATTAAAATGAATAAATAAGTGATATCTGAGTTTCGGTACTAAATAACAAGATAAAACAGTTTGGTTTCTTATTAGTCAATTCAGGATATGCATCATTTAAATAGATAATAAAAAATAGGTTTTTGAAGAAGTCTTAAAGCCATCCAGAGTGAAAGAAAGAAGCTAGAAGAACTGCCAAAGATGAGTAAAAAAATGCTAAAGTAGGCTCAAAAAAGAATGAGTCAAAGGCTATGTCTATGCAGTGCCAAAACAAATACTTGAAAAGTGAAACCTTTAGTCAATCAACTGGTTGTTTTGTCTACATTAAACCAAACAACTGGTTTGACCTTATTTTTTCCATTGAATTGACTGAATGGAGTAGTTGTTTTGAAATTGTGTTGACACAACCATAGTGAAGAAAAGAGTAAAGGAAAGCAAGTCAAGAAGATATTTGGCCTCCAAAGAAAATTTTTACCTCCTCCAAGCAAGACTAGAGAGATGAGATAACAGTGGGTTGTGGATGGAAATGGGAGCAACTTTTATGGACAGAAAAATATCATAAATAAGAAAAAAATAAATATAAAATTGAAGATTGAAAGCAGTGGTTGCAGAAAAGTCAAGTAACTTTTTACCTAGAATTTGGAAGACTTTTGTTTGATAGTATGCAAAAGGAAAGACTGGTATTAGAGAACTAAGTTGGGAAAAGTTTAATATAGACAATTATAAAACCAAGTTGAAGGGTTAGAACCAATGAAAGGATCTGGTTTTTGTCTTCTGTGCTTTTAAATAAAGGTTACATTTATGCTTCCTTGTCACATTTACAATGCTATCTTAATGTCCCATAATGATAGTCATTTGCCCATCTATTCTCCTTTCTGATTGGTCGGCCATCAAGTCTCTCCTCCAGGAAGAAGTGCATTACAGTAAGAAAATGTAAGTGAAATAATAGTCTCTTTATTCAAATATTGGGTGGAAGCAGAATCATCTTTCACAAAGAAGAATGTTATCAAAACAACCCAAGATTTTAAAATTGCTTCATAAATATTTTGAAAAAAAATCTTTGGGTAGAGACAACTTGTGTGTAGAAATTCTGCTTGCAAGAAATATTTTTAAGCCATTCTTTTTGAGAAAAGTGTAGGAAAGGACATGAAGGATCTGCCCAGAAATACCAAGGTAAGACATGGACCAGGAGAGTGAGGGAAGGAAGTCTTTACAATATAGCTACTTTAAATAGAACTTATGTAAGGGTACTCTGAGTTCCATGTCCATTGATCAATAAATACATATAATTCCAGAAGATCTGAACTATATTAATCTTGATGTTTTCATCATAAATGAAACCAGACAACAAAAGATAATTACAGCTAAATATAAGGAAGCATTTCTGATCTCCCTTGATGAGACAAGGTTTATAGAATTGGTTTTCTCATGTCTAAAGTAAACTAGAAACATAATTGCATGTGAGTTGGTTATTTCATATTACATTGTTTATGATGAGTATCTTCAGAAAGACTAGCATCAAAATAATTGTAGTTTATAAACTACATTTATATAGTTATGAGTTTAATACAGATAACAGGAGTTCTATATAAAGAACCTGATACAACAATGAAAAGCAAATCACCATATAATTCAATATTCAATGACACCAAAGAAAAAAGTAGGCATTAACATGACAAACATGTATTAGAAATACCATACATGAGAGAGAAATGAGAGTATAAAAGGCTTGTAGAATACACGAAAGCCTCACACCTATATATCACAAAATACTTTCCTTGAAGAAATAGCAGGGGAAGTGTTCGACTTCATGAGCACCAAATAGCAATACACCAAAAATAAAAAAGATTATTTAACTACAGAGAAAATGACTGATTATTGAAGTGTGATTCTACAATATGAAGTCCAAGCACCAACTTTTTAGAGTAAATATTAAAATTAAAGCCAAACTAGAGGAAAAATTGTAAAGATATAACGTATAATTGATGGAACTCTAGTCTGACCTATTTAAACAAGATTTTGATTCCCCAAAATAGGAAATGGATAAAATCACAAACCGATATTGGTACAAAGTATCCTTGTACTTAACAAAGTATAACCAATACAAATCAAGTGCCACAATAAAGAAGAAAATAAGAGCCTAAAAATTACTTTTAGCCAAGCATATTACCATCCTGTCAGTTGGAAAGACAAGACAGCCAAACACAACATGTTTAGAGTATAAATTGTAAAATACTATAGTGGATTATTATAAGCAGTATTACCTCATAAAATAGCAAGAAACAGATGGTAAAATGAGTTTCCAGAATGTTTGGCAAGAGACAAGTGTAAAAAGGGTGTAAAGTTGCTCCAGGAACATATTTCTCTATTACTCTCTGAGTGAAAGATAATTTAATTGGCTCCACCCCCCAAACATATGAAGCCCTTATTTTTCCATCAATCCAACTATTAATCACTCAGACTTTATATCATTAATGGGTAAAACGGTATTTATTATACAGTTACCAGGTATTATGCTAAGTATCATTAGAGAGAACAAAAATTATTTGCTTAAAATAACAATTATTGTGATATCAAGAAAATTTATGGCAGTGGGGTAGAGCCAAGATGGCATAGTAAAGGTAGTGACTTAAATTCCCCTCCAAACAACTTAAAATAACACCCCTACATGAATTTTGGAGAGGCAGAAACAAAAAGAGTAGGGTGACACAATTTTCTAGCCCAAGACAATGTAGAAGGTTGACAGGAAATCTCTCACTGGGGTGAGAGTGGAGTGCAGTCTAGGGCTGGCTGAACAGGTAGCAAATCAGCAGTAGGCCTTGGGGGTAACTGAATGGGCAGCTGAGGCTTCTGGAGCTTTCATATCACAGACTGTAAGGTCTTCTAACAAATGGTCAGAGAGAGACTACAGGAGACCCTTTGCTGACACGAGGAGCACACAGTTCTGAGTCATAGTCCCAAGGTAAGGAGGAGCACTAGCACACCAGAACATATAGCTGTAGTGGAACAGGAATCCTAATGACATTTCTAAGATTCACAAGAGTGCTTATGATCATTCATAGAGTAGAGTACAGGAGAGGAGAGCAGTGACCACACCTCTACTTAGATCATACACCATGGAAAAAACTCACTTATAGACCAACAAAACTAGCTCTGAAAACAGCAGCACAAAAAATCCTGAAGCTTGGGACAGTACCCCCTCCACCTCAGGAGCAGAACCCAACATTAAAAACAATAATAATAAAGAAAGAGGTTGGGAAAAAATGAACAAACAACAACAACAATAATAATAAAACACCCTGACCATAGAAAGTTGCTATGGTGACAGGGAAGACCTAAACACAAATGCAGAAAAAGAAAACAAAGTCAAAACAGCTACATCCAAAGAATCAACTAAAAATACAAATTGGTCTCAGACCCAAAAGAATTTGTGAACAAGCTCAAAAAGGGTTTTAAAATCAAATAAGAGAGGTAGAAGAAAAATTGGGGAAGAGATGATAATGATACAAAAAAGTCATGAAAAAAGAGTCAATAACTTGATAAAGAAGGTGCAAAGACAATAAGGAAAATAACACCTTAGAATAGCAGTTCTCAACCTGTGGGTCATGACTCCTTTGGGGGTTGAACAACCCTTTCACAGGGGTCACAGGGGTTGCCTAAGATCATGAGAAAGCACATATTTCCAATGGTCTTAGGAACTAAGACACTGCTCCTCTATCTGTCTCCAGGCAGGTCTGCCCACATGCAGATACACCCACATATGAGTATTAAAGGGTCAGCGAATTAAAAAGGTTGAAAACCACTGCCTTAGAAAAGGGAATACCCAAATGGTAAAAGAGGCACAAAAATCCACTGAAGGGAACTCCTTACAAAGTCAATTGGTCAAATGGGAAAAGACATGTGAAAAGTCGTTGAAGAGAAGAACTCCTTAAAAGCATAATTAAAAAGCAGACAGATGGAAAAATAAGATTTAAAAATCCACTAAAGAAAATAATTCCATAAAAATTAGAATAGGGAAAGTGGAAACTAATAACTACATGAGATAACATCAATTAACAATAAAATAAATTTTAAAATTTCTAAAAATAGAAGAAAATGTGAAATACCTGATTGGAAAAACTACTGACCTATAAAATAGATTGAAGAGAGAGAATTTAAGAATTATTGGACTACCTGAAAGTCATGATTAAAAAAAAAGCTTAGGCATGATCTTTCAAGAAATTCTGAAGGAAAGCAGATCTGATATCCTAGAACCAGAGGGTAAAATAGGAATTAAAAACACTCCACTAATCACTTCCTGAAAGAGATCCCAAAGTGAAAATTTCCAGGAATATTATGGTCAAATTCCAGAGTTTCCAGATCAAGGAGGAAACATTGCAAGCAACCAAAAAGAAATAATTCAAATATCATGGAGCTACAGGCAGGATAACACAAGATATAGAACCTTCTACTTTACCTCTACAGAGGGCTTGAAATATGATATTCTGGAGGGCAAAGCAGTTAGGATTACAACCATGAATCACCTACCCAGCAAAACTGAGTATAGTCACTCAGTGGGGAAAATGGATATTTAATGAACTAGAGGATTTCCAAGCATTCCTGATGAAAAGACAAGAGGTGAATAGAAAAATTTGACTTTCAGATAAATACAAGACTCAACACAAGGACAAAAAGGTAAACAGGCAAGAAAAATTATAAGGGATTCAATGACATTAAACTACTTACATTCCCTACATGGAAAGATGATATGTTTAACTCCTAAAACCTTATTATTATTAAAATATTTAGAAGGGGCATATATAGACACATATAGGTGTGAACTGATATGATGGGATGATATCTAAACAAAAAACCAGAGAGAATTCTAAGAAGATAGTGGAGTAGGTAAGAAAATTCCAAGCTTTCCAGATTTTCCTCCACAAATGAGATAAAATAGCACCTCAGGGCAAACATAGAGCAGTAAAAATAAATAAGAGAAAAGAAGGGTCCTCCTGGAACAATTGGAGAAGATCTGAAGAAAAATTCTGGGAAGTGTTTCAGCCCCTGTGAAGAGTAAACACCTCTAGCCTAGGGGCCAAAAACAACAAATGGCAAACCCTGGGGTTAGCTGGGTTGGGAGACTGCCTTGGTTCCAGCTCTAGGAGCTTTAACCCCTGGGACAGTGAGGGAAGTTGGGTATCAGAGCCAGGGAAGAACAGGGACCTCTGCTGACAAGGAATGCCAGACCTAGCTCTGCCACAACACACCCAATGAGTGCAGAAGCAATGTGGGGGGGGGGAACACTGCTGACTATGGGCACTTACAGGTGGCTGGAGGTCTTGGTTTGGGTTCAAGGTCAGAGAGGAGAAGTGAAGGAGGATCTGAAACCAGAGGCATCATCCCCCTATACCCCAGGAATATAGGTGATTACAAAAATTAAACTATTAAAAATGCACAGGCAAAGGAGAAAGAATCCAACCATAGAAAGTTACTATGGGAATTGACAACAAGCTTCATCTTCGGAGGAGGATAGTGAAGCAAAGAAAGCCTCTTATACTCCAAAGAGTAATGTCAAATGGTCACCTACCCAAAAGAATTCATAGAAGAACTTTAAAAACACTTTAAAGATCAGATGAGAGAGACTGAGGAAAAACTTTAAAAAAAATGAGAACAATGCAAGATTTTGAAAACAAAGTAAACTAATTCGAAAAGGAGATCCAGAATCTTAAGGAAGAAAATGACTCCTTGAAAATCAGAATTTGGCAAGGGGAAGCCAGTGAAGCCATAAGAGAATAAGAAATAATTTTTAAAAACCAAAATATAAAGAATGAAAAAAATAGATGATAATGTGAAAAACCTCATAAGAAAAACAATTGATTTGGGTAACAGATCAATAAGAGAAAACATGAGAATAATTGGACTACTTGAAAGCTATGATTAAAAAAAGAATCTTAATAGAATAATACAAGAAGTAATTAAAGAAGATTGTCCTGAAGAACAAGAAGGGAAGTAGAAATAGAAAAAATCCACCACCTGATTAGTGGTGGATTACAGGTCAATCCCTACCTGAAAGAGATCCTATAAGGAATACCCATAGGAATGTTATAGTCAAATCCTGAAACCCCCAACTTAGGGATAAAATATAATGAGCAACAAGAGAAAAGCAATTTACATATCATGGTGCCACACTTAGAATCACACAAGTGAGATTAAAAGACTGCTGATCTTGGAACACTACATATTTTTTTTCTTTTTTTATTATCTTTTTTTTATTATTAACTTGTTTGTTCAATTTTAGGTTACAAGACTCTGTTCCATAGTCACTTCAGTTATAGATTTTTCTCCCCTTCCTCCCCATCCCCCCCGACCCCCCCATGGTGACATGTATAGGATCTGCAAACTCCTTCACATTGTACATTCGTCTGGTTGTATATGTGTTATAGCCAATGGAGTGAACAATGAGAAAAGAGAAACAAAAGCCAAACATCGAAAAGGATGATAGCATGCATTGCTTCAGTCTCTGTTTAAACTCTGATCTTTCTGGATCTTTCTCTGAATGTAGACATCTCCTTCCATCCTGAGACTTGTATAGTTGTCTTTTAGCTGTGTGATGCTGAGAAGCGTCCAGTTTTTCAAAATCGTTCGTCACACATATGATGTATCTGTGACTGTGTACAAATTTTTCCTGGTACTGCTCTTCTCACTCAGCATCAATTCATATAAGCCTCTCCAGGTGAGTATGAAGTCCATCTCCTTCCCATTTCTTATAGCA
>CM053593.1:285927441-285957094 GCA_028646575.1 Pseudocheirus occidentalis | reverse complement strand
AAGGAACTTATCAAAGTTGAATTATTTACATGCCAATATGGAAAAATGATAATTATAACTTATGAAACTTTTCTCAGTATGAGGACAGTTGAAGGGAATATAAATGTACATGTGTATACATACACATATGTCTACGTAGGAGGGTACATATGCATATGAATACATATACGAATGTGCTTGTATATATGTGTACATAGACAGGGGGCGCAGAATCAATTGAATAGGATGAGATAATATTTTAAAAGGTGAAATTGAGAGGTGGGAGAGGAATAGTACGAGAGGAGACAGGGAGAGACAGAATGGGCTTAATCCTCTCATATAGAAAAGGCAAGTGATAATTGTTACAATGGAGGTGAAGAACAGGAAGGCAAAAGGGAATGGATTGACCTTATTCTCATTGAAGTTGGCTTAGGGAAGGAATGACATATGCTCTAAATTGGCTATCTTGGCCTACAGGAGAGTAGGGGGGAAGGTAATGAGAGGGGGGAGGATGGAGGGGAGGGCAGGTTCGGGGAGAGGATTGTTAGAAGCATACACTTTTGTAAAGGGACAGGGACAAAGTAGAGAATAGCACAAGTCAGGGTGGAATAGGAAGGAGGGAAATATATAGGTACTGGGGTAAGGAGATCTATCTTGCCCCACTGGAAAGTCAGAGGGGTAATAGGAGAGGATATAGGAGAGAGCTGATTGGAGGAGGGGGTATACAGTGGAATTGCTGTTGTGGGCTGGTGGGTACAGGAAAGATGGGGGAGAAAATCTGTAAATCAAAATCTCATGGAAATGAATGATGTAAACTAAAAAAAATAAACAAAATTTAGAAATAAAATACTAAGAGTATAGGGACAGGGAAAGGATAAGGGAGGGATCTTTAGAGAGAAGGAATAGGTCAATGGGGCATATAAAATGGTGTTTAGATTTATGGAAATGGGAGCCGTTGTTGGAAAGGGGTAGTTTAACTAATAGGTGGGCAAGGTGGAGAGTAGAAGTAAAGTAGAGGAGTCAGGAAGGATAGGAAATAGATACATACAAACATAAAAACAAAGATTAAGAATAGAATCTATTAGGGAAATGTGTTTATATGTGCTGTATGTGTGCATCTGTGTATGTATGACACATGTATGTATATATCTACATAAACATAACCACACTTAATTCTAGCCTTGTGGGGAAGGGGGAGAAATGAGCAAAGTAAAAAGTGTATAGCAGAGAACAAAAGAAAATCTACAAGGAAGCAAAGATGGACAGCCCTTAACACAACGCATAGTGTTTAATAATGTAGGTTTTCTTGAAATGGAAATTTATTGCTATATATTTGAATCCTCTTTTATGTTCTGCTACACACATGACATGTTTCTTTTCTTATTCTATATTTAAGTTTTAATAAATAAGTTTATAATATGTTTATTTTTTCTTATGTGTTTAAGTTTTAATTTTTAAAATTAAGTTAAATTAAGGGGTGAGGATGAGGGATGAAGTGGGAGAAAGGGAAAGGAAGAGGTAGAATGGGGTAAATTATCTCACATAAAAGAGGCATGAAATACCTTTTACTGAAAGGGAAAATATTAGAATGGCAGACAGTGCTTATTGTCATCACAATTGGTTCCAAGTAGGAATAACATATACACCCAGTTGGGTAGAAATCTACCTTACCCTACAAGGAAGTCAGAGGGAAAGGAGTTAAAAGAAGGGAGAGATTAACAGAAGAGAGAGCAGATTAGAGGAAGTGGTTGTCAGAAGAAAAATACTTTCTAGAAGGGACAGAGTGAAAGGAAAGATGGAGAAGGATAACCAGGGTGGGTAGAATAGGATGGAAAGAAATACACAGTAAATGTAACTGTGAAAAAAAAACTATAGCATTTCTCTGAAAAAGTCCTCTTTTCTTTAATGTATAGAAAACCTAGTGAAGTTTGTAAGAATACAAGTCATTTATCAATTGATAAATGATCAAAGGATATAAACAGTTTTTTCCAGATAAAGTCAAAGCAATTTATAGTCATATGAAAAAAATGCTCTAAATCAATATTTGTTAGAGAAATGCATATTAAAACAAATCTGAGGTAACACTTCACATCTATCAGATTGTTTAATATGACAGAAAAGGAAAATGACACATATTGGAAAAGATGTGGGAAAATAGGTGCACTAAAGTATTGTTGGGGGAGTTGTGAACTGATCCAACTATTCTGCAGAGCAGTTTGGAACTATGCCCAAAAATTATAAAAGGGCTATGTATGTCCTTTGACCCAGCAATGCCACTACTAGGTCTCTATCCCAAAGAGATTTCAATAAGGAAAAGAATAGGACCTATATATACAAAAATATAGCAGCTCTTTTTGAGGTAGCAAAGATTTGGAAATGCACATTTCCAAAGGGGATGCCATCAATTGGAGAATGGCTGAACAAATTGAGGTATATGTTTGTGATATAATGTTTATCATACTATGAGAAATGACAGTCAGGATGCTTTCAGAAAAACTCAAAGACTTACATGAACTGATTTAATGTCAAATGAGTAGAATCAGGAGAACAGTGTGCACAGTAATAATAAAATTGTATCATGATTAATTGTGAATACCTTAGCAATTTTTAGCAATACAATGACCTAAAACAACAAAGGACTTTCCATGAAAAATATTATATACCTCCAGAGAAAGAACTGATGGAGTCTGAATGAAGATCAAAGCATACCTTTTTTTTAACTTTATTTTCATTTTTTTCTATGTTTTCTTTCACAACATGGCCAGTATGGAAATTGTTTTGCAAGCCTGTACAACTTGCTTGCCATATCAGAAAGGGAGTAAAAAAGGGAGGGAGGGAGAGAATTCAGGGTTTTTTATTAATGTTAACCATTATTTTATGTTGATTGGAAAAATAAAAAAATTAAAAAGAAAAGATCTTTTATACAACTCTATCAACTTTTATGCATTCCCTAAGCAAACTGCTTTGTTTCCACTCAATTGCCCAGGATTGAAAGATTGTGAGTCCTGTACTTGTGGTCTAGTTTTGCTGGAACTTTTGGGATAATACCTTGCTCATCACTATGGAAACTTTGATTAGCACAGAAATTCCATTTTCATCTTGTAAGAAGTCAGTTCTTTCTAGGACACTGCTTCTGAAATCTGTGGTACACCTATAGCCACTGTGTTCTTCAAAAATGGGTAAAGTTTCTGGCCCTGTGAGACTGCACCCAACAACCCTGAATCTGCTCTTGGATGGACACAAGAAGCCCTTCATTGAGTTCCTCCTTTATATCCAAGGAATGGGAGAGATCACCTTGGTACTGCTCCAGGCTGGAGTCAATACAAATCATACAGATACCAGGCTACAGCCTCTTTCTTCTTAGTCCAGTTTTCCCTTTTTCTCTCTCAATGCTCTGATAATCTTTGGACAATTCCCCTTCACGGGAACAGTTTCTCTGATCAAATTGATTTGTGGAATCATGGGTAACTTTGCCTCAGTAAAATCACCCCAAAGATATTTTGAAATGAAAGTTGAAGAATAACAAATACGTGTAATAGGAATTGCACAAAGCAGGCAGAGATTCTCTGCTCACTTCTGGCCAAACTTGTGTATGTTACTGAATGCTATGGGAACTTACTGCAATTTCCTATGTGATTACTGAACAGACAGAATTGATGACTTGGTGATGCTTTAAAAGGAAGCTATCCTACTCTCAGTTCACTATTCTTTTACAAGCTTTTGTTTGTGCCAGGGATGTTCCTGAGAGGAGTGCATAAAAGGGTAACTCAATATTTCCAATAGCCACTATGAGGACAAAAGAATATGACAGCCAATGCCTATATCCTGCCTCAGAGACTTTGAAACTCAGTTTCGGCAATTTCTCCTTTGTTTCTTTCTCATCTTGAGTGAATCAGCATCAGTCTTAAATTGAACTTGTCCAGTCCGTTAGCTCATCTTATGAGTGTTAAAGGTCTAAGGTTCAAAACTAAGAGGACCTGCTACAGTTTAACATCCCTTCTGGGCTACTTCTACAGTGGCTCACTACTACTTCCATAGGTCATATTGGGTAATCCTGTGGTTCTCAAATACTAACACTACAGCTCATTAAGAATTGTGCTTCCATTAAGAATTAGCCCGTAGTAGACATGGTTCTTTAGCAAAAATAATTACTAAGAGGGCATAGTGAAAGCAATAGAAACAAAGCATGTTCCATTACCCTGGGGTCACCCTTTCTCACGAATACACACTGTGCCCATGACAAGAACATACACAAACCTAGAGTACTATCAAAACAGGTCACACATGTAGGAAACATATGTGGCCAAAACAACTCACAATTCTACAACTGCAAAGTCTGAGTATCTTTTCTCTCTGTAGAGGCCTCACAATGCTCCCTACTAGGCATACCATCTATACTATGAAGATGTCTCAGCTGGACTTGGTCCTTACGGGAAACAGCATCTCTGCTGGATGGGTCAGTTTGATAGACTGTCTAAACCTACTCTTTGATGGGTAACTGTGCTCTCCAATACATGAAGCTTCAGGATCAGCTACAAATCGTAAACGGGAACACTGCTGTGCTCTTCCTGAAAGAGCAGAGATTCTTAGACTAAGACTACCTTCAAGATTTAGCTCGGGTATCCCCCTTAGCCCAGGCCTACCTAATGCCCCCAGTTATTAGTGTTCTCCCCAGCTGAGCAAATGCTTTTTATGCATTTTTGCATAATTTGTATTTTACTTGTCTGCATACATGTTTCTCTCCCTGGAAGGATCTTTTGGGAGAATACTGAGATATTTTGGCGACTTCAGTTTGCCCTCTATTTATTCATCTATCTGGATATATGTTACCCCTTCACAGAAGTCATGAGTGTTGGTTGACTATGGAACAAATGAATGCTAAAACAACTAGCTGCATATCTCATGGTATTTTGTAGAAACTAAAGAAAAATTCCATTTTCTCATAAAAACAAATAAGCGTTAATCACTTACTATGTGCCATTACACTACATTGTGTTATTACATTGTGCCATATGTGTGAATACCTACTTCATGGCTATAATGGAACTCTGATCCCCTCATCAATGTGAGCATTCCTTCCACATATGCCAAACCAATAAGCCATGTATGCCATCAAAAACTGCCTACCCTAAGAGATTTTTGCACATATTCTCCAGGAAATCCTTCAAAAGGGCTACACTCTTATCCAGGGAGCTTTCTTTTGGTTTTCTTGATACTTTCTGTACGGATATATGCTTATCTTTTTTTTTCCTTCTTTGGTCATACATCTCTGCTGACATTTTTATGCTGGTTTTTTCTGCAAAATTCTTCCTCAGCAATGTGCTCACACCCAACATGTGACTCTCCATTGCACTTTGAGTGACCCAAAATATTATACAATAGGCACACTGATCAATCAATTTAAAATTTTTTAACAAATTCTGTTTTCCACACCCATAGAAACTTCCCTTTCCCTAACCTACATCTGCAAAGGAATGACAGCAGAAGATTTCTACTCATTCCTTTCCTCACTTTATAGCCAGGTATCATTCACTTTTCCTCCATTACATCTGAGATTACCTGTTCCCAGTATAACCTCATTCCATTTTAAATATCTATTATCTGAATGAACCAGTACTGTGAAAAATTAACATTTTCCATAATATATAAAGGCCACTTTAAAACCACTGAATTATTAGGACAAAACAAAAAGGGTAATGAAATTTCAATAAGCTTAAAGAATTAAATTTAACTTTCATTACCTTTAAAAAAAAGGGTTTTATGTGCCATTTTAGAAGTTACTATATAAAAGCTCCCACTTTAATTTTCTTCAAATTATCTGATTCTGGATTTCTTCTTTTCCTGTTTCCATGTGTAGTATATAACATCAGTTCTAGGCAATCAGAGAATGGGGAGGAGAGAATTCTCCACTTTGCTTTTAGAACATTATGGAAATAAGTTGTTTAGACAAGTTAGGAGGTGTTAAGCAGGAAAAGTAGCCAACTCCTGGATAAGTCATGTGGTTTACATAAGGCCATACATGGGACCCAAGGGTAGAAGAAGGAGGGAAGGCATGCTGTCATAAAGAAGCCTCCTCTATATTTAGAAAGAGAAATGTCAGCATTCAACCTGGATCTGACAAGTAAAAAAAATCATCCCTTAACTGAATGGTACCCCTGTCTTCTTGCCTGGCTAGAGAGTTAAGGCCAGTCTCTCTACAAATGTTCTGGGATTTTCCTGGATTGCACAAGACATCAGTATTATGAGGATACCTCGGCCCTCATTCTGAAGTAGCAGAAGTTTTGGGGGCCCAAGAAAGTGACAATAAGGAAAGGAATCAATCTAATCCATCTTTTTACCATATTTTATACTATACATTAACTATAACTTGGAGTTTTTAGAATAATTAGAAAAGTTTTAACTGTATTTGGATTGTTTTAATTATTAAGGAATATTCATTACTAAGAAGTGACCATTGAATTATAGTATTCAGACTTCTTAACCCCTTCAACGTACTTTTTGGTTGTCCTTTCTTAATCAATATTATTTGCAAGCATGAGAGATAATAAGTTGTCAAATAATACCTTTGTTTTAGTAGATTTGTCTGCAATCTAAGGTTTCAATCTTGTTCATTTTCATAATACTATACACAATGGTGAAGGGAATGATCTTGACATTGCATATCTGCGGGAGAAGTGTAGTTGGCATGAGAAGCTCAGAAAGAAGAGACCTTGCTTGATTCAAGAGTGGGCATGTGGTTCCAAACTTTGGGGGGAGAAACTTAGACAAATAGAAGAAAAAGGGTCTAGGAAGAAGCAAAGTCCCTAGGGACTTTGTGGAATTTCCCTTTGGGTGAGAACACTGTTTCTATCATGGGTGAGCTGAGATATCTCACTCTCATTGGATGAACTCATCACTGTGAATTGTCTGACATCTATATATAATCTCTCTAATTTTTCATTTGTAATACACTTGGATAAATAAGCTTATTTACTATCTAATGGGATTCTTTGAGTAACTAACATTTTTGGGAAAGGACTAAGCATTCCAGTAATAAGTTTCATCCTTTCCTCTTTAAGAGATGATGGCCAGGGTATCTACTTAAACCTGAAAATCAGTTCAAGTAAACCAACAATATTAAGTAGGTTGGATATAATTCTAGTCCATAACTCTCCCTGAGAAAGGTAGTTAGTCTCATAATCAAAATATCTATCTCTTCACCAAAGAATCAAAATCACCCTTAAAGCAGGGTGGGAAAATTTCCCAGGATATCTTTATTCATGTTTCACCAGGAGCCACATTGAAAAACACATGTCGGAGTGGTGGATAGGTGGCGCAGCGAATAGAGCACCAGCCCTGGAGTCAGGAGTACCTGAGTTCAAATCCAGCCTCAGACACTTAACACACACACAAAAACCTAGCCGTGTGACCTTGGGCAAGTCACTTAACCCCAACTGCCCTTCAAAAAAAAAACAAAAAAAAAGCAAAACACATGTGAACATATGCATATGTTCAAGATTAGCATAAATGTAGAACTTACATAGACATAAATGGCAATTGATTTCCCTTCAGTCATTAAATACAATAAAATAGAGGAAGATGGCAGAGTAGGTCATAAAAAGCCAGATTTTTCCCCCACATGACTTAAAATAGGCCCTAGGGCAAACAAAGTATGGGTGAAGATAAATAAGAAAAGGAGCACAAACCAGGTCTTCCTGGTACAATTTGAGAAGATTAGAAGAAAAATCCCAGGATGAGGTTTGGTTTCTGTGAAGAGTAAACACTTCCAGGCTAGGACCTGCTTTAACAACAAGCAGCAAGCCCCAGGGTTAGTTGGTTTGAGAGGCTGCCGTTGGCCCTGGCCACAGGAGCGTTTACCTCGGCAATAGTGAGGGAAGTTGGGCATCTGAGCAAGGGAAGATCAAGAGTACCTCTGCTGATGAGAAACACTAGCCCTAGCTACGTTGCCATGAGTGAAGAGTGGCAGGGGCAAGAAGGAACCAGCACATACCTGGTGAATGCAGAAGCAGTGGCTGTGGCCATGTAAAGAGTTTAGAGGTTTGGCTTTGGTTCCAGGATAGAATGGGGAACTTAAGATCTAGGGCAAGAGGCACTCTCTCCCATATCCCAGGGCCAAAGGTAATTACCAAAATTAATTTATTATCACAAAAAATGCACAGGCAAAGGAGAAAGAATCCAACATAGAAAACTGTTACGGGAATAGAAATGACTGGGGTTCATCTTCAGAGGAAGATATTGAAATAAAGAAACCCTCAAAGAGTAACATCAAGCAATCACCTGCCCAGAAAGAATTTATAGAAAAATTTTTAAAATACTTTAAAAGTCAAATGACAGAGATGGAGGAAAATCTAAAAAAAAAATAATAATAATCTAAGAAAAAGAAGAAGTGTATGAAAGGAAAGTCAACCAATTAGAAAAAGAGATCCAGAAAATGACACCTTGAAAATTAGAATTGAGTAAAGTGAAGCCAAAGAAATTATAAGAGATCAAGAAATAATTACATAAAATATGAATAATGAAAAAAGAAGAGAAAATGAAACATCTTATAAGAGAAACAACAGATTTGGAGAATAGAACAAGAAAAAATATAAAAAGAATTGGATTAACTGAAAGTTATGATCCAAAAAAGAATCTTGATTCAATAATACAAGAAATAATTAAAGAAAATCCTCCTGAAGCATTAGAATGGAGGAAGAGAGGGTTGGAAGGGAGGAATAGAAACAGAAAAAAATCCATCAATCACTGCTTAAAAGAGATCCTATGAGGAAAACTCATAGGAATATCATAGTCAAATTCTGAAACCCCCTGATCAAAGATAAAATATTAAAAACATCAAGATCAAAACACTTTAAATATGATGGAGCCACAATTAGGACAACACAACACCTAGCAGCAGAGACATTAAAGACTGACAGGTCTTGGAACATAATATATCAAAGAGCAAAAGAATTGCAACTCCAGCCAAAAACATCATACTCTGCAACATTAAGTATTATCCTAAATGGAAAAAACAAAGTGGATATTTGATAAACTCTCAGACTTTTAAGATTTCGTTTAAAAAATCCTGAACTTAATAGAAGATTCAACATATAGGAACCAAGAGAAATATAAGGTACATACCAAAGACTGATTATAAGGGATTCATAAGGACAGACTGTTAACCTTTACTATATGTAAAATGCATGTCTAAGATTCTTATTGATAATTGAGTAGTCCATAAAAAAGACTGGGATAAATTTGACTATAATATTAATTTAAGTAGTAAAACCATTTAGGAACAGCTAAAAAGAGTAATTATTTTATACAAATGAGGTGTAAGATGGAAAATCAATACAGAGGAAATAGATGGGGGAGGAGGGCTGGTAGTTCCAGTAAACCTACTTTCATCACGAATGGGTTTGAGGGACTAATACATACATATTTAGAAGAATATAAAAGTCTTCTAAATTCAGAAGAAATAAAACTATAGGGGTATAGGAAGGGGGAGAGGACAAGGCATGGATTTTTAGAGGGGAGGGTGAGGGAATAGGTGAAAGGGGAGTATCAAATGGTGTTTCAATTTATGGGAATGGGAAGATAGGAGAAGAATCCTTGGAGGAGGGTAGGCAAGTAATAGGAGGGCAAGTTAAAGGGAAGCAGTCAAGTATAGGAGGCAGGAGAGATAGGAAACAAGAGATATGCACAAACATACAAAAATATATAAGGAGTAGAATATGTTTGGGAAAGTATGTGTGTGTATATATGTATGTATATATGTATGTATGTGTGTATTTATGTATGCATGCATGTATAATGTGCATGTATATATCTATAGCTATAGAGAAACATATCCAAACTTAATTGTAGCCTTGGAGGGGGGTGAGGGAAGGTGAAAGAAAACAAAATTTAAAAGTACACAGCAGAGAACAAAAGAAAACTCATAAGGAATGGGCAATTCTCAATATAACATATATTACTTATCTAACAAGCTTTTCTTTTTTTATTGACTTGTTTATTTACTTTTAGTTTACAAGATTCAGTCCTACAATCCCTTGAGTTTCAAATTTTCTCCCTTCTTCCCCTCCCCCCCATGGTGGCATACAATAATGTATAGGATCTGCAAATACTTTCACATTGTATAATAGTCTGGTTGTATAGGATGGTTGTAACCAATGGAGTGAAGAATGGGAAAAAAAAAAACCAAACATGAAAAAGAACAATAGCCTGTATTGTTTCAGTCACCATTTAAACTCCTGTATTTCTAGATCTTTCTGTGAATGTAGATAACTCCTTCCATCCTGAGACTTGTAGAATCGTCTTATAGCTGTGCGTTGCTGAGAAGAGTCCAGTTTATCAAGGGTGGTAATTACACATACAAAGTGTCTGTGATTGTGTACAAATTTTTCCTGGTTCTGCTCTTCTCACTTAGCATCAATTTGTATAAGCCTCTCCAGGTAATTATAAAGTCCATCTCCTCCTCATTTCTTATAGCACAATAGTATTCCATTACATTCATATACCACAATGTGTTCAGCCATTCCCCAATTGATGGGCATCCCCTAAATCTCCAGTTTTTGCCACCACAAAGAGAGCTGCAATAAATATTTTTGTACATATGGGTCCTTTTCCCACTTCTATGATCTCTTTTGGATACAACCCCAAAAGTGGGATTACTGAGTCAAAGGGCGAAACAAGCTTTCTTGAAATGAAAATTTATTGTTACATATTTTGAAGCCTCTCATGTTCTGCTATGTACACAGCATGCTTTTTTCCTTCTTATTTTGTAAGTTCCAATACTTAATGTGCTTTTGCTTCTTTTCTCTATTCTCTATTTGTGTTTTGGCCCTTGAGTCTAAAATAAAATTTTAAATATGATAAAATATTATGTCTAAGTATTCTATAAACCAATAGAAATGTAGATGCCAAAGACATCAAAATAGTACTAGAAGAACAATTTATACATTAACATCAATATTACATAAAGAAATAATTTTGAAGATTTATGTGAACTGATAAAAGACAAAATAAGCAGAACTAGAAAAAATATGCAATAAAATATTCTAAAAAGAAACAATTTTGAAATTTGTAAGAAATCTAATCAATGTAATAATCATTTATGATTCCCTAGGACCAATGACAAAGTATGCTATCTAATCGCACAGAGAAAATAGGGATTCAGGGTGCTTTTAGATGGAGCCAATGACTAAATTTGTTTTGTTTGACTCTGTATGGTAGATATGAGGATATTATTTGTCTTGTTTTGTTGGAGTTAGGGGTAAAAAGCTGCTCTTTTTTTAAAAAATAACTTAGGTGTCCTCAGAATTTGGTCCTGGATTCTCTCCTCTTTTTGCTCTACAATATCTAACCTGATGATCTCATCAGCTCCCTAGGACTCAATTAACATCTTTATGCAAATTATGTCTAGATCTATACATTAAGCCCTAATACCTCCCATGAGGTACAGTTATGCATCATCAACTGTCTTTTGAACATCTGAAAATGGGTTCTCCATTGGTATCTGAAACTCAACATGCCCAAAACTAGAATCATTCTTTTTCAGCCCGGCCCCTCTTTCTTCCAAATTTCCTGATTACTGTCAAGAGCATAACCATTTTCTCCAGTACTGCAACCTTGCTGTCATCCTTTGACTCCCTACTCTGACTCAGCTTACATATCCAAACCAATGCCAAATCTTGTCTTCAAAACATTTCACATATACATCCCTTTCACTAAGTTAATATCATAATTCAAGTCCTCATCAATTCTTACCTGGATTATTGCAACTGACTCCAGTTTTTCCTGACTTGAATATATAGTTTACTGTCGAGGTGATTTTTTCTAAAGTGTAGGGAATGATCGTATCATTCCTTTGTTTAACCAACTCCATCAGCTTCCTACTATTTCCAGGATCCAAAATCATTTGTTTGACATGTCTTCACAAATTTGTCCCTTCCTACCATTCCAGTTTTCTCACACTTTGCTCCCTTCCCTTTCATTCCATTTATTATCTAGCTTCACTACCCTTGTCCTTGGTCGACTAGATACTATATCTCCTTTATCCCTCTGTCTTTAAATTGGACTGAATGTGCTTGGACTGAATCCAAGCCTGAAATTACCAATTCTGTTACCTCTGTTTCTTAGATTCCTTTAAGATTTACCTCGAATTCACCTTCTAAGGAGGTCTTCCCTGGTCCAGCCTACACATACAAACATACACACACACATACACACACACACAATCTTGACAATTATATGCTGCTTTTCTTATTAGAATGCAAATTCCTTTAAGTAAGAGATTGTTTTTCCCTTTATCTGTATCCTCATTATTTAGTACATTGTTTGACATATATTAAGCATTTAATTTTTTAAGCTTATTGATTGACTAATTGACTGCTGTTATTTACCAAAAGAAATGCCTGATATTTGAATAAAAAAATCCAACTCTGATTTATACCACTTTATGCAGTTAATGAATTTCTGAAGACTCTGTAGAAATTGTGAACAGTGAGAACAGTGGTTTTTACTGACATAGAGAAATGTTTCATAAATTCCCTTTGTGCCTGCAATGGCAATAACCCAATTATCAGTCAATTCAATCCTACCAACCTAATTTTTATTGAATGACAAACATTTCTGCCATTGGCCAACACCAATTGCCAGTCTTTTTTTGCAAATGCTTTCAAATGGATCATCATTTTTAAAAAATCGAAGGGACCTTGGAGATCACTTAGTTTAGCTCCTTTGTCTTATATCAAAGAAGATGAGGCCTAGATGGGTTAAGTGACTTGCTCATGATCAAACAGCCAATAAGTGTTGGGGAGATGAAAATTCAGAGACTCTGAGTATAAATCTAGCACTCTTTTCACCAAAACATGCTGAGTCTCTGTGTATACCTAATGAATGTAAAAGAGTATGTTGGTTAATGTTTAACAACCAATTCTCTAGACAAAATTAGGCATGACATACTTTTACTTTAATATGAATTATTAGCATTTTCTCCCTACTTTTTCTAGTCTAGAAACAACAAAACAGTGAATGGAGCCCTGGTTTGTTGTTGTTGTTGCTCAGTCATTTGGTTGTGTCTAGCTCTTCATGACCCCATGAATTATAGCACACCAAAACCTTCTGTACTTCTATCTTTAACTGAGTGATGACCCTGTCAGCTCTACATTTAGATGGCCAGGCATAAATATTTGATTCCTACTTCCACCCTTCTTGAAAATGATTTACAATTGTTGAATCATAGAACTGGAGATTTAGAAGAGTTGTCAGTGACCATCTAGTCCAACCCATACATCAAAGGAATCTTCACAAATGAATGAATGAATGAATGAGTGAATGAATGAATGAATGAACAACAAATGGTTGTTCAGTCTCTGATTGAAGATCTTCAAGGAAGAGTATTCTGCTCCACTAAAAGCACTACCTCTCAATACTGTCAAGATATCCCATTCCATTTTTAATGTAACTGCTATTTTAACTAGTCTTGGAAATAGGTTAGACATTACATTTAGCATGACTGGATACATGATGCAGACATCAGAATTGGTAAAAGAAAACATTAACCAGGTATGAGAAAATTAAATCAAAGGTGGTATAATGCAGGATTAATGAATTTCCATGGGTAGAAAAATAACAGTAGAAGTTTACATTTATTTGTTGTAATATAGATTACAAAAATAAACCATTCCTCATAACCATTTTCTGAGGTAAATATCATTTTCTTTATATAGGTGAGAAAACCAAAGTATAAAATGATTCAGGGGATCACAAGATTTAGAGCTAGGATATTGTCATATTACAAATTGGGAAACTGAGGTCCATAAAGATAAAATGACTTGCCCAAGGTCAAATAGATAGGGTGTATGGGAAGACTAGTACTTCTGTCATGACGGCTTGCTGAGCCCTTTTCAGAGCTACTCATCCACCTTTCATGCCCACCTTCACCCAACTCTCAAATGTAGCTCCAAGAAACTGTAGTATGCACAGTAGCTACATTCTGGTAAACCATCTTGGCAGATGGGCTAAACCAGGTCAAGTATAACAGACAGGCCTCAAACCTATTGGTAAGTTAGGAGACATTTACTTGAAGCATATAAAGATTTCCCCGCAAATGCAGTGGGTGGATGAGAACAATTTGTTCCAACAGTCACAAAATCTACTGAAACAGGTACTATGGAGAACTTAGAGCTCGGTCAGGCATCAAAGATTCTAAAGTCATCCACTACATCCTGGGTCATTAGCAGTCATCTTGACTTTCATCCTGCCACTGGACTTTGATGACATGGGAAAAATGAAGTTGATGACTTTGTGCAACTCTGCCTTGCTTAAATCCAATTCACCCACAGGTTACCACTCAAGTTGTTAATGGTTCTCTTCAAAAATGAAGGGCAAACAGCAATAAAGCCAGAATCAAAGTAATTCATCAGTTACCATAAGCCTCATCAATGGTCACACTGAACCTTAACCCACGTCTTCTGACTTCATGTCAAGGGTTGTTTCCACCTCAGTAGAGTAAAACTAGTCATCCAAGAGAATTAATACAGAATCAGTGAGAATGAAAATTGTACAGAAATGTAGGAATATGAGGTATAAGAGGTTTAGTTGTAAATCCAGATCGTGAAAATGTTCTAAGAACTTTCAAATGAGTATTTTATTAAATTACTATTTCAAAGTAGTATTTTATTCTTTATTATTTTTATAATACTCATTTTACTAAATGAGTATTGCTTAATTTTATTAAATTCTTTATTATCAATTTATAGAACATTTCACTAATCTGACAAATGTTCACCATTCTCCCATATCAAAGTGGAGATAGCACACCTGGTCACAGTCACCATAAGTGAGTAAGTGACCTGAAGAAGATTAGGGCTAATGGAATGGATCATATTTAACATTTCTACTCAACTCATGACTTATAGTCTTCTTGTAGGCCAGAGGCCTTTACAGTCCAGACTAATTTGCCTTGCTGATTCATAAAGAATGCTTGGCATCAATGAAAAAAGGGGTTAAAATGTATCTTTAGCATCCCTCTTTAAGATGTACTCTAGAGAACTGACACAGGAGACAAAAATCAGTGAAGAACAGTCTAACAAGGTCTGGCTAAAAGGAAAGAGAATAATAAGTGGATATTTGTCTCTTTTCTCAATATGAGGCATCATCTAAAGACATTCATGGTCCATTTCTCACAATTTTCTTTAAAAATGTTCCCACAACATAGTGTATTAATTTGGCCTGCCTTCATTTATTCACTCAAAATTGTGTGCGTCTGTCTGCCCCTAAGGAGATTGCTTCCTAGACCACAGAAGCCCCCAAACTGAACTGTAGTGATGAAACAATCTATGTCTTCAGATTCATATTTGAAGAAAGATCATACAAAAAGGGCCACAGAACATAATTTATGATCCAGCAGAGTCTCCTTTCATTCTCAAGTCACTTACTGATGAAGTGTGTACAAAAGTTGAGGGAAGCCGGCCTTAACTGTGATGATACCACATACAGAGACAAAATGTACTACTAGGGTATTTAATGAGGTCCCTTTCAACTCCTGGATTCCAGGATAATGCTTCATAAAGAAAAAGGATTTCACCAAACTTGACCTTAATTTAATTCTTTCCACTCATTTCTTAAGCATTAATCATATTGTTTATGTAAAGGGTACACTCTGAAGCTAAAAACTCAGATTCATAACTGAGCTGTTAAACTAAGACCTGCTCATTCTCTAAATGGCACAAAATATTAAACACTTAGTTACTGATAAGTGATTTTTTATTTAAATTAATTTATTTTCTTGTTTACATCACTCATTTCCATGAGATTTTGAGTTACCTGATAAGAGATGCTATCACTCCGTCAAGTAATACCTTTCCTTGTCCTGTCTATAAAGGTCCTATTCTACTATTATAAATTAATAAAGAAATACCATTCTGGACCCAAAAAGGTCATTGCAAATCAGGACAATTTATAGATTTGATCTCATGCTAAATAAGTTACCAAGAATATACTTTGTAGAAGTAAATGAAGGGATAAAAAATCATGTAAAGGAACAAAATATCTATTATCTCAAGAGAAATCATGGAAAATATAAAAATAAAGAGTAATAGCACTTTAAGATAATAAATTAAATGATAAAACTAACCAGCAAAACTATTTAGCACTGATTTTTAACAAGTAGAAAAAGTATATCTTTGGAAAAGATTGTTAAAGAACGGATCAGAAATAATTGAAATTAGCAAATCAAAGAATATAAAATTTGGGGGTAAGAATTCCCTATATGTCAAAAATTCTAAGGAAAATTGGAAAGAAGTTTATAAGAAATTGAATAGAGACAAATAAGGAATGGGGTTTATCTTTCTGATTAAGCATCTTTTCTAGGTGAAATAGATCATTTTAATTACATGAAGTTGAAAAACTTTTGTGCAAACAAAATTAAGGCAAGTAGAATAATTCAGGAAATGGTTAAATGTGAAGAAATCATTATATTAATTAGCTCCTGTAAGAGTCTGATATTAGGAAACTAATATATATATATATTATAGCAACACTTTTTATAGTGGCAAAAGAGTGGGGGGAATTAGTAGCCTATCAATTGGAGATTATCAGAACAGAACTTAATTGAGTATGACTGCCCTGGCAAAGAGAGGGAAATCAAAAACAGTAACTACAACAATGCATATCATCAACAAAATACCTAAAATTGAAAATGAATGTTATAAAGTTATAACAAACAAGGCTGGCCACAAAGAAGAGAAATGATAGTGTGCTTCCCTCTCCTCCTCACAGAGGTGTAAGAAAATGGATATGGTACCCTGCATATATTGGAAGTAATTAATGTTGGAAGTAATTAATGTGTCACTCAATTGCTTCTTTTTATCTTTTTTTACTGTTACAGGAAGAGGAATAGTAGCCAAGGTAGTTGTTCTATATAGGGCGAGGTTGTTTCCCTTCAGGGCAGCAGAGAGATATCCTTGGGATTTGGTTGTTCTACAGAATGAGACCTTGAACCACACGTGTGTCTTCCTTGCTCACTCTAGATATAAAGAACCAGACTATAGGATTCAATGATGCCAAGAGGCTCCCACTGTTTTGTGAGATGTCTCTCCAATACAGTTTTGTTGTCATGATAAAGGGTGAGGGAGAAGGAAACAGCATCTGTTTTTAGTAATTGTAGAACCTATCTTTTTAAATGTTATGTCATGAAAAGCAATTTTTGATCCACAACTGGGCCATGGTGCATAGGTATTACATTGAATTCCAATCCTCAGTCTGAATCATTAGACTGATCTAAATCAGGACCAGCCTAGAATAAGAAGAAATATACTGGAAAACATAAATATAAAAATAAAAGATAAAATGATATTTAAATGTCAGAAAAAGTTATTGAGTAAACCCTTGAAATGAGAACTTTCTAAAAGAATATACATTTATGCATCTATTCACATGTATCTATTTATATATCTATAGATATATATTGTATATTTACATATACATGCTTAGAAAGAAAAATAACAGTATTACAGGATGAACTCAGGATATACCAGATTTGGAGAAAAGGACTGGCCTGTGTTCAGATCAAAAAGGCATTTTTGGAGTGCCTGTGATATATTCGTCAATGTGATGGACACCAGAAAGATAGGGATTTATAACATTATATAAGAAAATTTTTTTTCCACCCTTAAACAACTTACCATCTCTTATGAAAAGAACTAATTGGTACATAAAACAATTAACAAACTATGTTAGGCAACATATAATTAATTGCCAAATTGTGTTGTATGAATTGAAGGAAAGTAGAAATCAGTGATGTGTGAAGTAGTCAATGGAAGCTTCAAAGGGAGGAGATTTTGGTGAAACCTAGATGTGAAGGAAAAGCAGTAATGGTCACAAGATGTGCTTGCATGAAAGTGAGGAGAATTTTGCAAGACTAGAGCAAAGAGCAGACACTGGAGGATAAAGTTAGGATTTGTCTAGATTATAGAGAACTTCAAAATGTAGGCAGAGGAGGCAGAACTGAATATGATACAAACTAGCTTTGACTTTTTAGTAGAATTGACATGATGAAAGTGTATTTAGGCGAAACAGGTTAAGCAGCCATATGCAGAGCTGAATGGATTGTATTTGCCTCGATGGTTTATTACGGTTTTTTTTTTTTTACAAATTCTATCTGTTTTCATATGCAAATGTCTTAACCTTTAAGCCTCTACCTTTCTTTCTTTGGAAAATGAGAACAATACTTATACTACCTGTCTCACAGTGTTGTTTCAAAGAAAGTGTTTTGTAAATCATGAATGACTATGGAATTGAATTATTGCTATCTGATCCAAAATGGAATTATCTGCTCCAGCAAAAATGTCTGCTTATCTCGTGGGATAGACACACTTATACAGACACAGGTATACACATACACACACACACACACACACACACACACACACACACACAAATTCTAAATCTAAACTTCATACCAGAAATCAATGGCTGGGGTTTAATAGAGTCATTAGAAATGCCTGCCATTGTCTTCATTCTATTTTTAATCAAATTAACCAAAGGTTTATCTATTTTATTGTTTTATTTTTCATAAAATTGGCTCTTAGTTTTATTTATTACTTCAATAGTTTTCTTAATTTCAATTTTATTAATCTCTCCTTTGGTTTACTTTGTTTCAAATATAAGATCTGCAAAAATAATGCCAACAGTCCAATTTTTTGGTTTTATTTTTCATTTTATTACAGAAAAATTGCCAGCAATATATGTATGAGCATACTGGGTTCATGATTTAAGGTAGATGTATCAAACTCAAATCCTGTAGGAATGCAGTTGATAAAACTCCTGATCATATTAAATTAAAATGAAATTAGGAAGTATTTAACAAAATAAATATACAAGACTATATAGATACTTTAATATGTATTTTAGATCAATATCCTATTTGCACTTGACACCACTTTTAAGGTGTTAAATTCAGCAATTCCAAAGCAAATATTAATTAAGCCCCTACTTTATACATAGTCCATGGTGGGTGCTGAAGGAAACAAAAAGTTCAGAGAATAAGAGTTTTCTGCTATCAAAGAGGTTATGAACTGAGATCAGGGGCCGTGGGATAAGAGAAGAAGATAAATACACAGATAATTATGATACATAAGAAGTACATGAGAAAGGTATAAAGAAATTACTATATGAAGTCCAAGAATGGAAAAATCACTAATAATTTGGGGAGATGAGAAAAAGATACAAAGGAAATAGAAGACAAACCTTTGCCCTCAAAGAATATACAACATAATGATACAGGAGAGGACAAAGTTGACTAGATGGAAAGCAGGTAGAACTGATTTGCAGTATTAGAGGAAGGAAGGCATAATTTATTAAATACCTACCATGTTCCAAGGACTGTGCTAAGCACTTTACAAGTATCATCTCATTTTGTTCTCACAACAACCCTGAGAGGTAGGTGCTACTATTATTCTCATTTTACAGTTGAGGAAACTGGCAGACAAGGGTTAAGTAACTTGCCCAGGGTCACACTGCTAGTAAGGACAGATTTGAACTCAGTTCTTTCCGACTCTACCCACTACACCACTTAACCTCCTATAACATATTAAGGGGTTACAAAATGCTTTTCTCAAAACGATGACAGTCATCTAGACTACTAGGGTCAACAGCTATCATTCATCAGCTATGGTCTTTGCATACACTTGGGGTTTAGGAATTTTTTTGCAGTAGAACTGATGGTTATGTTTCCTAAGCAATCTATCTAAAAGTATTTCTTAAGCACTCATATATGCCAAGGCATTGGTCTTAGTTTTAGTGATAAAAATTCAAAAATGAAGCAATTACTGCTCTTAAGGAATTTACATTCTTTCCTTCAACAGCTCATTCCTGTAAAACAAGTGGTCAAGTGACAATGACATAAAAATCTAGGCACCAGATCTAGGATCACAAAGACCTTGGTTCAAATACTGCCTCAATTACTAACTACCTAACACAAAGACCTTGGTTCAAATACTGCCTCAATTACAATCTGGGCAAGCCACTTAACCACCTTTTACCTCCATTTCCTTATCTATAAAATGAAGGGGCTGGCTTAGATGGCCTTTGAGGTCCTTTCCAACTCTATGTCTGTGATCCTATAATTTAGCAAGAACAAATAAGTCATTGGTATTTAGGCATACAGAGCAAAGGGATCATAACTTAGTCCTTCAAAGAAGAAGGCCAAGGTATTTATAAACAAAAGAGAAATAAATATAAGTAAACAAATGTATTGAAAATTCCTACTAAATTTGTTTCATATTGAAAATGTTCACACCAATGTCGCTATGTCCCCACTACACATATAGAATGTGCGTACATGTATGCACACACACACAAGCACATATATAAATGTTTCAACACCTCATCATTTTGTAGACTAGGTGCCAAAATATCTTGAGCGTTGATTCTCATGTGATTTCCAACTGCTTTTTTGCAGACTTGCAAGGTTTCCTTAAACTGGATCAAGTTCAAACCACGATCCAGACTTTCAGATACCTATCCAAAGTTTTTGAGATCTTCCAACCACTAATAATTATTCAAGCTAAATAAATATGATATAGTCCAGCACAATGGATCCCAATGACAGACTTGTACACAGAAAATTTAGACAGAGCTGGCAAGGGTTCTGAACGTCATAGAAAGAACTGTAAACACTGACTTGGTTTTGGACTTTCTGGTCAGAGGAGCTGCACTTGATTTACATTTCCAAAGGGTAATGGCAAAGGGAGGTGGGGGGAGTTGCTACTTTGGCCTATTGGCAGCAATGGACTCTTTCTGCTCTCACCTCCTAATTTCCCCTGGCAAAGATCAATGATATATGAATGTGCAAATTTTAAGGTAGAATCTGGCCCAGAACATG
The DNA here is from genome assembly GCA_028646575.1 of Pseudocheirus occidentalis. Lineage (NCBI taxonomy): Eukaryota > Metazoa > Chordata > Mammalia > Diprotodontia > Pseudocheiridae > Pseudocheirus > Pseudocheirus occidentalis. Next base: position 285,936,246 of record CM053593.1, on the reverse strand, counting down.
TTACACTTCTATTCATTTTTGTCACATTCTTTAGTGTGTTGAGTGATTCAAAAAGTTATATTTTTAACTGCCCATTAAAAAAATTTCAGTTGACAAAGTAATGTGGGCAAATACATCATATAGTGCTCAAGAATGAAAGGAGATGGATGATAAGACAGTAGTTAATTAATTAATAAACTGTAACAATGGAGCCACAGAGAAAACCTTTACCCAGAAAAATGACAAATTTTGCACTCTGAGACACAAAGAGCAGCGACAACAAAAAAGGAAAAGGAAAATTTATTAAAGCAATGAATGTAACTTTTTAGAACAAAATACATGTAGATAACCCTAGCTCTAAGATTTAAATCCAATGAGAAGGAGCTGAACATCTTATTTTCATTTTAAAATTTGACCTTCTTTCCTCATGTCCAGTCCCCCCAGGATCCAAGATTAAGAAACGCAAAGACCCTCAGAGACAACCTGGTTCACTTGCCTTGTTTCACAATTGAAGAAAATGAGTATCAGTGGAATGAAATGTTTTTTCCCAAGGACTTTCATAAGTGACAAATCTGGGATTTGACCTTTCTGATGGGTAAAAAGACAAGGATAGAATAGTTATATGATAGACAAAGGAAGGAAAAGAACACAGGGGAGTGGTTGATAGTGACAAAAATGGCAATCACGTTATTTCTGGTCCGTTCACAATCTAGTACCAAACAACTTTTCCAGGCTTCACATGGACTATAATCCTATACACTGAACTCCTTTTCATTGCTCAAACTTGGTCTATACTTTCATGCTTCTGTCTTTTTAATGTCATTCCTTATACATGAAATTTCCCCCACCACTCTGCCCTACCCCCATTTTTACATTTCATAATTCAACTAACCCAGAAAAACTGAGGTCTAAAGCCATTTTTTTCATGAAATGTTCCTTTACTCTCTCTCCTGTAAGTGCCTCGGTTTCCTCAAATCTTCCATGCCATTTTGTCTTTACTTCTCATATAAACTTCCCTGATCATCCTTTGTATTATAGTTATCCTTATGTATATCATCTTCCCCACACCATTGTAAGATCAGTGAGAAAAAAAAAACCCTTTGCCTTTCATTTTATGAATCCTCCAGCATCCAGTACAGTGTCTCACACATAATAGTCACTTAACAGATGTTTGTTTAATTGAACCAAGTCCAAAAAGAAATATTTATTAATTACCTACTAGGCACTGTGTTAGGTGCTAGGGATATTAATACAAAGAATGGAAAAATACCTACCTTCATGGAGCTTAGATTTTACGTGGGCTACATTTCTGAAGAATGGAATGTATTTTTGTGTTTAGTCTAAAGATAATGTTTAATTGTTTTATATGATCTCATCATCCATGCAAGAAACTAAAAATAAGTCAAAAAATTGCTTTTAAGAAAAACTGTCTTTCTTAGGCTTGAAGAGTAGTGACTGAGAAAACAGGGATAATACCAAGAGAGACAAGTCAAAGACGGGGAATGTAAACCAAGAGTGGAATATCAGCTCTGGCAGTCCAGACCTCAAGACAAGATAAACTAAAGAGCTAAAGTTGGACAAGCAATGAAGAATTAGCACAGGTTAAGACAAAAAAGGAAAGTCAATACAAGGTAAGTTGTGAGAGAAGCCAGAGAAAAGACACTTAACCTTTGTCAGGAAGCCTCTTCTGGTCATTTTGTACCAAATACAAATGATATGCTTTAGAATGTCGAGTCAAACCAGAAAAATTCTAAGACCAATTTTTTAAAAGAAATAATATATACATAGCCTTTAGATTAATTTTTTTAATTAAAGAAGTTTTGTGATATGGAGAAAAGAAAACAGGAAATGGATACAGAATTAAGTCATGGGTCCATCAATTACATGCTTTGTGATTTGGTGGAAAATTAATCCTTTTGAGACTTATTTTTTCCTTATCTTTAAAATAGGAATGATAATACTTGCACTATAAACAACCTGGGTGATCAAAGCAAAAATAACTCTTAAATTGAACTCACAATGAGTAAGTAGTACTAGAGTAATTAATAATAATAATAGTAATAACAGATTTGTGTATACATATATGTATATATAAATATATGGGGTGGCTTGGTGGTGCAGTAGAGGCCTGGAAGAGTAGATTCTAGGCCTGGAATCAAGAATATGTGAGTTTAAAACTGGCCTCAGATACTTATTAGCTGTGTGAGCCTAGGCAAGTTACTTAACCTCTATTTGCCTTAGTTCCTCACCTGTAAAATGGTGCCAATATGGAAAAGGAAATGGCAAACCACTTCAGTGTCATTACCAAGAAATTTTGTCCATGGACAAAAATCCATGGGGTCATATAGAATCAGACACAACTGAATGACTGAATAACAAGATAAGTATACATATACGTGTATGCTTTATATATAAACACACATGTATTTATATTGCTTTAAAGTCTGCAAAGTGTTTTTAAAATATCACATTTTATACCACAACAAACCTGGAAAGGAGATGTCATCATGAACCCCATTTTATAGAAAAGGACACAGATAGGTTAAGTAATTGGCCCTCGGTTACATAGCTACAGTCTGAGGTCACATTTGAGCTTAGGATTTCCTGATTCTATGCCCAACATTCTATACTACATCACCTCTTTAATTTGAACTCTTCCATATTTTCCCCTGAGGATGTATATAATTTCAGAAGGCAGCAAAATAGAATCTGAGTAAATGATACGTTTTTTCTATTTTTTAAAATAAAATCACAGTAAGCTTGCATTCCTACATGAAAACTTCAGTCCCAGGTTCTAGTAGTAGGTTTTCAGATAGTAGTGAGTCATTAAATTTAAGTAATTCATTGTAACCTAATTTTTAGAATATCATCACATAATAATCTTCTTGCTAATGACCTTGACATTGTTTTTTAAAAAAATAAAAAATACTTACAAACTAAAAATAGTATGACTAAAAACTTTCCTTATAATTGTTGTAGAAATGAGACAAGAGAAAAAAACATATCATAAAAGGAGCATTAAATCTTTCATTGCTGTAAAGACAGCTAACATGCACCATTATTTGTCCTTGCTTCTCTTTCTCTTTTCACTCTACTTTATACCAATCCTCATAATTCCCCAAAGGGGATTAATCTATGGCTTAGAATTCATAACTTCAAACCCTTTGTGATCTTTACTAAAGTTATAAACTCCCCATTACTTCTTCAGTCATTGATTTAGGAAAGCTATACATTTTTAATCCCCACTGGATATGAGAAAACAGGTAAATAATTTTATTTCTTGCTAGAAAAGAGGAGCTGACAAAATTGTGAGCACACATCAGATCAAGCAGCAGTCAACTCATATAGTTTAGGATGGTGAAGGTGCTCAAAGAAATTTTTATGGTTTCTAGTGAAAGTCTTAGATTCAGCTGGCTGCTACTATCTTTAGAACAACTTCTGGCATTTCTTTATATTTCTTAATCACCACATACAATAGCTTTTTATTGGCCCTGATCCTCCTTGACCACTCTGCAACATAAATGTTAGATACCACTCGTCCCTTCTAAATACACTTTTTTGGGGGGGAATGGGGTTCATAATATAGCAAGCTTCTGATTTTCCCTTTTCCTTTCTAATTTTTCTCATTATATTTTTTTCCCTTGCTTCTCTTTTCTATCACATAAGCAGTCCCCCAAATTCAATGTTTTGACTTCTTATTCTCTCTCTACTCCCTTGCTTAACAATATCATGATCTCCTGTAAATTCAAGTATTATCACATTCATATGACTGAAATTATTAGATTCAGTTTTGATAAATCTCCCTACTCAGTTCCATTTCCTTCTGCCCCTGATCCCCCCAATACACATTTTCAAAGCTATCTACTATCCAACTCTACTAGGATGACTTAAAGGCATCTCAGACTCAACATGCCCCAAACTAAACATAATATCCTCAAAAATCTGCCCCTGCTCTTGACTTCCCTATTTCAGGAATTTATGCAGGACCCAAATCTTATCTTTTCATCATGTCATATTGTTTTGACAATTGTGACCTATTAATGCTTTCACATTTAATAAAATTCTAATCTGTACACTCCCACAAATTTGTCATGATATTGCAAAAGACCATAATCCAATTAACAAGTAAGTTGTTGAGGGTTTATTGCAAAAGTTATTGCTGGATGATTTGATATTTCCAGAACAATGGATCTCAAAGTGCCAATAAATATAATGGCATAGTTAGGTCACTACACATATATGGGAGATATGTCAGAGCTGAGAACTGAACAGGGTCTACTGAGATCAAGAGTGGACTGAATTCAGAGGGCTTCAAGGACATTTCTGGTGCTCACCACAGGTCCACAATCTTCAGAACTAGCTTTGAGTAGCAGAGGGGCATGGAACAAAATTATATGATGCAGCCACACAGATGAGATAAGGATACCTGTGACTCTGCATGCATAGGAACAAATTTGGGAGACAGACAGTTATGTCTGACAGATAGGTCCAACTTATCTTTGAGAACTCAATTAAGAGACAGACATGTTTTTGGGCATTTGAGAAAACTGGTTTTCCCAGTTTTGCAAGTTTTTATATAATAATAAATTTCTTTTTCTTCATCATAAAGTAGGTCAAACAGACCCTTTCTCATTTCTAATATAGGAAAAATAACTCTGCCTTAGGTTAGACTATGGTCAGCATTTAGAATTCTAAGCAATAAATGCAATGGGAAAATAGATGTCAAATTTTAGACATAAGTTTTATCATCCTCTCCTACAAATCCTCCTTAAATAAGCAGGTCATCCAATATGCTAAGAATATTCTTTTAACTCCAGACCTTACTTAGTATGTTGGGTGGGCTTCATGTAGAGGATTTATAGGAAGATGTGGATGAAAATTGTATAGGATGAGAAGGTTTGCAAGGGTGACAGCTTATTTATGCCTACCATTTTCCTTTGAGTGCTTTTTAATTTTTGAAAATGAGAGTATTCTATGGTTCATAGCCATATACCATCACCCAAAGAATACTGGTATTAAGATGATTTTATATTTCCAAATGAAATTTCCTCCATTCTTTTTCTTCCTTTCAATGTTAGGCCCTCATTGTCCTTTTGTAGTGCCTATTTAAGGACTGGCTCTACTTCATACCATAGTCAAGACAACGTGCAATCTTCATCCAATTTATCTGTATGGATTCTTAGGACGAACCGTTTTGAGTGCTTGCATTTCATTCAGATTTGATTATATAGCATTAGGTGGTTCTCCAATGTTTTGTGGCTGATTCAATCAGAACAATGTCCTCTATAAAAAGGAGCATCTGGAAACCTAAGGATCTATATGTAATTTTGCACAGAACAATGGCAAATACATTTAGTAAGTAAGTACCGGTTTTCTTTTTAAATGCTTCACTTGCTATTTATTTTCAGAATCATTGAACAGAAGTATGTCTGGTTTTGCCTCTTTCCAGGAATCTTCCATGTCCAGCATATATAAGGTAGAAATCCTGCTATAAGGGAGTCTTTAAAATAGCATTTATTCTACCAAATTAGATTATTTAATCACACACACACATACACAAAACAGTCAAAGTGGGTTCATATTCTCTGCATCTTCCAGTGAATTTCATGATTATAAAGATGTGGTCAGCTATAGAGTATTATTTTGAAAAACTTGCTATTTTCTTCTGATAGATCTTTCAAGGACATCCTTGATATATTGACTATTTGCTTAAAAAATTTAGATATGAGAAAGTAGGCATGTGTTGCTAATGTCAGTCATTGCTGATGCCCCTGAATTGTCTTATTTTTAGTTATGATTGTGCTTTGTTTTTCAAACAGATGACATCAATCTTTTAAAGATATCTCTAGAAAAAAAATTCCTCAGTGTTTTCAAAACTGTGTTGCCAACTGGATGAATCTTCACTATGTATCCTTGCTTTTGTCCATTTTTATTTCTTTAGTGTTGTTTCAGCTTACATAGCACATTGGACACTGTGATGGTAGAGTCCGAATGTGGTGAGTTTATGGCAATGGGTGGATAAAACAGCTTATTTATAAAAATGATGAAAGATTTTTTTCATCTGCAAATTGTCCTACTTCCAGATTCATCATTAAATACTTTGGGGATGATTTCTCTTAAATGTGTTTACACCAAGCTTTCAGGATATTCCTTTTTGGTTAAAGTTTGCTGAGTCTCTTTCTGTAATAATACAAGAATAAAGCATTTTTATGCCCTAGACAAAGTTTTAAATAATGTGTTTCTTTTTCTATCCTCCCTCCATCCTCTTTCCCTCACCTTGATGAAAGTACAAGGGTACAAGATTTGAAGTCAAAAGACTTGGACTAGCATCACAGCCTACATCTAAGGAAACAAGAAGAGACAAACATGTATGTCAGTGGCCCAGAGTGAAGAGCAAACTTTGGTTGATGAGACAACTATGGTCTGGTGGACAACTCCTCCACATTCTATTCCACCAGAAACCATACTACAAAAGCTCTCTCTGACTAACGAACTACTTCAATTCCTGTTTCTTCTCTGACTGGTGAGATTCAACTTCATGTCCCCCCTATATTTCTTACTGCAGCCTGCTATTTTGTTTTAATGTGTTCAGAGGTTCCTATGTTATTTTAAATTACTAATAAAGGATATGGCTATTTATAATAAATGTATGCTAAGATGACAAACAGAAGTAGAGATTAAAAGACGGGATGGGGGACACCAACAAAGAGAAAAGACTTTGCTCAGTTCAAGATGAAATGACAGAAAGTCAGACAGAAAACTTCTGAAGTTTTAGAAATTTCTGAAATATCTATAAACCAGACTGCTTTTGAACCCAGAGATACATTTAATAGGGAAGGAACCAATAGCAGTAAGAAGTGGAGGTTGGCAAGCTTATTTAGATGATCACACATCTTGAACATAGTACAGAATCAAAGTGTTACTCGGTTACACTTAATAAATGGATGAAATTATCAGTTCAGTAGTGACTGATTGAAACTAATTGTTTTAATAGTTTCAAAGTCTTATACTACATCCTGAAAATAATGCATTTTTAAGGATTCAGTTCAATGGAAAGTAAACTTAGATTTGACAGTTTATCAACAATTTATCTTGTTCCTTATATCGCAGAATCTCAAAGTTGGCAGATAACTCAAAAGTCAACTAATCCAATACATGCTTGAACATAAATCCTGGCTATGTTTCCAACAATGTCTTCTTGTCGCCACCTGCCCCAAGTCAAATTATTCATTTTTTTTCTTTTGGAGGCAATGGGACTAAGTGACTTGCCAAGGGTCACACAGCTAATAAATTCTGAGGTCAGATTTGAACTCAGGTCCTCCTGACTCCAGGGTCAGTACTCTACCAGCTATTTCACCTAGTCATCCCAATCATTTCAATTTTGAACAGTTCTAATTATGAAGAAGTTTTCCTCCTAACAAGTTAAAATTGAAATTTTTGCAACTTCTGTTCATGGTGCCTCTACAGTCAAGTAGAACATGCCCAATACATCTTTCACAAGACAGAGCTTCAGATACTTGAAACACAGCTATCAAGAGAGGCAGCTTGGTAAAGTAGAAGACAGACTGACTCTGGAGTCAGAAGATTTGGATTCAAAATATCAAATTAAGCCATATTAAACTGCCTATGAATAAATCATTTAATGTCAATTGGCTTCAACTTCTCAATATGTTAATGAGAGGGTTGTAATAGATGATTTCTAAAGTCCCTTTCAACTAAGTCTGTGATGAATATTCATTTCCCTCCAGGCTACAAACACCCAGTCTCTTCAACTGATTCTCTTGTGTCATTGTTACTAATTCTCTTACAATTTTGTTTGCCCTCATTCAGAAACACTCTGTTCTTTCAGTACTGTTCCCAAATTGTAATGCCCAGAATTAAACACAATACTGCAAATGTGGTCAGATCAGGACAAGAGTACAAAGAAAAATGCCCTTCCTTGTTTGGGATGTTATGTGACTATTGATGCAATCAAAAATATCATTGACTCACTTCATGCTGCCATGTCATGTTATTTTATTCAGAGTTATATGGAAATACACTAAAAGCCCTCAGATATTTTTCACACAGGTCCACATCCTATATCTATGAAAAGGATTTTAAATAATAAAACATATTTACTGCTTTCATATGAAGAATGACAAGTAATTTTTAAGTGTGTCATTTCATGCATATTAAGACTTTTTTAATGGTCAACAAAATGTGTATATTTTTTTAGTGTGTTCTTTTTATTATTTCTTTTTCTCTGATGGGGAGGTGGAAGTGGAACAGGGATATAATAAATATTTGAAACGGGAAAAATGCAAAGCAATGATCAATTGGATAGCCACTAGAACCATCACCAGTTTTACAATCTGTCCTCTAATTCCATCAGGAAAAAAAAATCACACTTTGTAAACATGTAAGAGAACACAGACAAGTCTACGGTTTTGTTTTTACATTAGAATTTTGTTTAATCTGTTATCTGACCATTCTGTGATTTCATTTTCTGAGGTCAGAAGGAAATCAACTAATCAAGAGTACCCTGGCCAATTCCTCACTAACTGTACTTTCCACTTCCTAATCAATCAATCAATCAATCTCTATCTATCTATCTATCTATCTATCTCTCTCTCCCTTCCTCCTTCTTTCTCTATCTCTCTCAGCTGGCTTCAGTCTCCACGAATCTTCCTTCACTGAGGAGCCAATTCCAATTCTGTCTGGCTCTAGGATTATTCTTTATATATAGCACTGGCCTCCTGTCTCAGCCAATAGCCTTCTTCCAAGTCAACAGGAGAGTTCATACCTTCTCAACAATGGACAGAGTTCATACCTTCTATACTTAGC
>CM053593.1:285880560-285926941 GCA_028646575.1 Pseudocheirus occidentalis | reverse complement strand
TCCTCTCAACTCCAGCTGTGATTACTCCTAAGGAGTTAACTGGAAGTAAGGAGCTAAGCCTTTGAGGTGCCAAGTGCCTTCAGTAGGTGCCAATAGAAAGGGGCATGGAAGATCTTCTGATTTCATTAACATTACACGGGGTCAGGGCAAATGCATGGATACCTCTTAGACCCGCCTCAAGTCTTCTTGTTTGCGAGGACACACTGACCAAGTTCAGACCTCTAGTCATTCAAGGCTTAAAGTGCCCCTTACAACCAACAGACTCAACGTTCATTCTCTTGATTGCCAGAGAAATTCCTTTACTTTCAAACCAGTGAGAAAATACACTAGAGAAGATCCTTTCTCACTCTCTCTCCTTGGAGGTCTTCAAGGATTTGTGGAGTATGTTATAGTGGGGATTTCTTCCAGATATGGGTTGGTCTAGATGACCAGTGGGGTATTTTCCAGCTCTCAAATCCTGTGATTCTGTGAGTATAAATGATTGACCTAGTACACAGTTCTTATATTATAAACCTCTAGTAATTATAAATCATGATACACTACCAGAATATTTAGTAAATTTAAATCATGAAAAGCAACCCATTTTCTACCCCCAGGTTTACAATCATAGAATCATACATTTAGAGATAGAAAGGATCTTTTGTTGTTGCTCAATTGTTTCAGTCATGTCTGATTCTTCATGACCCCATTTGGGGCTTTCTTGGCAAAGATACTGGAGTACTTTGCCATTTCCTTCTCCAGCTTAATTTACAGATGAGGAAACTGCAGCAAACAGGGTTAAATGCCTTTCCCAAAGCCACACAGCTAATAAATGTCTAAGGCTTGATTTGAACTCAGGTCTTTGTAACTCCAGGCCCAGTGCTCTATCCACTGTGCCACCTAGCTACCCCAGAAAGGATCTTAGAGATCATCTAATCTATATTAGAGAACCACTAATTAAATTAATTAATTTTATCTAATTTAATTTATAGATGAACTGAAGCCTAGAGAGGTTATACCAGAGCTGAAATTCAAATCCAGATCATCTGAGTATCAATCCAATTCTCTTTGCACTGTACCACTTGGAAATTTGGATTAACATGTTGTAAACATGCTTTCCCATAGTACACTTCTTTTCCTTGTCAATTGAATCTCAATAGCGTTGTCCTACAAAGCATAATGTAAAACATATATTAGAATAATCCATGTTATTTTGTGCTGTTTTATGGTCTATTTGTAATTACAAAATGCACTTAATAGTATACTTACCTCTCAAGAATTATTGACCTAGGCATTTAAAAAATATTTTTTAAAACCCTAAGCAAAAAGAATAAATTGCATTGCTTTTATGACAGAAAACACTTTTGCTTTGTCTATTATAGTACTATTTAGAAGAAAGAGCAGGCCATGCAATTGCTCTTTAACCTTTAATTATATTGACAATCTGCTATTACTGAGCACCCACTCCATTCTTCTTGGAAGATGACTTGGCATTTGTATGGTATTTTCAGTTGAGGGAGATCTATCTGCATCTCCATCTGGAGTGACCAGATGAGGCTCCCTTCAGAGCCAATTAACACTTTACCAATGGGGTCACTGTAGCAAGGCATGGGGTGCTTTGCACCTCCAGGGCTCCCCTGAACAGTCCCCACAATGCCTCCAGATGCTACTAGTTTGAAAACCAATCAATCTTGCCCTTAACTAGTTAGCACACCTTCCCTTGGGTTCTTTATCAAGACACAAATCTTCAATACAGAAAAATTTACTTATATGGGTTGAGAAAATGAGACCCTCTGAACATTTTCTCATGAATGCCTTCATGTGCATACATGGTTAAGATGAGGGCAGAAGGTGGTACAGGTAGATACAGCTTTTGTGCTTGGTGGTTTTTATGTATAATAGATGCTCCTGTCAAATTTGCTCTTTACATTACTAAATAATTAATACTGTTATCATAGTAGCAGAGTAAGGGCTTTATATAACACTACCACAGGTGGACACTTTAGGGTAAAGGATCTTCTCTAAAGATAGGATCCATGAAAAAGTTTAATGTGATGTCATTCACATCCTGGGCATCCCATATGCCAGCCAGTCCAAATTTTTGTTCTATTTCATTGCTCTGGTGAAACAAATGTGGTTGTTCATTGAGGAGACCAGATTTACTTCTCAGTTTGTCAGACTTTTCAGCTCAGATATTTAATGTTATAAAATGAAATAGTCCCTCAATCTATCTACCATCTATCTATTTATCTATCCATCCATCTATCTATCTATCTATCTATCTATCTATCTATCTATCTATCTATCTATCTATCCATCCATCCATCCATCTATCTATCTTTTACTTTATCTGGGAAAGAATGCAAATTAGACACTTCTTGGAGGGAAGGTAGTGGAGGTGGGGGCAGGGCAGGAGGGAGGAAACGGTGCATGGGGGAGAGCAGGGCAGGCTCAGGGCTCCATCAGGTGTCTCGCTAACCAGGCCAGCTTTTGTGTCCACATTGTCTGCCTGCTGGGTGGAGCTAAAAGACAGAAGAATGATAGTCTGGCGCAAAGAAAGCAAGACAGTAATTATGGGACATGTGTGATTAGCACGGTAGCCAGAGAAATTAAACCACTAGTCCCAGGAATCTTCCCTTGTGTAAGGTACCTGCCGAGGGAGAGAAAAGGCCCTCACCACAGAGTCCGGCTGGAATCCACTCCCTGCTAGTTCAGCTTGATTGCTTTCTGGGTTACCTACTGGGGAGGTTCAGCTCTGCGACCTTCCTTTCTATAGAGCTATATTGTTCTGGCCCTGAAAAAAGGGCAGATTAAGAATTTACAGGGATCCCTCCATCACCAGACTCTGACAGGAGCTCTCAGGGAGCTGATTTTCCATGGTTCAAATTGCCTAAGGCCCAGATTCTTATCAAAATGGTTTCATTTAATGTAAAGCACAGTTGCAGATTAAAAAAAAGTTCTAGCTCCATACTAAACCTCTCATTCTTCACCCCTAGAATCTTTTCTCTTTCAAGAGTGAGATTCTTAAGGGATTTCATTTGTAATACACAGAGATAAGTACATATATATGTATATGTATTACAATTATATATGCACATATGTATTCCAAATAAAATTCATTATATGTAATATACATATAACACTATATATTGTATATATCAATCTTAACTGTGTATGTTCATGAAGGCATTCATGAGAAACTATTCAGAGGCCTTCCTTTTCTGAAGCCTTCTCTTTCTGTATTGAGGATATCTGTCTTGAAGAAGAATTCCAGGGAAGGTGTATTAACTAATTATTCCTATGTATATGTGGAATACAGACATATATTTTCATCTATTCTATATATTCAACATACATATTGCATATATATATATTATATATTGTTAGGATCATGGGTTTTATAGAAGGGTCAGCTGCCAGTTAAGAAATGTGTTATTATTTTGTAGGGAGGTAGATTGTTTTATAGGGGTTTTGAGGCTGGTATATTCCCAGTCACAATTTAGACCACAATCCTGCTTAACTTCACTTTGATGCTGTGATTAAAAATTGCAAATTTGCAAAATAATTAAAAAAATTCCTTCCACCCTTTGATGAACAGCATTTAATTTTATAAGGTGGTAAGAAGCAAAGGTAATTAACTTTCTTGCTGGTTTCAGAGGATCCTAGTGTTCTCTTTTCCTTAGAGTGGAGGGGAGGTGATTGGCCAATGCACTGAGACATGGCTTTGTATCCCACAGGTGTGGAAGATTTGCTCTTCAGCATCTACAAGTTTTTTTTTTTTAGTTTATCTTTTATATTTTCAGTGACGTACTGATTAAAAACATGGTCAGCTGTAACTCCTTGTTATATGTAGAGACAGGAACAGTTTCTTTAATCCCGTTGATTTCTGTTGGCAGGAATGAAGAAGTGGGAATCAGGTTATCTCCAGGACAAGAAAGAAGCAGGCAGGGTAACAGAGAGGGGCAGACCGAATCCTTCAGAAACAAGTGAAACATCAGTGTATACTATTGCTATGGTCCTTCCTACATTTAATCATGCAGACACATAATGCCCATTTGGCAGCTCTGTGATCCTGTCATGTGTTTTTGCTATATTTCATAGGCTAGTAGACCAAAAGCTGATGAGAACCTCCTAAGTCATTTCTGCTAACTGTTCCTTTACTTATATTGATCTTCTTAGCAGAAGTGGTGTGGGGCCTTCTTTGGGATTGTCACTCTCCCCCTATCTTAATGAACTCTCCCACATCTATCTTGAATCAGCTCCAAAAAAGGGGAATCAGAAACATAAGAAAGACTCTCTTATAGTATGTTCATATCCTGAACATGACTTTAATCTCAGATGGTCTGTGTTCAGGATCTGACTCTGCTTACTTTTTTGCTTCAGATTACCATCTCTGGGCTTTAATTTCTCTATCTGTAAAATGGTGTTGGGGGAGATAGATTAAAGGCCTCTAAAATTCCTTTGAGCTTTAAATATATAGTCTATTTATTGTGAATTACTAAGTAATACCCATAAAAATTATTCTTTTTGACATGAGATATTTAGATCTTTTCTATTCTTTATAACATAAAGTTTATTTACTTTAAAGTACCATAATAATCATTTGGGGGTGGACTTCTAGTATTGCAGCCAGACAAGGGAAGAATGCTTAAAAATACAGGGGGTGTGTAGCAGTAGATTTGAAAACTTATTAGCCTGAATAAATGAAATCAGATGAGCTAGAAGGATTTCCCATTAAGAGTAAAAATAACAATAACAGTTGAAAACATGCAAGAGTGTTTGCATGAATCATACATCTGATGCTAAAGAAGTGTCTACTTGAATTTTGCTGCAGAATGTAGTCAAGAATAGTTGATGTGGGCAGAAAAAGAGTGTTGAAATACTTCCAGGTCTGCAGGAAGCAAGGATTTCATCAGAAATGCACACGTTAGTTGCCTTAGACAGATGACAGGCCATGCCAAGATTTACAAATGATGCTTAAGTGAAGAGCTGAGCATAGTGTTATGTTACCAGTGTACAGCAGAGTGTGCTAGTATGATTACATCCAAACTGCCTAGCAAGATGAAATCTGTGTTCACACAACAGACTTGAAAAGAAGAATAGCAAAGGGAGAAAGGGACAAATAAGGAGATTGCTGTTGACATCCTGCAAGCACTTTCAAGCCATGAAATGCTTTTGAAGCCCCAGCTGAAAGAACTCTGTAGAGCCAAGATAACAGGAGGGACTGATATGGATGTGTAAGTGACATCATCGACCCCTCTTATTCTTTACTCAAGTAGAATCTGAAGCATATTGGGGTTCAAAGGGAACACAATTTTCCCTTTTTTCAGTTTTGGTGGACTTTTGTGCTCCTTATTTTATGCCAGGAATTGAAAAAACAGAGACTTGTTTATGTCCTTTCTTTTGATTCAAACAGGAAACTGAGAGTCGGGAGTCCTAGACAAGGCTGTCCAGACCTGCCAGATTTTTATTTGTAAAACTATAGACTTAGATATAGATAAAACTCATAGCTTATTTGTGAACTGTGTGATCCTACACAGAACTTCTGTCTGGTTCTATAGGTTGACTCATTAAACTATATCAACAATGTGGATATTTGAGACAATTTTCAGTGATTATTGTTAAAATGTTCTATTATGAAAAACAGTTTTGTTCATAGCACCACTCAGGTTCATAATTTCCAAGGTCTGTATCATTGGGTACCAGTCCTGGCTGTTAGCCCAAAGTATGGGCCATGCTATAACTCTCCTTTTCTTCTTTTCTCTTCCCTCTCTCTCCCTCTCTTCCCTCCTTTCCTTTCCCCCATCCCTTTTTCCTTCCTTCCTTCCTTCCTTCCTTCCTTCCTTCCTTCCTTCCTTCCTTCCTTCCTTCCTTCCTTCCTTCCTTCCCCTCTTCCTTCCGTCTTTCCCCCCTCCCTCCCTATTACTTCATATAGTAAGGAAGAATAACCTGGCTCTTCATAGGAGGTGGTCCCAAATCTCTTGGGCAATGAGTGAAGGAGTCACATAGAGGAGATAAATTCAACAATTGTAATTTACCCAAAGTTGTCCTCTTTAATAAGGTCTGCCAGAAAGTGAAATGTTCCTGAATTGAAATGACAATGCTTTTTCTCAGTGTAACTAAGACTAATTAGCATTTGAAATCTCTTTTTTCCCCCCCCCCTTGGCTCTGGAGCTTGGGCATCTCATTGGGAGGGGCCTAAATACACACAGAGTATTTCTTCAGTGTAAGCAAAAGCTCATTCACTTCCTGTACTCTCCATGAACTTTGGGTTGGTTAAATAGAGTGGTATTCAACATAAACTTAGGAATATCTCTTCCTTTATTTCAGAATATCCCAACAAAATGAATCTTTAATGGAAACTATTTGACTTTCTTTGCTGATAACCATTTTGCAGTAGCAATGCTGACTTCAATTAAATATAGAAAGTTTTGCCCATTGTCATTATCACTAAATTAAATAAGGCCTTTGCTACTGTAACGTTTCACGTTGGGTTTCTACTGTCATCATACATTCTCTAGTTTGTTGAGATTTTAAATAATAGTCATGGCCATCATAACCAAAGTTATGTGGAATAATTATTGAAACATCTTGCTTGTTTTCATTTATCCTTAGCATAACTTTTTACTTTAAGTTTTGATGAGAACATTCTCTCTTGAGTAGGTTACTACTTGGTTAGATTACTTACTGACATACAATCACAAGATTGAACTAGTGTGTGTACAAGTTTCCTTCCATTGCTATAGATAAATCATTATTTAGTATATTAAATGAAAATTCAATTCAAGGTACTGTAATCTAATGCAATTCAACTAAAAAAGCATTGATTACCTCTTGCTATGTTCCAGGCACATTGTAAGGCCATGGAAATACAAAGACAAAAAGTAAACCATTCCTGCCTTTAGGCAGCTCTTCTAGGAGTAAGAAGTAACATGTATTTAAAGAAATAAATTTGAAATATATGCAAAATTCAAGTAATTTAAAGAGAGCAATAATAGAAGTCTGATAACTTAAAAATTCATTGACTTGACAATGGATTCAAGGCAAGGAAACACCAATTAATATTCTGGGGGAAGAGACACAGAAGAAGAAGGGAGAAGTTCAAAGTCACTGGGAAAATCTAGAGATGAGAAATTAAACAGTAGAGGAGGTTTCTGCCAGTGTGGGAACCAATTCCATAAACTCAAAACAGAAAGATTTAGAAGAACCAGGGACCTATTCTAGGAACTGAAATGGGGAGAAACACAGAGAAAGGGTCTGTTTTAGTGAACACCACAAATGGAGAGAAAGAGAGACACAGAGACAGAGACAGAGAGAGAAACACAGAGAAAGATCCTTTACTTGACCTGCAGGAAAAAAGTGGGTGGAACATCATGAATTATTTAACCACATAGAGATAGGCCAGAGCTGGGAACAGACCATGTTCAAGTGACTGGACTGAGGGGACAGGCACTAAAGTATAACTAAATGAGGTTATTTATAAACTAGACAGTTACACTTTGTAGTAATTCTCTTTACATGTAATTGTATACTTGTATATATTGTACGTTCTGACAGATCTTCACACATTCAAATAACCAGTTTTCTATATAAACCAGCTATATAAACACAAACCTTATACTGAGAGGGGGCACAGAAGAAATTACTTTTTCAAGACTATATTTTTTTAATTTAAATTTTTTACTCCCTTTCAGTGAAAATGTTCCAATGTTTTGAATTAAGTGTAAAAATTTAAATAATATTTTGTTTTCCCCAAATTACATGTTAAAACAATTTTTTTTAACATTTTAAAACAAGTTTTGAGCTCCGAATTCTATTCCTCCCTCCTCTTCCCTTAGTAAGCAACCTGATATCGGTTATACATGCTCAATCATGTAAAGCATTTCCATATTAGCAAGCTGATAGTTTCTAAGGAGATCCCTAGGGCTCAGTTATTGGCAGCAAATCTGATAGTAAAAGCAGGCATCTTGAGTCTGTTTCAGTCCAGAGACAGAGTGTTTTTAGTTTATTCCTGTGCCATCAATTAGATTCATAGATACTTAAGACATTTTTGGCAAATGGCACCATGTAACATCCTTTGATTGATTCTAAAGGTCTAACAGCATATAGTCCAAACCAGATTTTAAGTCCCAAATGTGAAGATCTCATCTCTAATTAACTTGTTCTTCATAGTACCCCAGAAAGTAAATGCAATGATGATGTTATGGATTAGAAACACTGTCTTTTATGATGTCAGTGATTCCTACCATCAGAACTACCTTGAGACTTATGACACTTTTACTAAAAAAAAGCAAATACTTAAGAGCCCTTTGATGACAATTGATAAACACAAATCATTTTATTTCCAGTAGAATATAAACACCTTGAAGGCAGGAACTGTTTTCTATTTTGTATTTGTATTTAACCTATATTCATCTCCATCACCCACATTTTGCTACTTTGCACCTAGAAAATATTAAGTGCTGGTTGGATTGGACTGTTCCTTTAATTGTCTTAGAAACTTTGAAGATATAATAATGTCTGAGGGGCTCTAAAATATATTACCTGCCTTACAAGGTAGCATATCAATGGTATCATCCTTTCTAGAATGCTTATATATAGATGTAAC
Organism: Pseudocheirus occidentalis; assembly: GCA_028646575.1. NCBI lineage: Eukaryota > Metazoa > Chordata > Mammalia > Diprotodontia > Pseudocheiridae > Pseudocheirus > Pseudocheirus occidentalis. The sequence continues at coordinate 285,918,354 of CM053593.1, read as the reverse complement.
ATTAAGGTAGTATGATGATTTAGAGGTCAGATTAGATGATATTTGAAGTCTCAGCTTTGCAGTTCTACGATCCCATAATTTATGGGCTCAGATATATAGATCTATTGATTACTAACTTTTTTAGGGGTGGAGGTAGAGGGAAGAGGGTTCATACCTATGATTTTATTGGTATAAAGAACTTCCTCTATCAATACTAATCTGCAACCAAACTACAGATTATATTCATAGAGAGTCACCAGGGGCCCAAGTAACCAGAATACTTGACTTGCCAATGTAACAGTCAGTATGTGTCAGAGTTGAGAACTGGACCTACTGTTTCCTGATTTTGATGTCAGCCTTTTATCTGCTATGACATTCTAGATTGCAGACCTATGGTTTTTCTGGAGATTACAAGAAGACCTCCCATATCATTCTCTGAATGCTTTACGTGATTCAGTTGGTCAGTACTTGCTGCTCATGAAAACAATGTCATGGGCTTCTTGATTCCTTTGATCCATTCTATTGCCAGTCAGAAAAATAAACATATTCAAGTGCCCCCTATGTGTCAGGCTCTGTGCTAAGTACTAGTAATATAAAGAAATGGTAATAATTTAAAAAAAAACCAGTCCTCTCAAGAAGTCCATTGTTTAATGGGACAGACAACATGCAAATAACTGTGTACAAATTATAAATAGAATAAACTGGAAATTATCAACAGAGGGAAGGCACTAGAATTAAGTGAGGATTGGAAAAGACTTATTGTAGAAGGTAGGATTTTAGCTGAGACTTGGAAGACGCCAAGGCCACATGTTATTTTCCTAATATCAGTCATCTTGAAATAGGACTAGATATATTCCCCATCTCAAAGTGGGTAAATAGCATTATCCTATCTTGAGTTAATCTTTGCCGTCTTATTTTGCTTTGAAAAATTTAAAGTGGAAATGAGCACTGGGCTAAAATGATTTTCCAGTGTGTAAATATAAACTGCTACTTTTCCTTTAGCCCTTGATTTTAGTGAAAAATAGAGTCCTGTGCTAGCAAAATTTAACTGGCAAAGGAGAATAGTGAATTGTAAAAGTCCTACTCATATCAGAGTGACAGGTCAATTAAGTGATAAATAAGAAAATTGATAATGTGAAAGAAAAATGACATTTTGGGGTATAGAAATTCATGATCCTTTTGTAAGCACCTTTTAAACACTCAATTTCTGCGAAGTTTTGGGCTGCAATGAAAAATATATAACTGTGGGTTGATGAAGGAGGCAGGAACCCTTGGAATTTCAGAAGCATGAAGGAACAACTAAGCCATTGACTTGTGAATGTTATCTAAAGGGAGTTAAAAAAAAAGGCAGACTCCCTGTGTGTTATGCAAAGGGCATGTATTATGTGCTGTCATTAAAATATTTTTTCCTCTGTTCAGCAGGCAGCTCCTGCTGTGACTTTTCTTTGGTTTGGTGAAGAACAGGAATTATACATGGGGTATGTGTTATCAACTAGAAATTACTCTACATAACATTTTCATGGTATTGTCCCAACTTTTTTTGTAATAGTACATGTATTTTGTTCACATGACTGGAATTATTTAAGGCATGAATAATAACTGTGGTAAAACTTGATCAGAGTATTTTTAAAAGGGCTTTTTTTTACCCCTAGAACTTTATAATGAAAGATAAACTTTGGATAAAGAAGAATATAATTGAAACAAATCAAACCCTACTGTTGGTAACAATGCCAAAATGCTGAATTTCTTCATATTATTTTATTTAAGGCTTTCATTTCTGATTATGTTTAAAACACTGTCTGTGGTGTCCAATAGCTACACCTTCCTTTGTTTTAATTCATCTGTGTCATAGGATGTGAGGTTGTTTTTAAAAGTATTTGGAAGGGTACCAAACCTGAGTATTTTGAGTGCACCAACCCAGATCCACATGAAGGACTGGATGTCTTTTGGTAGAGACTGAAGCACATTTTTTCCTGAGGACATTATTAAAGAAAATCCTGGCTACTTGCAGAATACCATTGCATCAGTCAACATGTGGAGAGCTATTTTGCCTACTTAAGTCATTTAAAATTGGAAAGAATATTAAAAGAATCTAATCCAACCCACTTATTTTTACAGGGGAGGAAACTGAGACCAAAAGTGGTTAATGGAATAATCTTTGAGATCATGGCTATTATATTTTTGCCTTTATATCTCCAGTGCCTAGCATAGTGTCTAGTGCATAGTAGGCATTTAATAAAGGATCTTTGATCAATTGATTTAGTAGTCTATCCAAGGTGACATTGGTAGTAAACAGAAGAGCTGGTATTTAAACAGAGATCTGAACAACAAAAAATCCAGTCCTTTTACTACCACACCAAGCTGAAGTATGTTAATTTCTCCCAAACTGTGGCAATCTATTTTATGGTTCCTTGACTTTGTTTAATTTCTTGATGGACAAATGAATGAGTATTCATTTGCAAGCTATATCTCTTTAAATATATGCTGTTTGGTGCTTTTTGAGAGTACAAATCATGTAATCTGTGGGAAGTGGTGCCCAGATCAGATCCAAAACTTGTATGAGAATCTCTGTCTGTGCTGTTTGTTTTGCATTTTATAGGCATATTAAGCATACCGTATGCCATTCAACAAATGAAAGTGAGTCTGAAAATGTATTAGGCAAATTCATCTTTTAAAATTTTTCATCAACTCTCATAGTGGTTCAATATATGAATTATTTGCATAAAATACCAATTTTAAAGTAATGCATTCAAGGAAATTTCTACAGGAGCATTTAATTTCTTTCTATATACACCCTTCCCTTGTATTCACCTGATGCAATTTTCATTTGTGTAATTCATTGTAGCATTTTTGTATGCATCTTAGAAATAAGCATTACCTTGTGTTATTAAAGATTGCTGAAAGACCCATATTTTTCCTTAAATCATTGCAATACTTTGGTTTCTCCACTTGAAGTTTTTCCAAATGAATTCAGACATGTGGTCAAACCTAGATTCTACTTTGTGATCTTTGGAAAATGGAAAATTATATACAAAATATAGTTGATCAAGTAAAGTGTACAATTTTAAAAGTGTTAAAGTTTTTACAGGGTTGTTACAAGACAAGATGACTGGTATTACTCTGCTCTGTTTCTGTTATCCTTAAGGTCACACTACATTGTGAATTGATTTAAAGATATTTTTAAAACTGGAAGTTGCTTCTTTTGTATATTGCCTTCTCTCATCCATTATTGTGCTTATTATGTATGTGTATATGTGTATTTAAGCTGGAGTATGGGGTTTTGATACTTACTTTTAATTCAGAAAAATATCCTGGAATGGTGAAGTGAGGATACTCTTAATTCCAGGAAGACATGGGGTTGAATTTTGCCTTTGATACATCCTGAGGGCATAAGGATGGGAAGGCATCCATAAGCCTAAAAGTTACAGATATGTTGCCCATTCCCTTCGGCAGTGGGACTTTTCTGAGAAGGACTTCACAATAGAAACAAAGATAGATTTCATATGTACTGATTTTAAACAAACTTGCTTCACATTTCGGCATTGCCTTTTTCCCACTGAAGGCTTCTTTCTTTCTCTTCCTCACTTCATTTATACAGGTCTGACTGTGACTTCTACCCTGACACTGAATAGATCTAGGACAGTTTTGTGTAAAGAATAGTTCTAATGGAAGATTTAAGCAACGGCTCACAACAAAACAGAAGATGTCCCTAAAAACATGTCAGTCCTTGTCTGAGGCAAAGGGAAGGTGTTGGCACATTTGGAAGGGTGCAATTGAAAGAGACCATAAGGGGAGTCTTAATTTCAAATGTTTAACAAGTTGGCAGACAAGTGACTGGTAAAAAACAGTTCTGTTGCTGCCAAATTTCCTCACTGTGGGTCTTTTTTCACATCCTTATTGTACTGCATAGAAGTAAAATGCCTTCCCAGTTGCTTCACATTTTATTCTCCAGTGAGTCCTTGTCTTAACCACTTTAAAAGAAAAATACTTTAATAAGGATACTGTATTTTGATTTTAAATAAAAAGATGAATATATTTGGTGATGGGGTTGAGGGAACAGTCTGAGCAGTACAGGAATAAGAGCATTTAAGAAAGTTAGCCAAAGTCAAATTACATTGTTCTTTGTTTAGGAGAGGAAGGGGAACTCATTTTGCCAACTTTCAAGTAAAGTTCAAAATTGTTGGGTCTAAGTTTGGAACAGAGCTCAAACCTTGGCTCAGATTCATTGTGTGATTTGAGGTTTGCTTTTTTCCCCCAACTCTCTTGATAGTTCTAGAAGCTGGAGAGAAAAATGATTTTTACAAAGGAATCTTGTTTGTATAGCATGGGCTACCTCTTAGCAAGAAAAACATAAATAGATGAATTAAATTTTCCTTGAAAACCAATGGAGTAAATGAAAAGAAAAATAACTCAAAACTGTGGAGAAAATAAAACCCTTCCATTTGTGTGGACAGTGAAGAATTTGGCAAAGGGTTTTTCCTAATTCTTCACATTATGTGCAGGTGGTTTAATCTTTTAGACCCAGAAAGAGAAACTAAAAAAACCTTTCCTTTCAGTTGGTTTTGTTACACTATTAAGTCGGGAACTTAGACTGACTCTTGTTAGTGCAGTTGTTTTTCTATGTGAATGTGGTGCTGTTTTTGGTGCTGTTGCTGCTGGGTGATTGTAGCATAAGCTGGGGAATGACTCTTGATCTCTGTTTTCTAGGTCATTCCAGGTGGCATACATGTGAAGCTGTTATTTGGTTAGCAGCAATTGTCATTGTTTTCAATTTTTTCAATCTTTTTTTTCTCTGTCTCTTTAAATCAATATTTTGCTTTGAGAACAAAATCACTGAATTGCCAAATCTTAGAGTGGACCCAAATGAGAAGCCCCTATTTGTAATTCCAATCCTACCACTCATTAACAGTGTCATCTTGGCTAAGTTATTTGACCTCAGTTTCCTCCCTATTAAAAAAAAGGATTATAATCCTAGTTACTTCATAGGGTTATTTTTGAAAATCAAACACCATGATGCAAATGAAAATGATTTGCAAAATATTGGCTAACTCTAAGGCATCACAATTTTTCAGAGAAGGATAGAGAGCCTTTGAGGTTTTAAATGATATGTTCAAGGTCTCATAGCTAGTTAGAAGCAGAGGAAGGACTAAAACTGCTGTCTACTGATTATGAAGACCTTTTCCATCACATCACATTACACCTATACATTGAAAGGTAGTTAAGTTTACTAAATAGAGGATCCACCACAGTAGCAGCAAAACCGTGTGCAAATCTAACCTCTTACATATAATGACTGCATGACCCTGGGTAAATGACTCAAATCTCTCATTCCCTTAGGCAACACTCTAAGCCTATAAATGAAGAGCATTGTTCGCATGATGCTCTCTAACTGAAGGTTCTTGCACAAATTAAAGCACAGGTCCAGTTTAAACAACAAAAATATACAAGTGTAACAGAATTCTCAGGGATGTGTTGGAAGAGCTTGAAATGTTTCATGAAAGCCATTGGTTCAATTTTCAATATGAGCATTTACACTCAGGAAATAAGCAAATCCTAGAAATCAAGGCTTGATTTACAGTTTTGATTGATTGTCTAGACTTAAGAGAGTGATGGAGAAAATGTTAATAATGTTGGTTACATTTAAAAATATGTCATGTATATACTTTGCCCCCCTGGAGAGCTGGTTGTTATACATTTCCCAGCACACCCTTGATTCAGAGTAAGTTAATGCCTGTCCAATTTTAATTCTTATCCCTGTCTGGCAAATTCCAAGGCTTCTCCCTTGACAGGTGTTGTATTCCATATTTAGTAAGATCTATAGATAATCAAACTCTAATGTCTGACTTATACCATCAATAAGCCACTCTTTTTAGAGCTTGTCGTTGGCCCTTCCCCTTCCCTTTACACTACTTCAAGTAAAGATCATTTCCTTAGAGAAAATAATCCTATTCTTCATTGCAAGAAATCAGGATTCTTTATTCCTCCTTTGTCTCTCCAAAAGATGAGGACTATGTTGGCCTGAGGTTGATTAAATAACAATATTGATTTGAGTATAGAAATATGCATTGAATCCAAATATGGGGATAAGAGGAAAGCAGGAGAGCTAAAAGAATTATAGTGGAAATTGGATACTGTGTTGTTTTCTTCTACTTAGAAATAGTTACTTTAAATATCCCTCATGTTCTCTCTGTGTTTCTGTCTCTCTCTAGATTTCTGTCTTGTCTCTGTTTCTCTCTCTCTGTCTCTTTCTCTGTCTCTGTGTGTGCACCCCAAAAACTGTGTGCAACAGAAAATCCTCACCCAAATAATAATCAGAGGTTTCTCAAGGTAGGAAGCAAAAAAAGAATGGTTTGTTACGATCTCTAGAAAGGGCCACCCTCCTGACAAATGGTCAGGAAGGAGAAGCAATTTACAAAAGGAAATGACAAAGTTATAAAGCCATAATGTGGAATTCTCCCCCACCCTCCCTCCTGATCCTTTTCTTCCATTGGCTGGAAGTTAGGCGTACAGTCTAAGTGCTGCAATCTACCTCAAGTACTGGAACAAGCAAACAGTAGACCTCCCAATGTATATTTGAGAAAGCACTTCTGTCCTTATTTGGCATATCTTATGCTGAGGTGTCACTGAGGAGAGGGGGTGACTCCCTACCTCTCTGAGTTTTGAATCCTTGTAAATCATGTGATTTCTGGGTAAGGGGAACTTGCGCCTGTTTCCAGGAAAAGCCTTACTCTTAGATTTTAGAGTACAGTCTGAGAAATTTTCACTTCTCTCACTCATCTGTCTCTGTCTCTGTCTGTCTATCTGTCTCTGTCTCTCAATGCAACAGTGCCTATCTTGGCTGCCACTGCCTGAAAGCCAGATGTTACACACCTATCCCAGGGTTATCTGGTACCCTTGGTGGAGGGAGGGGATATCTAATTTCTTTGCCTTTGACTCCAGGCCCCTCTGATTGTTGATGTTCACTTTTCATTCTCAAAGAGAACCAATGACAACAAGAAGGTTATGTCTTAACTTGCATGTGAATTGGATTTAAGTGAGGCTGAGCAGCTTGAAATCATCAGCTTCACTCTCAGTTCCACAGTCACTGAATTCCATGGAAGAGCAAAAGGCAGGATGGACTGGTAGTGGCCCAGGATGTATTGGGTGATCTTGGCCTTTCTAAATTAGGTCTTGCCCAGGTCTTAGTTTGTTTGAGGCAATGTACATCCACAGTAACTAAGGAAGGATTAGGCTAAGAACCAAGACAAAAGGTGGCCTAATTTACCATCACAAAATTATAATTTGGGAGAGGAAGAGACCTAGAGTTTCTGACCAGAACAAAAAATGATTGCTATTTACACTGATTCTAAGCCATCAAAATCTAGGCAGTGAACCCTAGAGGCTTGGGTTGGGGGTTATTGACTACTCAATGACAGCCTGGGGTTTAAAGGCATGCTCAAGGAGATAAATTTGAAACGTAATGGGCATTTTTTAAAACAAATCTGTTTTTTTCAGAGCTATATTTCAAGAAATCATAAATGAAAAGTGCCCAAGGACAAAAAGTAAGTTGTCCCAGCTTTTTGAAAAAGAGAGGAAAATTAAAAATGATTTTCAAAAAATTAAAAATAGATAAATTGTTTTTAAAAATCTAACCCAAATCCCGAAATATCTTACGAATCATAAACAACCAAAAATTGTTGTTGTTTTAAGTCCTTTGTTCTCAAAGAAGACCAATGACATCATGAGGATGGTATCTTGACATGCACGGGAATTAGATTTAAGTGAGGCAGAATTACTCAAAGTCTTTTGCAGTCTCATTGTTTCCTCCAGAGACCCTCCTATGATAGTTTTTCCTTAATTTTAGGAACTCCTCTGCATCTCAACTCCATTTAACTGTTTAACAATTGGATTAGCTTTAAAAAGAAATATTGACTTTAAAGGTATAGCAAGAATAAACATTCAGACATTTTCTCTAACACCTAGGAGCATAATAATAACCCTGCCCCCACCTCATACTCCAGAGTCTGGAGAGGAAAAAGGGATTATGTCCACAGCTTAGATCAATTCTATATTGCACATTCCCAAGTTCCAAGTCCAAGACCCCCCTTGGGTTTGAATTCTGGGCACTTGGGCTTCTCAGGGTTGTTCTTGTTGCGTCTGAATGCTTACATATTCAGTTTAAAATCCTCGTTCCAATGTTGCTATGGCTTATGCTCCCTTATCCAGTGAAGATTTCACTACTTGCACCTAGAACTGAGGATGAATAAAACAGAAGCAAACAAAACCTCAACCCCCAAGTTCATTTCTCAGAGTCACAGGGTAAAAAAAGGAAGAAAAGGAGAAAAAAGACCCTTCTGTTATCTAGTCAATTTATAAAACCAATGCTGTAAATGAATGTGGATCCTTACCCTTTCTAGACACAGCAGGAAAGATAAAATATCCCAGTATGGAAGATCTTTAAAGATGTAGCCTATTCTGACTAAACAATTTATGAAAAGAGGCTGTTTTGATACATGTTGTTGGGGAATACAGAATGTTTTCTCTCAGAAGCAAGAACCTCCATTTTAAGTGATTGGGGAATACTCCAACATTCAATTCCATATCCATATCTATGTCATCATGATCAAACATTTATTAAACACCTACTACCCTACTATGTGTGAGGCACTGTGAGAAGTGTGCACATATACACATTCACACAGAAATATCCAGATATGCTTCTTTTAAAAAATTATTTTATTTTTAATTTATTGAATAAAACAAGCATTTTCATAATATTGTATTATAAAAAAGGATGATTGCACATAAGACTCATATTTTAGTGATATACTTTCTAAAATGTTCCAGAGTCTCCTGATACTTCATCAATGGATAAGGTAGCCCCAGGTTTTCAAGGTCCATGTCAGTGAGAGGGGATGTTCTGAGAGTGCTTTCTGAGTATTTTGGATATGACTTGGCAACAGCCTAAATATCATCTGAAGGACAGTTTGGACAAGTTTATCATCTGAAAATTGGTGTCAAATTATCACATTTTTCAGCCAAAGTATAACTTCTTTTTATCAGATAAAATATATTTTGTATAGTTTTTCTTTTTAATATATTAATACCTTCTATTCCCACAGCACCTTTAATTGCAAATATATGTCTCTCCATTCCTTTATGAGAGCCATCACTATAACAAAAACTAAAAGAGAGAAAAAATACTTCAATAATACTAACGGACATATATGTGTATGTGTATATATATATGTAGTCTAACATTATATAAATTCATGGTTCCTCAACTCTGCAAAGAAAGAATTAAGGTGTATTTTTTCTCATTTGTTCTAGACTAAGCTTGTTCATAATAACTACAATAATGCCATTTTTCTTTTACTTTATCTCTTTTTTGTTGTTTGCTATTATTCTTTCCAAATGGTTATAGTAGTCATTGTGTATAATATCCCAGATCTGCTTGTTTCAGTTTGTGTTGGTTCATATAAGTCTTCCCATACTTTTCTGAAGTTTATATGTTCCTCATGTTTTATAGCTCAATAAAATTCTATTCCATTCATATATTACAATTAGTATAGCCATTCTTCAACTGATAGACAACTATTTTGTTTCCAGCTCTTTGCTACTACAAAAAAAGTCACAAAATTTCATAAAAACCATCTACTAAAGACTAAAAAAAAGTTTTAAAATGTATATTCATAAGGAAAGAACCCAAATCAATAAAATCATGGATGGATGCTTGTACTATATAGCTTTTTATACACATACGAACATGCAATTAAAGTTGATGTATGTACAGATACATAAATGTAGAACAATTTAAAGGAAATAAGCCAGAGAAAAGTCATGTAATGTAATAAAGTTTGTTTCTTGAGAACATCCCAGTTTAATTCAGTAAGCATTTATTTAATGCCAGGCACTGTGATAGGCTCTGGCATTGCAAAGATAAATATGAAATAATCCTTAACCTCCAGGAGCATACATTCTACTTGAGGAGTTTTCATGCCAGAGCTCAAAACATCAATGTCTTTCTTCTTCTACAACTTAAATTTTAATTTCTATAGCGAGGTACTCTAGTCAACTCCTTACAGAACAAAACATTTTAATATGTTTGCTATAACTGAGGCTATGGCAGCTAGGTGGCACAGACGAGAGAGTGCTGGGTCTGAAGTTAGGAAAACTCCTCTTCCTAAGTTCAAATCCAACTTCAGACATTCCTAGCTGTGTGACCCTGTGTGACCTATTGCCTCAGTTCCTTATCTGTAAAACAAGCTAGAGAAAACAAATGCCAAACCACTCCACCCCCCCGCCCAAGAAAACCCCAAATAAAGTCAGGAAGAATTAAACACAAGTAAAATGTCTGAACTACAAAAATATCTAACACACCTGATGATGATACAGTGAAATTCAAAGAAAAACACAATAACACATGACTTTGAGGGATTGAGGAATATCATTAAAGTATCTTTGAAGGAGAGATCCAAATGTTTGCCAATTTTCCAAATAAAAGGGTTTGTTCATAGATTTGTTAAGTGCAGATTAATTTATAAACTCTAATGGAATGGGACTAACTACAACATGAATTTAGTTTCTAATTAATCTGGATTTTAAAAAATACTCAACCAAACACATCTTGAATGTAGCAGGCTTTGGGAGATAGATCTCTTCAGACAGAAAAATCTTCAAAGTAGCTAGGTGAGCTACTGGGAAATGCAGTGCAGACAGATTGCAACAGTTCTTTCTCTTCTGGAGACATTGAGACTGTTGTGAATTCTGAATGGATATGGCTGTGGTAGCATGAGTAGAAAGAGAAAAGAGACAAAGAGATACACACACACCGACACAAAGAGAGACATGTAGAAACATGCACATACGTAGAAACACACACATAGAAGGAGAGAGATAGAGAGACAGACAGAGACACAGAGAATGTGATATGAATAGAGTGGGTTCAAGTGGAGAAAATGGAAGCTTGAGTCAGGTCTTTGAGTTGTCTTGGCTCCGTTAGCCATTTCCCCGTCTGCTAAGACCTGGGTGAGACCTGGAAAGGCCAAGGGCATTGCTGAACTGTTTCTAAGGAAGAGATCTAAGACAAATGATGATTTGTGCTTCAAAGCTTTTCCTCTCCCCCTAGTCAAGTCAGGCAGAGGCTGATTATAAAGTCTATCTGTAAAGCAAGTGTTCTTTACCTTTGTTGTATCATGGACCCCTCAGATAGTCTGATAAGGTCCATGGATCAATCATTCTCAGAATGTTTTTAAATGCATAAAATAAAACACATTAAAATGAAGTCAATTATATTGAAATAAGGATATAAAGAGAAAATCACAAACCCTAGGTTAAGAACCATTCAGCTAAAGTTACCTTTAAAAATCTGTTTAAGTAATTTGAATTTTTCATCTAGATAAAATCCGATTGACATCAACTATTCCTGACTGTACTACTCAGTAGTGGTAAAAGGGGTGCTGAGATAAAGGGGCCAATGAATGTCTTATCATATATAGATGTAAAAGAAAAGAGATAATGGCAAGTCCAAAATGCTGTTTTCTCCAGACTAGAAACTTAAGTCAAATGATAAAGAATATTATTGTTTAGATTTTTAAAAATTCCCCAAAATTGGATCTGGAGTTTTTCTACTTTCAGGGTAAAATGGGCTGATTATCATTCCTGGCTGAATGGCAGGACGTTGGGAGAGTAAGAAACAGGCAAGTTAAGTAAGTTAATTCCCTCCTTTCCCCATCCCCATTATTCTGTGTAAGTGTGTGAGTGAGTGAGTGAGTGAGTGAGCACCTGAGTGAGAGGTTGAGTGGAATTATTGACTAAGGCAAAGTGATGCCTCCAGGATGAGATAAGGGGAAAGCTGGGAAAGAGTGGGAAGGTAGCAGTTAGCTTAATGATTATTTAATTATTAATAATTATATTAATTATTTAATATTATTAATGATTAATTAAGAAGCAGGAGGTAGTTCATCTGTATAGTAACCACCTCCAAACCCAGTTAGTGTTGCACCTACCAACAAATACCTTCCCACCTTTGTATCTTGGAGGAATACCTTCTACTTTCATGCAACAAAATTCTACACATTCTTCAAGGCTCTCTTCAAATGCTTTCTCCTCTGGACTTCTTCCCTGATCCCTCCAGACAGAATTGATTCCTCCCTCCTTTGTACTCTTCAAGTACTTAGCACCTTTCTTTTCATACTTCTCATGCAGTACTTGTTTTCAAATAATGGAGTCTTATTTTGGGGGCACATTTAACTCTTTGGAATACTTATTCTGGGTAAAAAGACAAGATAGTCAAATAACAATTTAAATTGTGCTGACAATTCAACTTGCCACTTTCTTTCAATATATTCCCCAAGTGAGCTCATGTGGAATAGGTGATGATATAATTACAACTAGATATGAAGCCCTTTCAAGAATAGTTTCCTTCCAAATCATTTGTTTTTCCTCTAGTTAATTTTTTTTGTCTCTTTTATTTTCTTCTACGAGTCCCTGTTCCCTACTTCTTCCTAATCAATAGTCTAGCTGGATGTTGTAAAAAGTATAATTTACATGCAATTGTTTCCATAGTTACCATTTCAGAATCTTCTGGTCTCTGATACAGACTGACTTCTTTTAAGAAGAGCATAGCCTTTTTCAGGTATAATTATTAAAATAAATCAAATTATACTTGATGGGCTATTCAAGGAATTTTCAATGGTAATTTTGACCATTTACCTTAGAACATTAGAACCTCCAAAATTTTATAAGGTAACCATTTGTATTAACTGTTAACTTTTCTATAAAATTGTAAATTCTTTGAAAGCAAGGATCAAGTTTGGCACAATTTTGAGTCTCACATATGGTAGAATACCTTGCACATACTATGCATTCAAAAATATGTGTGTATTTTTGTATATGTATGTGTATTTAAAGGAATGAATGAAATATATCAAGGGATAATAATTCTCTGAAATTTCTAAGTCCCTTCCTATGTGACCTTTTTGTAACTTCAGTTTTGGGAAACAGAAGGATAATATTAAAAACTGGTGAGTACATAAATGCCACAGCACAATGAGAAGAACAAAGAGTAAGTTTTGAGGAGGCCCCAGATTGGGAGAAATTGCCTTAGGCATCTAAATAAAACTGGCAGAAAAGACAGAGGTGAGATCAGGGAGAAAATTTTCCAAGCCTTCATAATCCATAAATACACCTAAAAGGGGAGGGATGATTTTTTTAATGAGGAGGAAAATATGGAAAATGACCAAGATTTAGGGTACACAGAAGTGGAAAGACACCAGATAAAGGAGGAGACGTTGAGGAGAGAAGAGAGGGAAACCGGCAGAATTTACTCAGCTCTCTCAAAGGAACCTTCTGACTGCTTGCCTGATGAGGCCCATATGGGTCTAATCCCAGGAGAACGTTACAGCCAGAACAGCTGTGCTTAAAATGGTTTTATTATTTATTTTCTTCATAATACAAGCTGCAAAGTAATCAAATTACTTAGAAAAATACAAGGGTTTTTTTCCATTCAGCTTTCTCATTGTGGAAAAAAAATGGTTGGGGGATCAAATATTTCCTGATCTTTTTAAATTTTCAAATTATTTCAGAGGACATCTATCTGCAAACTAGAACATGTCGGTTGACTCTGCTCTTAAACTATGAATTTTATAGGTCATGTGGCACCTGAATTTTGTTTCCCTAGCCCGTCAAAGACAAAAAAAACCTACCAGTGAGTTTTGAGATAAGGAATAGAAACTATCTCTATTATCCTGTGCTTCCCAGAATCTCAACAGACATTGGGTCCCTGCATCATAGTAGAATAGGCAAAGATTCAACTACGGCAAAGACCCAGATATCTCAGAAAAAAGTTCTAATTATGGAAAATCCTGAGCTAGATAAACCTCTCTCTTGTTAGGATTTCCTAGCATTTATATTGTACCTTGGTTGGGATAGTGGTAGAGAGGAGATACAATATATACTGAAATATGATGAAAATGATAATTCCACAGATGTATCATTTAATAAAACTCTTTCCCGCCCGTTCTTGAGAACTAATGTAGTAGGAGTGTTGGACTTGGTATCAGGAAGCCTGGCCTCAAATCTCATTTCCACAACCTATGCAACTACTATTATCATGTCATTTAACTTCTTACAGCCTTTTTTATCTATGAAATATGGATAATAACTCATGTGTTAACCTATCTTACAATGTCATTGTGAGAAAAGGACTTTTCTTATCTTTATTAATATTTCCAGGATCTTGTACCTTATATCCTGGGAGCAAAGGCAGCATTACTCCTACCTTATTACCTTAGAAATCAAAGAAGAAAGAGATAGAAATATCAATAATACAGATGACTTTTTTTTTTAAAAAAAAGTCTGTGCTTGTGATTTCATCAAGGTAGGGAGATCCCTTGCAAAGAAATCCAATCTACGAGTGAAGGCAGCAACCAGTCTGCAATTTTTAGTATTTGAGAATTGTCTTGGCCTCAGGAAGACTTGGATTCAAGCCCTTCCTCTTGAATTTAGTTGCTATACGACTCTGGGCAAGTCAGATAATTTCCCAATGCTCAGGATAGCTCTCAATAATATAAGTCAGCACTTTTTAAACTATGGGTCATGACCCCATTTGGGGTCTTGTAACTGAATGTGGAGGTTGCAAAAAAAAATGGCAATGGTAAAAGGTTTCTAAATGTGCAATGACCAAAAATTAATTCAAAATCAAGCACGTAATGCATCCAAGGTGTTTCTGGCAGTACTTGCCCGTGTTGCAATGCACATTTCACTACAGTTTTGGTTCTAAACACACAACATGCACACTTTGCAGTGCACATGCCGTCATGCCATCATGCCATGCAATGCTGATGAACACTGCCAGAAATACCTCAGCTCAGATTCAATACTATCAAATTACAGTGGGTTTTTTTTAACTGCACATTTAAAATTATTCAATGATTTCAGCTTGGGATTAGGACAGAATTTTCAACAATTTTTGAACTGGGATTAAACATACTTCTGCCATTTTGTACTACACATTTATGCCAAGAAATGTTCTAAGCATTGACAAATATAAAACCAAAATTTCGATCAATGTTGAGAAATGTCGAAGATGTTCTACATCTTATAGTATCAAATATTTTGCAAAGATTTAATTCTTTATGTAACCACAAATGAGCACATCCATCTCATTAGCATGCAAATTTGCTTTTGTCTTTAATAAATGATAACATTATATACATACCGAAGAATTGTTTTCAAATAAATTTCTTTATAATTTTTTATCTGTAAATATTTGATTTGTATACCTATTTCATATATCTACATACCTGGGGGTCACATAAACATTTATTGGGTGAAAAGGGATCAAAAATTGAGAAAATTTAAGAAGTCCTGCTCTGAGACAAAAGTGCTGATCAGTATTAGTGGAGAGAATGTCCACATCTCAAACTCCCTACGTGGGTGAAATCACAGTTCTTTCCCATTCTCTCTCCCATTCTGTCCCCCTCAAAAGAATTCCTAGTGCTTAATGCAGTGCCTTTCACATAATAAGTGAATAATAGATGCTTGTGAGTTGAAAAGAAATGAATTAAATTGATTATTGAATATTACAAAACCTTGGAAGCTTTGGAAAAATTCTTTATAGAGGATTTCTGGCAGAACATGTCAGATAGAGACAGTGTGGTGCAATAGAAACAGCAATAATTGGTAATCAGATGATCCAGATTCAAATCCTACCACTTCTACTTTCTGTATGACCTTGTGTGAGTTTATTGAGTTTTCTTTGTTTTGGTTTCCTCATCTATAAAATAAGTTGTTCAGACTAGATGCTCTCTAAAGTCTCTTTCTATTCTAAATATATGATCCCATAAGAATTGTACAGAATGAAATGGGTTGTCTTTGGCTGCAGAGTACACAGATAGATTGTAATCTAGAAGGAATGTCCACATTGAGGGGATCACAGATTTTCCATGAATTTTCCCGATCTCTAGCATGTATTAGTCTTACTTTTGTCAAAAGTATGCATGCACCGTGCAAACCATCCACAAATGAACTCACCATATTTTCCTTCCCGTTACAAATCCATCCATTACAATGTCCCTAATTGTTCATAGTAGTTCTCTTCTTTCAGTCATCTTGATTCCTATCTGTAGAATGATCTGAGACTCTTCTTCTTTCCCAGGTTTATATCTCATTCATTACATCCTGTCCATTCTTACCTCTGCCATTAAAAACAAACAAACAAACAAACAAAAATTGGTAAGGTCCTATTATATGCCCAGATAGCCCTAACCTGAAGGCCAGCATTCCATCCACTATTCCATGATGTTTCACTTGGGAGTTATGCACATAAATTATAATAAAATGATCCATTCAGCAGCCATATGGCCTTTTGCATAGTATGAATGTAGTCAATGCTTTGTTTAAAATTAAAGTTTTAAAAAAAGAGTTGGAAGTTAATGACCAATAATATCTGGCTCCTGACTTCATCATTCCACTGCAACTGCTCTCTCCAAAGTTACTAATGATCTATTAGTTGCCAAATCAAATAGCCTTTTCCCAATGCTCATTCTCCTTGATCCCTCTACAGCTTTTGCTTTCATCAACACTCCTCCTTAATACTCTCTTCTCTCTGGATTTTAAGGATACTACCCTCTCAGTTCTCCTCCAACCTATCTGATTTCTCCTTCATTACCCTCAGGGTTCTGTCCAAAATGGAACTTTTTATATTTTCTACAAAACTTTTTCCGTTCCTGCCACCCCTATTATAGTAGGGGGCAACGTCAATCTCCTAGCCCTCAGGCTCACAACCCTGGAGTCATTCTGGATTCCTTACTGTTTCTTATACCTTGGTCCCCAACACATATTGTTTAATACAGTGTAGCTGGCCTCATGGCTATTCCATGGAGAAAACATCCTATCTCTTGGCTCTGGGTTTTTTCTTGGGCTGTCCCCCATGCCTGGAACACACTCTCTCCTTTATTCTAACTTTTTGTTATTCAGTTGTTTCATTCATGTCCATGTCTTCATGATTCCACCCCATTTGTGGATTTGTTGGCATAGATACTGGAGTGCTTTGCTATTTCCTTCTCCAGTTAACTTTACAGATGAGGAAATTGAGACAAAAAGGGTTAAGTGATTTACCAAGGATCATACCATTATTAAATGTTGGAGATCAAATTTGAATTCAAGTCTTCCTGATTCCAGACCAGGTGCTCTACCCACTGTGCCAGCTAGCTGTCCCTCTCTTCCAAATCCATTGCTTCCTTACTTTGACCTGTAATGTTAATGGAAATCTGAAGATCTTCCATGCCCCTTTGTATTGGCAAGTAAGCAGTTACTTAGCACCTTGTTTCAAGTTAACACCTTGTTTAAGCTATTTAATTAAAACAGAAGTAGCTAACACCTTGAGAGGAAGTTGCTGACATAACAGGAAGTGGAAGACTAGGGAGGAGCAAAGGCATATATAAAGAAAAGCCTCAGCTGGGAATGGCAGAATTTCCTGGGGTAAGTGTCTGTAGGCTGGAGCTTTTGCTGAGACCTTTCTTCTGCTGAGCCCTTTCCTTTGGGAATTTCCGCTAAGAACTTCCAAGAACCAGGTTGAGGAGCTACTGTGAGTGAGAGAGGAGGCCCACTGATTGAGGGAGCCTGTTCTGTTGTGAAGGCTTGAGAATGTAGATATTCACTGCATTAACCATGTGTACCAACTTTGTGGCTACTGTAATGAGTTTGGCTTTCTGGTTCTGGGACTCAGTTTTCTGGTTTTTGAATAAAGGCTTTGGTTCTGCCCTCCATGTGGAGAGTCTGGTACATTTTGTTATTCACAACTATACTAGCATATTCATAGCTACTTTGGGTGTGGTGAATATCGCATTATTGTTACAGGTCCCTGACAAAATCCCAATTTCTGCAGGGAACCTTCTTCAACCCTTCTTAATTCTAATGTCTTCCTTCAATTAACATTTAGCACTTATCCTATATATATACACCTTGCTTTGTATATATTTGTACATGTCTCTCCCATTAGACTGTAAGCTCCTTGAGGGCCAAGACTGTTGTTGGCTTCTTTTTGTATTTCAAGCATGTAGTACAATTCCTGGCATATGGTAGGTGCTCAATACATGTTTAATGATTGATTGAATAGTGTTAACAAGGACATACTTAGCATACTTTAAACATTAGACTCTGCTTAAAATATTCCAAGGGGGAGCTCAAGGCAAAGTGCTGGTCAAACTGGGAGATTTTCTAAAATAGAATGGGAAAGTTTCTGAAATAATCTGGTTAACATAATGGAATGAGGGCCATTGTTAATAGCTAAGAAACCTGAATTTCTCTGTCAGTCTCGGGTTATAGGGCTTCAGCCACTGATGGAAGCAAGAGATATAATATAGGAAACTTCTGATGATGTACTGAGAGGATCAGCCACACTTATTGTGGCCTAGATAAAAAAAAATTAAAAGCTTAGAAGTAAATCGAGATGATATCTTGGATCAGAGATGAGGGAGATTTCTCATTCCTGAGAATATTACTTGTTATACCTCTAGATTTATTTAGAGCCTGAGACTGACTACAGTAGTAACTCACAGGTTCAGAGGGAGTAGGCAAGTGGAAGAAAGGAGGAGCTTACTCCCATTGGGTTGGAACAGCATCTGATAATCAGTGAAGGAGACTATATCCACTGTAAAAAGACCAAGTATGTGTGTTGACTGCCCTATAATGTAGCCATTGGATTGGTAGTCTGAGAGCAAGACTACCTCTTTTCCAAATCACATGACACGACAAAATTAGTAATTAAGTATGTGGCTGCCTACTACTGTTTGTAGAAGATAAGAAAACAAGTGAGAAGGTGGGTAGGGATAGCTCTATAAAGACAAAAAAATACTAGCACTCATATACCTAGAACCACATCACCTACACTGTCTGGCATGTGAGTAAAGCCTGTAGCTGAATTCCAAGACAATATTAAAGGAAATTATGATTCTTGATATCCTTTATTTTCCTCTTTCAAGTAAAAATTAAATTACACATTGACTTTTTTTTAGTAAAACTTCTAGTGTAGTTAATATTAATAGCAGTAGACTTGGAATCTGGAGATTACTAGCTAGCTTTTGGATTGTGGCCAAGTCAGTTATTTTCTTTGGGCCTCAGTGTTTTGAGCCACAGCAAGGAATTCTCATGTCTGGGGCAAATTAAGTTGAGTATGGGTTGTGTTTGTACTTAGGGATCAGGGATGCAAGGGGAAGGGAAAGAGACTAGCTTTAAGGAGGACAGTTTGATCATGGGGGGTAGTCATGCTGGGAGAGTGGGGAGCCCATCAACTCACAGAGTACCAGGACCCTGGAGCTGACATATTACAAGGAGATTTGGAGGGAGAAGTTAGGGAAGATGCACACCCCATGTTTCTTAAATATTTAATGAGCTTATTAAACATTAAAATCAAGGAGTTTAATGAGATGATTTCCAATGTTCCATTTAGCCATAAGATTCTCTTGATCAAACTAGATAATATTTGGAAAACACTTATTACCTACCGAATAGTAGGGACTTAATAAATACTTATTTTCTTTCTTTCCTTTTCCCTTCACTTCCTATTTTGAAAGATCTCCATGTTTCTTTATGTAAGCCTATTTTTTTTATTGTGTTTTGCAGAAGTGGACTTTTCTATGCAGCGCTGGGCATCATGAGATAGTCAATGTCATGTGTTTATTCACCTAGTAGAGTGATATGAGTCCCTTCAATGCCTACATTAATATTCAAGAAAAAGAACTCAATTCCTCCTGTTAATACTTGCCTTAATTGTTTTTAAGTAGCCATTACAATAGAGCATTTTGTTGAGTGGCCAGATTAGTGTCTCAGCTGCCTTTCTCAGCCCTCACAGGAAGCATCATATCTCACAGGATTAGCACTACATGTCTGTTCTGAGGGAACCTTACATCATTGATTAAAAATGTTTAAAATCCAGTCCTCCTAGGGTACATGGCATTAGTGCATTCAGAAACTTTCTTGATGTTCTTCTAAAGATGAAAAACAATGATGCTGATCTGGGCCGGTGTACTCTACGTAGCCCACGCTGGATGCCACTGTTGAGGTGCCGTGATGTGATTTCCTTTGTCTTTGTTATTCTATAAGACATATTCTGGGTTATTCTGTTAATAGCACTCTTATTAGGTTGAGCAAACAGGATTTGAAAAATATTTCCAAAATTAATGTTTTGGCAGGCTTATGATAGGAACATCATTAATAAAGAAGATAAAATGGACTCTGATGTTAGACCATTTTTATTTTATGAAAGAACTGTCATTCACACTCATATTTTGTATAAGTTGAAGTGACCTTGTCTGAAACTTTGCAAATCTGGGGTCATAAAACGTACACATATACAAACATATATACCTTTCTTTACTTGTTAATATGTCTATGAAACAAAATGATTCAGTGTATTCATTGTTTTCATTACTTACATGTAAATGTGTATATGTTATTTCCCTATCTATATCTTAGTTAAATTGAGACATGAATCTAAATAGTATTTGGATTATTACCCAGGTATTAATACTGTGGGATCAAGAGGAGGTGATACTTGATACACAATAAACTCTGTCAGTTAAAAAGGAGCTTTTGATTCCCTAGAATGCAATCTTAAAATGGCTAGTGACTAGTTTGCACTCTTAATAAATAAACTTCAACAGGTTTAAAGGTTATGTTTGAATAATAATCTCTAAAAGTTAACACATCTCATCTTAATACTCATCTAAACTTTTCCAGATTCGTGGAGCTTAGCTCAAGTAATCATTCCATGAGCAGGCTTCCACCTCCCCCCAGCCACACCCCAAACCAGTGACTCCTGCTACTTCCTAATTCCATCAGAGGCTAGAGTGCCATAAAAACAGACCTTTTGGAGGAATAATGATACTTTTCTTGCCAACCCTCATTCTGATCAAGAATAACAACCAAATGGACACAATGTACTCAAGTGCAAACAAGAGTAAGGGCTGGTAATGTTTGTCGGCAAAGATGAATTTTCCCCTAGTTTATTTCTTAAGATACCAGCTGTGCTGGGTTTTCATGTGCAGCATAGTTCTTCCTGCCCTCACTCCCGTCACCATTCCCGTTCCCTAAATCCTGCCCCAATTGTGTTTTAGGTGCTTTTTTTTCTCTTTCTGTATTGGTATTCTTTCCAGAGTCTAGTGAGAAAACCTTAGGCTAAGGCCACGGAGGTCATGGGCCTTTTCCAGTTCCTGCCCTTTACTTGTTTTGTAGCTTGGACTCTTCATTGCTATGGACTTAATCTCTCTACTCATTACCGATTTATGTCGTTTAATCTCAAATGGGCCCTCACTGCACCAAAGCTATCATTCTACTCCAACTCAATAGCACATCTATTCTAAACCTTCCCGTCTTTCCTCTAGCATTTCGTGGCACTCTGTGTCACCACAATTAACTTTGCTGAAAACAATGAAGTGATTTTATGAGAGCTCCCCCTTCTTTCCTTAACACTCAAACAGAATAATCTATGTCAAGTACTTGACCAACCTTAAAATGCCATATAAATACTGATAAATATAATGACGATAATAATTGCAAAGATAATGAAAATAATAGTAATTATTAGAATAGCAGTTATTATTGTTTGCCTACAGTCACGAGGTCCAGTCTAACAATGACTTCTTTCTCTGAGTCTTCTATTGTACTCCTGATGACCTCAAGCAATTTATTGAGCAATCCAGGGACATATTGGTAAATGTTTAACAATTGGGATCCCTAGGGGGAAAAATGTAGGTACATGCACTTTTCAATTTAATCTGCATTGTTAACACTTTTTAAAGTCTAGACAACCAAAAAAATGAAGCCCTCATTTGTACATTGCTGATTAATGAAGTATAAAAGCTCCCATTGAAAATTTAATAATAATCTCTCAGAACTGGCTTTAGCATAGCCCAGCTTATATCTAGACCTATTCTCTCTTCCAGTCTCCTATCACTAGCTACTCTTTGGACGTTTTGATAGTCATCATGTCCGAAGCAGAGCTCACTTTCCTTTTTCCTAACACTCTTCTCTTCCTGACTTTACTATTCCCATTGAGAGTACCACCATCTTCTCAGTTATCTAGGCTCACAACCTTTGTATCATTCTCTGTATCTCACTTACACTCCCTTCACATATCCAGTCTCTTCCCAAATGTTGTCATTTATTCCTTCCCAACGTCTCTAGTATGCATTTCCTTCTCTCTAGTATAGCCACAGTTCTAGTTCAGGTTCTCATCACCTCTTAGATTATTGGAATAGCTTTCTATTATTATTAGACTGCAGAAGTTAACGACAGAGATGTTTCTAAAGTTTATGCTTGACAATTTTACCATCCTTCTCCATATAGTCCAATAGCTCCCTAAATACTTAAAGCTCTTAATCTGAATACTTCCTGCCTTCCCAGTCTTCTTATACTTTTCTCCTATCTCCACACTCTATGATGCACTTATATGAGTTTGCTTGCTATTCCTCACATAGGGCACATCATCTTCTTGTTGTCCCCCACACCTGGAATGACCTCTGTCTCTTAGTTTCATTGACATCAAGTCTCAATTCAAGTACAAAGGACAACAACCAACTAGATCCTCCTTTCTTAAGGAAGCCTTTCCTAGTCTTCCCGGATACTAGTGCCTTCACTTCTGAAATTATCTTCCATTTACCCTGGATAAATAATACATTGACAGCTGTTTTCATACTCACCTCACACTTTTGAAAGTATACACCTTCTGAGTATGGATTCTTTACATTTTTGGTGCTTATTTCACTACTGATTGCTTTCTATTCTTTCTGTTTTCATAAGCCACAATACAGAAGACAATAACAATATTTTAAAATATAATTTATGTGACCAGATGTCATGCACTGATGTCAGCTCTTCTCTTCCAAACTTAGGTCATTCAGTTGGAAAAAAACAAAAACACCAGTGTCCCTGGTTTCTTTAGTCTCCTAAAAAGTATTTCAAATCCTTGAGTAGAGTATAAGCTCCATGAGGATAGGATTTATCTCACTTTTGTATAATTTTTTGAAAGATTAATACAGCATAAATTAGAGACTGGAGAAATTATTGTCAACTGGAAGTGATTAAAATTGGCTTCATGTGGAAGGTGTCAATTGAACATCATTTTGAAGTATAGTAGTGGTTTTAAGATATAGCAGTAAAGAGGGAGCATATTGATTAAATAATGAGGCATTCCAAGTTTTTGGCAAATCAAGCATTTCCACATAAACCCACAAAATTGGGTAATGGTAAATAGATGTCATGGGTTTTGGCAAGCTATCTCTCACATCTTGGATGCACGCATCTTCAAGACAAAACACCTCCCAATTAATCATGTCAGGTCAACATATGTCCACCTCCATAACCATACACAGGAAGTCACCAACCACCACTGCTATATGCAGGGATTTCATAATGATGAGACTTGAGAAACAGTTATAGGCCACAGGAAAATGTATCACCTCATAAGTAATTATGGGTTACGGACTTCCATCTGGGGCCCAGGTGTCTTCAAATGGGACAAAGAGGCTGCTTGGTACAGTAGGAAAAGCACTGGACTAGACATCTGGAGGAATCCTGTCTTTGACATTAGTTACATGACCACGGGCAAGACATTTAATCTGAGACTCAATCTCCTCAACCATAAAATGGGGATTGCAACTCTTATAGTTCCTACTTGAAAGAGTTGTGAGGGTCGTATCAGACAATAAATGTAATACATTACATTGTGGTGTATTACAAAATTTTAAATTATTATAAAATCTTTCTTCTGATGTATTTTTTGATGGAGGTCAAATAGAAGCTGTTCAAGGAGAAACTGCTCTATCACTATTAGCGGATAAAGATGGTTCCTGTGGTTGCAGTTGTATAAGGCATTCCAAATGAAGAAACACCTCCTATCAATCCAGGTTGGCATCTTCTCTGCAATTTAAAAGCCTTGAGAGGTTCATAGACATTTGTCCTGGGTCACACAGTCAATATGTGTCAGTGGTAGGACTTGAGCCTATGTATTTCTGGCTTCTGGTTCTCTATATACGACTCCATGTCACCTCTGTACTCTTATTTTATATCTAATATTCTAGGTACAATTGTACAGAGGGATAAAATGAATGCTTTTTGTAAAGGAATGGGTAATGGAATGAAAACTCATTTCCAGGGAGTCACAGAGCTATGATAATTCTCAAAGCAGATAGGATAATGGGGATATATTTACCTTGTCCTGTTCCCATTTGGTTTTGATTTATACCTTTTCATTTTATGCAATTTGGAGATTATGAATATTTGACATAGAAACATCTTTTAAAATCATTGCTCATAAAGTTTTATTGATTAATCTTATGTATAGGTTGTTGTGGATAATAGCTTTGTTATAATGTTCTAATTCCAATGCAGTTCATTGAATTCAATCAATAAATCAATATTTATTATGTGACTACTATGTGCTAAGAATTGTTCTGGGCATTGGGGTGCAAAGACAAAGGTAAAAGTCATTGCCCTCAGGGAGCTTACGTTCTAAGAGAAGAAAAATGCTCATATTTAGGTATATATAGAACATATACAAAACACATGCAAGGTAACTTGAGGAGGAGAGGGAGTAGCACCTAGGAGGAATATGATAGGTCTCATGCAGAAGGTGGCATGAGCTGAATCTTAAAGAACAGGGATTCCAAGTGACAGAAATGGGGAGATGTGCATTTCAGGCATGGGAGATATGTCCTTTGCAAGGAATGAAGATTAGATAAGAAGTGTCATATGTAGGGATAGAAATAATTTTTTTCTGAAGTGTAGAATGTTTTCAGAGGAGTAATAAGGCTGAAAAGGTAGAACAGGGCCAGGATGTGAAGAGCATTAAATGTCAATCAAAGTGGATTTCTGAGTCAAGAACTCACTGAGTAGAAGGGCTACCTGGTAAGATCTATTTTAAGAGAATGACTTTGGCAGCTATATGAAGGTTGGACAGGAGAGAGGAAGAACTTAAGGCAGGCAGACCAATGAAGCCGTTGGGATAATCTAGTTGAGAGATTGATTTTTTGATTAATACTGCTGACTTTTTTAGCAGCAGAAATGGTTTATAGGTACCAGGCTACAGCTAAAGAGCTTGTGAATGACCACATACACCCTGTAGTTATTGTCATATCTACAGGAGATCTGACTCTCATATATGAAATCAGTTGAGTTATGATGCCTATATAATCTAGTTAAGAGGTCTTTTTTTCCCATATTAGTTAATCTTAATTTAGGAGTTTAAAATTCATCTAATAAAAAATCCTTATTCCCTAGATGAGTAATCTGAGGCATAGAGAAATAAAATGACTTGTCCAAGATCATGCTTGTGCATGTGTGGCTCTGTATCTAATATCATAGTTATCTAATAATTGTTAATATATAGTTATCTATAATTAATAATTATCTAATAATGCTCAAGAAGAAATATAATTCTTATGGATAGATTGGGGAGCAGGGGTTGCATTTGTAAAATAAGGATTTATCTTGGATTACTTTTCAAAGGATAGCAGACTTCTGGTGTATAATTCTAGCTTGATTATGTCTTTCTTAACATGTGGTAGATGTGAAATTTTTGCAAACGTATTTCTGTGTTACTTCTGTCATTTCATTGCAGTTTTGTTTTACTGATGAATAAGCCTAGACATCATTAAAATCTCTTTTCTATAGTTTTTGGAAGCAATAGCCTGATCCTGAATAGCTATCATAAATCCCTCTATTCCTGTAAACAAATCCTCATCACTCAACCATTTGTTTAGTGCTTCTTTGCTGACATTTTATTATTTGAATTTATGTGGATTTTGCCCATGGAGTCTTTTGATTCCCCCAGCAGATCTCCATTTCATAAGTTCCTTCTGAAGATAAATCACTTTTGGTTCCATTCAACAAATCCTGTGGTCAGCCTTTATTGCTTTGTAGAATGAGGTCTGTTTGTTACAAAAGTATTATTGTACATTTTTTACCTGTTTGTCATAATAATAATAATAATGAATTACATTTATATAATGCCTTCAGGTTTGCAAAGTGCTTTACAAATTATTTCATTTAACTCCTACATCAATCCTGTTAGAAAGATGCTTTTATTATCCCCGTTTTAAATGGCAGGTTTTTCTCTGGAAATCTTCTACATGTTGTCATCCATTTTATCCTGCCAAAAATTTACATTAAGGCTACTATTGTAGCAAAGCATTGCTTGCTCTCAGTCTGTCCTGTTAAACTTTGACATCAGGATGCCAGTCAGTCTTTTAACATATGCAATCTTAGTTTTCTCCTGGATGGTCTTATGAATTATGCAATTTGCCTCAAGAGAGGTATTTGTAGGTAGTGTCATACAGTGGAAAGACTACAGCTTTAGATTCAGAGGAACTTGGTTCAAAAGCTGCCTTAATTTGTTTCATGGTGACTTATAATAGGGTTATATCATTAGACCTAGAAGAGACTTCTGCATCTCCATATCATCTGTGCAATATACAAAACATAAAACTGAGGTTCTCAACTATTTTGTGTCATGGACTACCTTGTTCATTCAGGTGAAAGTTATGGATGTCTTCTCAGAATCATGTTCATAAAGGCACAAAATGATAGCAATTGTTAATATTTATATAGAACCTTAAGACTTTGAAAGAATTTGACGTTTTATTTCATTTGATCTTCAAAACAACCTTGGGAGGTGGGTGCTATTTTTATCTCCATTTTATAGTTGAGGAAATTGAAGCAGACAGAGTTCTTTCTGACTCTGTGTCCAATATATATAATTTTCCTTTTATAATATAATTATAATATAAAATTTTCCTTTTTTGGAAGTTTTATGTAGTTTATTTATGCTCTGGTGAAAAATTATCTTTATGGATAAACCTAATCCATAATGCCTTTTATTACTTCTTTTTGCCAGCACTGACATTTGCCTTTGCAGTACCCCTGACTTTCTTCATTTTGTTCTTGCATTTTTTCTCTGCTTTTTTGATGTCTTTTTCTTGCCTTGAAAGTCTGTGCTCTGGTTCATTTTTCTTTGCATAGTCAAGGGAATCATAAATCATGCCAAAGCCTGTTGTTTTGCCACCACCAAAATGGGTTCTGAATCCAAAGACAAGAATGACATCTGGAGTTGTCTTGTACATCTTGGCCAGTTTTTCTTGAATTTCAGTCTTGGGCACTGAATCCTTTCCAGGATGAAGAACATCTATAACCATCTGTTTACGCTAAATAAGCCTGTTTGTCATGAACTTCCTGGTTCTGATGGTTACAGTGTCATTCATGATGGCAATCGGCTCCTTGAGCGGCAGGAGAGGGCTGTAATTTTCCTTTTGAAAAAATATATATTTAATTAGGAAAATACCTATATTAAAATATAAAAACCAAAAGAAGTTCTCTTTTGGAACTTCTGACCTAAAGTTAAGATAAGTTGGTTTTAAAAGGTAATAAATTACTCTGCCTTTCCTATCCTTGAGATAAAATTCTGAATAAACACTTAGTACCTATTAGTAGAAAATGATTCAAGATGGGATATTAGCCTGTCCATTACAAAGCATATTCCGATATTTTAAAATTTTTTCTTTGCAAAAATAAACCACCAAGCAACTCCCATGCTTATTCACCATGTAAAGCTTGGTAAACAACAGAAGAATGTTTAAATTTAGGTATTCCCCTCTTATGTATTTGGATAGGTTTAATAAGGGAATAACTCACCCAAGATTCAGAGATGATATGAAAGTTTGGGGACCTACTTTCAAGGAAATACCAAACAAAGGATTTGCTTACATCTTACCTAGGATTCAAAGCATGGAAGGCCATTCGATTCCATTTGTACCCATAGCTCTCCCCAGCCAACATAACACTCTGTCAAGATTCAAATGTAACACCATTCCTCAAAATTTGTAGAGTCCAACACCTAGAATGCTCATGGCTGGAGAGGGAGACCTGGCAGAGACACAATTGTTTATTTGAGGCACCAACCCTCTTATTTAGGGTTTGGCATTTCTGATTCAGTCACATCCTGTTACAAATGGTGCAATAACAGTGGGGCTTCTAAAGTGTTGTTCTGAAATTGAATGCTGAATAAATACTTCACCTCCAAATCAGACCCAGCAGTGAAAAATGACCATGTGTATTGGTGGGAATTTGCCCAGATGACTACTTAGGGAATAAACTGGAAGACAAGACCATCTTAATTATCTAGCTTATGGTGCCCAGGGTAGCTTGATGTGTGTTCTCAACATTATTGCTTCTGAACAGTGAACTGTCTGGCATATGTTATGTTTGACTGGTACCATTTCAGTATTCTTGCCAGGATTGCTGTTTGGGATGGCATTCAGTACAGTAGTTTTGCAGGAGAAGTCCTCTTCCTATGTCTTCAAGTATGTCTTCTACTCAAAAGAAGTTGCCTATAATGCAAATAATTTGGTCATACTGAGCACAAGTTGAAGTCATTGTAACTGCACTGCTTAGATCTCTTGTAGCAAATGACTCAGGTCAGCCAACAGTCTCCTAACTGTTTCAGTCTGCTTTTCAATAACAATAATAATGCCATTTACTAAAATGTTATTGCTTAAAATTTCATTATGTTTTATGTGATGATGGATTTAAAACAAAAATATTGCTCTTCTGTTTAGAAAAATGTGGTCTCCGTTTTCATGTTATTCTAACCATTATATCATGGATATTTCCATATATGTTTTATAAACAGACATTGAATGCCTTCCTCACTCTTATGACTCCTTCTGGACGTATAAATTACTCTACCTTTCTTATTCTTGGGATACAATTAAGTCTAGCACTACTGCAAGAATTTTCTTTGCAAGGTATTCAATCCAATGGTACATCTTTGATGCTTAGGCAGTGGCCTGTTTCCTTAGAAATACTTTAGCAATATTGTTTTGGATCAAGAGGACCCTTATCACCAGATCCATGATTGTTGGTTTTGGAATGGAGAAAAAAATGAAAATATTTCGCCGTCTCAGTCTTATTTGTTGTTTCTAGGCAGAAGTGCACTTTTTCCAGAAAAGGCCAAGAATCTAATCAAAACCACCAATCATAAATTGTTTCCTTGGCATTCAGTCACTTCTTTGTAGGAGTAAAGTATAATAAATAAGAAAACAATTGATAGATGAATGATTATAATATGAGTTTGAGTGAGACTGAAATTTGGACATAGACAAAAACGAACATCTGCTATTTCTTTAATTTTTCTTTTTGCCTGTAGCCATCAGCTGATGGCTCTGTGTTATTAAGGCAGACTAAGGCAGGTATTTCTTCTAATGCTTAGAGTTGCTAGGGTAAACATATGCATAAATGTGCAACCAAAGGCAGAGAACTTATATCAATGTACTCTGAAAATAAGGGAGCAAGCCACAGGTTTCACTAGATTTTTTAATCTTAAAGACAATGAACAGATAGGGCAATGGCCGTACCTACAGGGCTGTTTGCTTTACACAACAGTGCTTGTCTGCACACTGATCAACCACAGCTCCATGGAGTAGCATCGGTGCCCATTCCTTAGTTATTACCAATAATATATCACTTGGAAAATAAACAGAAAGATAAATGATGGGACAGATGTCTAATGAGGCGAAGGTTAAGGAGTGTTAAATTGTGTTGGACACCATTCGACTTGCTGGTGTTAAATTATGCTGTGTGCTCAGAGCTCTCTCCCCATGAAAGGTCAACACACTGGGTATGTTCTCAGGCGATTTATGAAATTTAAGAATGGCCTGCATGCCTATCTCTCCAGGAGGTGAGCTGCTTGCAGCCCTGTCAACAGCGGACCAGTAATAAACCAAATTGAACATCAGTCCAAACAATCTATCTTCCTTGCTTGCCCCATTGCAAAGGGTCTTCTGTCTTACTCTCTCCACTCAGCCATGACGTGGAATATTGTTAGCTGACATATTCCTATAACCACTCAGAGGCTTGCGCAGACTGTACAAACCAGACCCCCTGAGTAGAGTGGGGGCTAGAGGGGAAAAAAAAGCTTGATGGGCCTTGACTTTCACATGTACTGTGGACCAAAGATTAGGGAGTACTCATGGTTTCCATAGGCAACTTGTTGAATTCACAATTGCACTGTAGTATTCCAAGACAAAGCTCTCGGTGCCGAGTCTCTTGTGGGAATACAGCTGTCCCATTGCTGCCTGTTGACCATACAAACTGAAATGTAACTAGTGCTTTATGGCTTGCAAAATGCTTTGCACATATGATTTTCATCCTATTTACACTGATGAGGAAACTCAAGCCCAAAGAGGCATGGCATTGGAGAAATAGCACTGGCTTTAAAATGCAAGGAACTGGGTTCAAATTTCACTTCTCTTACTTGATGTGTAGCACTGTTTAAGTCACTTGTCTGGCTGTAGTCTCCATATGTATATAACATGGGGTTAAGACTAGATGGCCTCTAAGTCTATGATCCTATAACTTGTTAGTCAGGAAACTAGGAAATGTGAGAGACAGGATTTGAATCCAGATCTCTAGATTCTAAGCCTTACCTGGATTCTTTCCACTATACTATGCTATCCCAGATTCTCATAGGTTTAACTACCATTGTCCATTCTTTCTTTACATGAAAATAATCCTATAGAGACACAGTGTTCTGCTCCTTCACTCTCTACTCCAAATCCTTCAGTAAAATCAGTCAACAAACATTTATAAGCAAGTGTGATGTGTGAGTCCCTCCCTCCTCTCATACAAAGACAAAAAATGAAGTAGTCTCTCAAATAGCTTATATCCTATCAGGAGAAATACCAAATACACATGTAAGAGTATCTGATGAATTATTTAGTTGAAAAGTATTCATTAAGCACTTACGTAAAGACACTTTCTCCCCTCTCCCAATAAATTATAAGCTTCCTGAGAACAGGAAGGCAACGTGTATGACTCAGGCCTTGCCCTCAAGGATCTCATATTCTGTCAGGAGAGACAATATGCACACATAAAGATATAATTGAACAATTAACAAGCATTTATTAAGCACCTACATAATGACGTTTTCCCCTTTCACACTGGGTTTTCAACTTTTTGAGCACACTCAGGAAAGAAAATTATAGCGGCCTCATAACTAATAAATGTCTGTGACAATGACAGGAGAATATTCTTTTTGTTTTTACCAACTAAGTAAAACTGTATCTCACTAAGGTTCAGTGAGGTAGGTTCTCCACTGAAAGGACAACATCAACATATACATATATGCAATAGGTAGAATAGGTGGGTGTGTGGGTCAGCCTATGTCCTAAATCTTGCTTTGGGTTTCCAGTAAGTTTCACTCATATGACTATACCCTGTAGAATTTCACAGAAACATGGCACCAGAAAGAATTATGAACTTTAGGATGGAAAGCAAATTTAAACAATAGCAGAGTGCCTTATCATGTGGGCCCAATATTTTCACATACAATAAGGTCATAACTTCCAGACATCAGAAAAGGTAAGGGAGGGGTGAAGACCAATTACTGTGGAACAAATAATTCAAAAGCTACTGTAGCTTTTTAAAAGCCTCTGGTGGAGCGGTTCATTTTAAACCAAAGGAAGAAGCAAAATAAGATGAGAGATGTACCTCAGTTTGAAGAGTCTTCTTAATGCTTTTGTGTATTTGTAGGGAGGATAGATGGATAGTCAGTTAGGACCGAGTTTGAATCCGACTTCAGACACTTATTCTTTTGTGTCCTGGATAAGTCGCTTAATTTCTCTCAGTATCAGATTCCTTGTATGTAAAAGGAGTTCAGGAGATAATAACAATGTCTCACCATATTGTTTTGAGGATCAAAAGAGATTAACATATAAAACACTTCATAAACCTTAAAGCTCTATATAAGTCCTGGCTATGATGATGATGATGATGATGATGATGATGATGATGATGACAATGATGAAAATAGTCCTGATTTCTACCACATTTAGAAGAACTGTCAACAGATTATTGTGTTCCTGTGGAAAAGAAAGAACGAGATAATAACATATTGGTTATTTCTGTAGTATTACGTGAATAGTGATCTCTAATTGAAGGTGATCAGGGGACAATTTAAAAATTGTCAGAGGGAGTACACTTTCTTTAAAGGTAGGTTTATCAGAATGATAAGCTAGATGTCCATATCAGCTCTCTAAAAAAGTGACGGATTTGCCTATTTACCTTGCAGGCTCACATGTTCAAAAGACCCTC
The DNA here is from genome assembly GCA_028646575.1 of Pseudocheirus occidentalis. Classification (NCBI taxonomy): domain Eukaryota; kingdom Metazoa; phylum Chordata; class Mammalia; order Diprotodontia; family Pseudocheiridae; genus Pseudocheirus; species Pseudocheirus occidentalis. Next base: position 285,886,248 of record CM053593.1, on the reverse strand, counting down.
CATTGCTCCACTGGATGCAATCAGTTACTTCTATATCTCAAGTGCTATTTGCCATCAAGTTCACTGTATGTTCCTCTGACTTTTCCTGCCAAATAGCTGATAATGCATCATTTAAAACAAACTGACGTGTAGGAGGATTTCTATTCTGATGGCCACCAAGAGAGAATCTTGCTAAGATCAGAGGTCAAATACTTATGTCAGGAACACTTTATTCAGTAGCAATAAAAAAAAAATTGACCAGGCATCAGTAAAGCCCTGGGGGGGCCTAGACTAGAGCTATAGATATTCTTAGAGTTTCCTAAGTACACAAAGACTATGCATTTTGGTTTTCATTTGGGCTATGAGGGTTCCCCTCCCTACTTCCTCCATTCCTTCCCTGCCACCCTTTAATAAGGGAAAAAAATAGCTGTCATTGTTTAAATCAAAATAAATTAGACCTGGGATCCTGGGGGTAAAAAAAGGGCAAGTCTTTTTGGACCAAAAAAAATTAAATAAATAAATACCATATTAGAGTCAGTCAGCAGATCGGAAATGTCTTTCATTTTGGGGTTATAAATCCTTTCTAGGCATTAATAAGTTGCTGTGGTACAGGGTATGTTGCTGATGTTGGGGGTGCTGCTTCTTGAAGGGGCTGGAAGCAATTCTGGGTTCTTCACTCAGTGTGAAATGAAATCAGGGAATTGGGGTATTGGGTGGAGGGGTTGTTGTTTTGGGTTTGAGGTAAGAAAAAAATCCTGAAATGAACCCACCAAAATGTTAACTATTTCATTTTTATTTTTTGAGAAGGGAGGGTTTGATTTTTCCTTGGCCAAGTTGGCTAAGTTGTTTAGGCTTTTTATCCAACTTGCAAATGTTACTTACCCACTTATTTAGTTTGTGGTAAAATGGGATGGGGGTTGGGGGGATGGGTGGGCTACGATCGGTTTCTTTTAGCTGACTTCCCTCCTCCTGATCTCCACACCTCTGTCTTTCCTCTGCAACTCTCTTTCTCTGCATCTTTCTTTGCGTCTCCCTCTGTCTCTCTCTCTGTCTCTCTGTCTCTGTCTCTCTGTCTCTCTCTCTCTCACTCTCTCTCTCTCTGTCTCTCTCTGTCTCTCTCTGTCTCTCTCTCTGTGTCTCTCTCTCTCATACACACACACACACACACACACACACACACACACACACACGGGAAATGAGACCTCTCGGAGGGATTATTTTGAAGAAAAACAAGAATTCCTCCTTAGAGCAGTATAGAGTCAGGGTCCCAAGAAGAAGTTAGAACAAATTTGAGTCCACTACAACACCTTTTCTCAGCCCATTTCTGAGATATGATAATCACTTCAAATAACACATATTTTCCTCAGCAGTTTAGTAGTACTTATGACAAATAAAACCAAGCACCAAACATACATGCTTTTTTCCTCAGTATCTGTGATCTCATTGTTGTGGAGAACATACAGTAGGAACTCCCTCCACCAAAGCAGACCAGCAACTCTTCTGTACTTTATAGTCTTAGATAGAGGCATAAGCTATTAAGAGGTTAAGTGACTTATCCACGTTCACACAGTTAGTCTGAGGCAAGACTTGGAAGAAAGTTTTGGAACTTCAAAGGGCTTCATCAATCATTTAGTCCAAATATAATTGTATTTGTTTCATTTTGTTTAAAAACTAGAGTGAGGGATTAAATATGTATTTCATTTTTATTTTAAAAATCTGTTTTGAAATGATATTTATAAAGCCCCCTAGTTCAATGCTTGGAACTTAATAAACAGGTGTTTAGTAAATGCTTGTTCTCTTCCTCTTTCCCCTTTCCCTCTTGGTGGGCTTTTCTCCCCCCTTATCTTCTTTTTAAGCTATCTCAAAAACCCATAGTTGTATCTTTACACTAAAAATCTAATGGAATCAATATGATTTCGTCATATCCAGAAATCTGGTCTTAGAGTCTTGGAAATATGTATTTGGTCAAGTTTGTACAGAGCAGTTATCAAGATGGTAGCAGGGTCAAAGGAGCCCATTATCATGTAGGACCTTGGTTAGCCTTGAAGCTATGAAAGATACCTTTAAGGAATGAAAGAATATGGGGATTATGATATAAATGGAAAGTATCCTACAGTTACACAAGTTATATCCACTGAGCAAAGGCAAAGACTGTTATGTAAGGTCAGAATTCAGGTGTACAATAAAGTCCATAAAGGAATCATAGATTTTAACCTAGAAGGAACCTCAGAGGTCATCCAACCTAAAGCCCCCACACTTTACATAGGAGGAAACAATGACCTAGAGAACTTAAGTGACTTGCTCAAGGTCATACATACGGTAAGGATCAGAGGTAGGATTTATACCCATGTTTTTGGACTCTAGAGTTAGTACTATTTCCTCTGCATCAAGCTGCCTCCCTTCCTGGGGCATGTACTCTTCATGGATGCTGTGAGAATTAAATGAGATCATATAAGTCTATTGTAAACTTAAAAATGAATTTAAGGCTACAGAGGGCCAATACCTTTGGAACCTCTTCCCTGTAATATACCTAATGGAAAGCAGTTGTAAAAGAATGGACCAAAAGAAAATTTGCTTTGCCTAGTACTAAATAGATTTTTCCCCTTTTTTTCTCTTATACTTAGATTTTGACTTGTAAGAGCTGCAATATAGTTGTATATGCAGCAATATGGTGAACTGGACATGGTAAGGTAGCATTTAACACATCAAATGCCTAGTTCTGTGCTGTGCTCCCTGTGGCCACTCAATAAATACTTACCGACTGACTAAGGCAAAAATTTAAAGTAAATAGAGTTTTTCATTAAATTTTCTTAAGCTTCAATGAACATAAAAATGGAGACTTTTCACTTAATGTTTAAGGGGAAATAAAGCTGAAACATTTATGGTTTCATTTGAGAGTATAATCAAATGTGCAGTCTTTCATAGATGATTTCCCACCTGCCCAAAACTAAAATTGAGTTTGTATGATATTGGTCTCTCTCATGCAAACACTTTCATAAATCTCATAATATTTTAGCAGACTTTTAACATACTTTGCAGATGCTATTCTGTGAGGTCCTAGAGGTATATAAGAGTAGTAGAAAGGGTTTGCAAGGTGAGAGATATGAGTTCTATTCCAAGTTCTACCTGTTTGACCCAAGGAAAATGTTATTTTACTTCCTCAGACCTTTTTCCTTGTTTTTAGACTTATGAGGTTAAATTACATGAATTTTCAATTCATTTTCTGCTCTAATACTATATGATACTATGATCTATTACAGTGGTTCTCAACCTTCCTAAAGCTGTGACCCTTTAATTCTCGTACGTGGGTGTATCTTCATGGGTGGACCCACCTGGAGACAGATTGAGGAGCAGTGTCTGGGTTCCTAAGACCATGGGAAATATGTGTTTTCCAATGGTCTTAGGTGACCCCTGTGACCCCTGTGAAAGGGTCGTTTGACCCCCAAATGGGTTGTGACCCAAAGGTTGAGAACCACTGATCTATTATAATGTTTTTTATTTTGAATCCATGTTAACAATTGTGTTCTCACCTTCTGTAATGTTAATGGAATAGATCTTACCTACACATTAGTAGGTCTCTCCTGGAGTCCATTAAGGGAAGCTTGATTAGAGGATGCTTTTTTGTGGGAAGAAGACTCATGCCTTTTGCTAATTTCTAATTAGTCACAACTCAGGAGGAGGCTTTGAGAAGTACATATTTACTCTGAGGTTAGCATTTGCTTTGAGGCTCACTCATTGGAAGAGTATTCATGTGATTTGGCCAGATGAGACTCTGGGTAGCTGTTAAGGAGCCCCTTGACTTTGAAAACCCAATTATTGGTGCTTCTCTCTCTGGTAACTATATATAAATATTGTTATAGTCAGACAATTGAATTTGTCTGTTGATCTGTGCTAATATGTCTACTTGTAATTTCTGTTTGTATTTTCTCTGAAATTCAGGGCGTTGACTTTCCCCCGAACTAAGTGAATGATATATATGTATATGCATATACATGTGTATATGTATATGTATATGCATATGCATATGTATATGTATATGTTTAATTAAGGTAAGATTGTTGACCCCTTTAAAGTTGCTTTTCTGCAGAAAAACAGATCTGCCACTACACATTCCTGGAAAAGGACAATGATAGAGAAATCTTAACTGGGGAATTAAATGAGGTGGAGTCAAGATGGTGGCATAGAAGCAGGAGAACTCTGGGAGCTCCCCCATAAGCGCCTCAAATACATATAAAATATGACTCTAAACAAATCTTAGAGCTCCAGAACCCACAAAAGGTCAGAGAAACAAAGCTCTCCTGAAGGCAGCCCTCCAGGCAGATGGGAAGGGTTCATCACAGTGCTCTGGGAGCAGAGCAAAGCCCAGCGAGAACCAGCAGTTTTAGCCCCAGGGTCAGCCAGGACAAGCTGCGGCAGGAGCTTTCAGGACAGCGGATCACTGGTAGCTGTGGAGGTTTCCAGAATTATCAACCCATAAGAGCCAAGGACAAAGGGAAAAGTCAGTGGAACTTGGCTAAATTTGGGGGAGAGGGTTCAGCAGGCTACCCCAGAGCTAGAAGCAGCTGAAGTGGTGACCATGCAGCTGCCTCCATGTGGCTGCTTCAGGGCTCCAGGCCTGCAGATTGAAGGGGGGGTGGGGGCAAACAATCATTTAGTGGCTAAGAGCTCTTGTCTTGACCTGCCTGGATAAGGATCACAGTCTTGGGTGGTGGTCCTGAGGTGTGTGACCACTGAGCAAAGCTCGTGGGGGCTGCAAAGACGGCAGCCTTGTAATAGCTCCAGCAGCTGTGAAACCCCCATTTTGAGACATGTGGGACATTTGGGACAAAGTTCTCCCCTCTGAAAGCAGAGTTCTATGGAGCCCCAAAATCAAGTAATTGACTGGCAGCATGAGCAGGAAAAGGAAGCAAAGTAAGCACAGCAATCGAACTTTAGATTCTTTTTTGGGGGACAAAGAGGATCAAAGCATGGAAGGGGAGGAAGAAAACACAGTCAGAACTCCCACACCAAGAGCTTCCAAGAAAAATGTAAACTGTTTACAGGCCATAGAGGAGCTTAAGAAAGGATTTTGAAAACCAAATAAGAGAAGTAGAGGAAAAATTGGAAAGAGAAATTAGAATGATGCAAGAAAATCATGAAACTTGACTGAAGAAAATAACACCTTAAAAACAGATTAACTCAAATGGCAAAAGAGGCCCAAAAAGCTGATGGGAATAAGAATGTCTTAAAAAGTTGAGTTTGCCAGATGGAAAAAGAAGCTCAAAAGCTGACTGAAGAGAATAATTCCTTCAGAATGAGAGTTGAGAAAATGGAAGCAAATGACTTCATGAGAAATCAAGATACTATTAAACAGATCCAAACAAATGAAAAAAATAGAAGGCAATGTGAAACATCTCCTTGAAAAAAACCACTGACTTGGAAAATAGATCGAGGAGAGACAATTTAAAAATTATTGGACTACCAGAAAACCATGATAAAAAACAAACCTAGAAATCATCCTTCTAGAAATTATCAAGGAAAATTGCCCCAATATTTTAGAACCAGAGGGCAAAATAGAACTTGAAAGAATTCACCAATCACCTCTTGAAAAAGATCCCCAAAAGAAAACTCCTAGGAATGTTATAGCCAGGTTCCAGAGTTCCCAGATTGAGGAGAAAATATTACAAGCTGCCAGGAAGAAGCAATTTGAAAACTGTGGAAACACAATCA
>CM053593.1:285850726-285880060 GCA_028646575.1 Pseudocheirus occidentalis | reverse complement strand
AAGGGAAAGGGAAAGGAAAAGGGAAGGGAAGGGATGGGGAGAAACTTGTGACATACAAGTAACTGTCCAGGCGTGAGATGTAGCAGTAGCAGTTATCAGAGCAGAGAAGGAGGCATATATAAAAGATGTTCTGAAAAATAAAATCAATGGGATTTGACAACACATTGCATATGTGGAGGGAGAGACAGTGAGGAGTAGGTAGAGTCTGACTCTTGGTGTAAACCTAGATGACTTGGAGGATGGTGGTATATTCAACAGTAATTAGAAAGTTTAGAAGGGGGAATGTTATGGGGAAAAGATAATGAGTTTAGTTTGGGACATGTTTTAAGATGTCTATAGATGCTAAATATGTGACTGGAGATGCAAGACTGGAGGTCTGGGACTAGATAAATAGATTTGAGAATCATTGGCATAGAGATGATGATTGAATCCATGGGAGTTGATGAAATCACAAATTGAAATAGTATAGAGGGAGAAGAAAAGAAGGTCCAGGATAGAACCCTGTGGGTTTACCCAAGAATAGTAGACATAAATTAGATAAAGATCCAACAAAGGAGACTGAGAAGAAGCAGTCAGATAGATAGGAAGAGAACCATGAGAAAATATGTCCTGAAAACCTAGGGAGAAGAGAATATTACATTCAGTCAGTCAATCAATAAACATTTAAGTGTTTACTATACACTGAGCATACAAAAAGAGGTTAAAGATAGTCCCTGCCCTCAAGGAGTTCACAATCTAACTGAAGAGACAATGAGCAAATATAGGTACAAATGAGCTATATACAGTATAAATAAGAAATATTCAGAGAAGGTAGGCACTAGAATGAAGAGGAATCGGGAAGGCTTCCAAGAGAGCAGGGTGATTGTGAATGACAGCTTCAAAGGCCTCAGAGATTTCAAGAAGAATGAGGATTAAGAAAAGGTCATTAGATTTTGTAATTAAGAGATCTTTAGTAACTCTAGGGAGAGTAACTACATCTGAATAATGAGTTCAGAAGCCAGGTTGTAGAGAGTTAAGAGAGTGAGAGAGAAGGAAGTGAAAGCACCTATTGTAGATGACCTTCTCAAGGAGTTTAGCTACAAAAGGCAGGGGAGATGTGGGTCAATAGCCAGTGGAAATGGATAAATGAAGTGAGAGTCTTTTGAGAATGGGAAAGACAGGGGTATGTTTGGGAGCAGTCAATAGACCAGGAAAGATTGAAAATAATTGAGAGAAGGGGGATGATAGAAGGCACTTTCCAGTAAAGAAGACAGGAGGGAATAAGAACACTTGGGCACGGAGAGGGGGTTGGCTTGGCAAGGAGAAGGGCTACCTCTTCTTATAAGACAGGAATGAAGGAGACAGTGGCATAAGGCATCTGGGTGATGTCAGATGAGGAGGGAGAAGAGGGAATGTTTAGTGAACAACTACAATTCTGAGGCAAGTTTCTCATCTAAAAAGGCAATGGGGAGGAGGAGTCAAGAAAGGTTTGCAGAGGAATGAAAAGGCTTGGAAGAGCTACTGTGGAGAGTGGGATAAGGGAGGTGTAAAAGGGTTGTATTGTTGCAGTGAGGGTTCGATTGAGGTTGTAACATGAATAACATAAATTTGAAGTGGACTCAGTTGACATGGTTTCATGATTTTCTCCAGCTTCATTCAACAGCACACATGTAGGAGTGAAGGCAGCAGGTAGTGGGAGTAATTTAAGGCTAAGGCTTGGCAGGGCATAATCAATGATAAGGAGGCAAAGGACTCAAGAGAATAAGAAAGTATAGAGTTGAACAGTACTCCAGATAAGTGGTTTGAACAGAGCAGTGTACAGAACTATCACCTACCTATTTCTGGAAACTCTGCCTCTCTGAACATAGCCAAAGACTGCATTAGCTTTTATGGCTGTCGCATCACACTCCTGATTCGTATTGAGTGGATTATTCCTTCATCAATTATCTTAGAGCCGTTTCTCTGGATCTCTCCTTTGACCTTAACACATTCTATATGATGCCATTTTTGTTTGTGTATAGATCATACGGATCTATTGGAGAGTAAACTCTTAAGACTAGACTAAATCAGTTATTTACATTCTTTGTATCCTCAGTACCTAACACTGTCTTGAATAGTCATGATTTTTTAAATGTTTCTTGGTTTGCATTGAACTGAATTGAACTGAAAAACTAAGCTTAATTGTAAAGTAGGAAGCTGATGGAAATAATAATGATGATAAATATAATAGCATTTATGTAGTAATTTAAAGTTTTTAAAGCACTTTATGAATACTATATCATTTTATCCTTATAACAACTCTGAAAAATAGATACTATAATTATCCCCATTTACAAATAAGGAAACTGGGACAAGAAGAAGTTAAGTTGACTTATCCAGGGTCACAGTTTCTAATGAGTATGAAGCAGTATTTTAATTCAGTCTTCTTAATTCCAGGTCCACTAAGTCACTTAAAGAAAGAGAAAATATACAGAGAGACAAGGAATTTGTAGGCAATGGGAAGAAAGTGTAAAGTGGAGAAGAGTAGTGGAAATGCACGTTGGACAGAAGAGCAGAAGGTAGGAGAGGGACATTTGGAATAGGGAGAGAAGGAGTGAAGATACAGATAGGGGTTTTTTTAATGTTTATTTATTGATTAGGTAGATTAACTGATAGAAGTAAAGAACAGGATTGGTATTGGGGAAAAGAAATGTAACAAGAACATCATCATCATCATTAAAGCTTTTAATTAAGTGCTTACTGTGGTCAGACACTGTGCTAAGAACTGGAAATACAAAGGAAGACAAAAATCCAGTACCTCTCCTTGAGAAACTCACATTCTAATGAGAGACAGCAAGCAAACAATATGAAAACAAAAGAGAAGGGGAATACTAGACAGTTAGATATTTTACTGGATTTTACTATCAGAGGGGACTTTCTCTACCAATACAGATCAGTACCTGCTCTGTAGTTTGTAGTCTTTGTGAACTGTTTGAGATACTGAGCTGTTAAATGACCTACCAAGATCCATATTCACATAATATAGGTACTTAAACCCAGGTCATCCTGACTCTGAAGTTCCCTACTCATTTTGAAATAATTCCTCTGGCATAAAGGACATATATAGTGCTTTAAGGCTTTCAAAACATTTTATGTTTATTATCTCCTTTGAGACTTTATCCTAAAAATGTTCTATCTTGTACCTATCATATCCTCCTCCTCCCTCCCATTAGAATGTAAGACCCATCAGTGCAAAAATTATTTCATCTTCCATTTTTGTATTCCTCAGGACCTACAACAATGTCTTGGACATAGTAGGATTAATATAAACAGTAAAGGGTCTCTGCCCAGACAGAACTTACACAAGATATAACACCAACACCTACATCAAATAAACACAGACTTAGAGTTGGAAGGAGTATCTACCTCACCATTATAAAAATAATGAGCTCATCTATAGCATTTTTGAAAAGGAGAACTATCCAGCCTCCATTCAATGACTTCCAGTGTTGGGAAATTCATGACACCCTGTAAATGCCCATCCCATCCAGGGGCAGCCTGATGTTAAGAAATTATAAGATATATTCAGTTCCTACCAGGGTATAAACACAGTCCTATGAGAGGTCTCAAAATAGGAATAAACATTGCCTACCAAAATATGAATATAACTCTCTGAGGAGACACCACTGAAGTGTTTTTCCAGTTCAATAATGGCACAATGTCCTATATGTGGCATAGAGTTTATTAATAGAAGTTAGTCTGTAAGATATATTCTATCAACTGCAATAATTGTTCTGTATTGCTACATATCATACCTTATAGTTTTCTGAGAAAAACAATTTATTACTTAAGTCTCTCACCTCTGCAATCCATCCTCTACACAGATGCCAAAATGTTTATTTGTAAAGCAGAGGTGTGACCAATAAACTTGCTCAATAAACTCTACCATTCCCTGTTAATTTTGGATAAAATTCAAACCTTTCTGTTTGGCATTTAAAGCCTTCCACAGTCTGGTTCTGATGGGGTACAGGCTCTCAGGATTTTGGGGTCCCAAGCACCCCTCAAACCCATATCTCAACAGTTCCATCCTATTTTCTCAGACTTATTATATATGATCATTCATACACTTTATTGTGCAGCCAAATTGGCCTTCTTTCCCCTTCCTTCCACCCCTGGCTCTGTTCTTGATTCTTCAAAACTATACTTCTGCTTCTTTCGTCTTGGAACTTCCCTCAGCTCCTGGGACCTCCTCCCACTGAAAGATCCAACAATCCCTGTAGGCTTCTCAACCTGGAGTATTCCTCCTTAAGACCCTTCTGTCATTGTTGGGTTCCTCTTACGGCCTCCATTTTGTGAAGGGTCCCAAACCAGTCTCCATTTTCTTCCCAACCATGTTCCTGACTTCCTTCAAAACAATTCCCTCCATACAGGCATTTTCATCTCCAACCCAACTCCCCCAACCATCATTCCTCAATCTCCTAGATTTTCCAGCTTCCATTTATGTCATCTGTCCTCATTAGACTACAAAATCCTTGAGGGCAAGACTTATTTTATTTGTGTCTCAGGTGTTTAGCATAGTAAAACATATAACAAGAGCTTAATAAATGTTACTACCTGTATCCCTTCCTTCCTGCTTGCTTTCTCAAATGCAACATTCTATTTCCAGTCTGCCTGCCTTTGCAGAAGTTGTCACCGGACTTGAATACATTCCCTCCTCTCTTCAGCCTCTTAGAATCCCTAGTTCCCTTCCAATTCAACTCAAATGAGATCTTTCCTCACCTTCCCTCCTATTTACTGGTCACCCTCAAAATATTACCTTGTTACTTCTTTTGCGTATTTATTTATCTGTGTGTATATATGTACATATATATATATACACATATGTGTATACATGTAACAGTTTCTGGGTAATTAGTAATCAGTTTATTAATCATGCTAACAAATTATCAATAAATTGCTGGTCAGTGTGCCCTCTCTCCCCCACCTTTCTCTCTCTCTCCAACCATAAAGATGGCTAAATACTTAAATACCTTTGGAAAAGGAGGTGCCCCTGACAGGTGAAAATCAATCCTGATTGGTGAACAATTAATAAGGGAATGGGCATATTACTTAAGAGGTAAGGTAAAAGTCTTTAGCTCCTCTGTAATTTGATCATAAGCCTCAGTCACCTCCATCAATCTGGACAAAGGAATCTATCTGTACCCAGACCACTCTGGTTGGTTTTCTCCTTCATAAGCTGGGTTCTCCTATACTCTAACGGGGGAAGGGGGTGTACAAGAGCATAGATTTGCTTCTTTAGGATAAAAATTCACCTAGAGTAGATTCTGTTCTAAGGTCTGCTAGCTGGATGGGGTCCTGCCCAAGATTGACAAGCATGTACCCAGAGGATTTGAGTGATCTCATCTATCAGCAATGTCCTTCAGAGACTGGCTGAATGAACTACAAGAGCTGGTCCCTGAATGAGGAAAAAGAAAAACCTGAATCCTAATTTAATAATTGGTTAGTATAATAGAAATAATCATTTCTCTCATATATACATATGTGTGTGTCTGTGGGCGTATATTATCTCCCCTGATAAAATGTAAGGTCACTGAGACCAGGGACTGTTTCAGTTTTAGCTTTGTGTCACCATTGCCCCACATAGTACCCAGCCCATAACAGGAGCTTAAAAGTACTAGTTCAGTGGTTCTCAACCTTCCTAATGCCACAACCCTTTAATACTCAAATGTGGGCACATCTTTATGTGGGCAGACCCACCTGGAGACAGATAGAGGAGCGGTGTCTCAGTTCCTAAGACTATCAGAAATATGTGTTTTCCAATAGTCTTAGGCAACCCCTGTGACCCCTGTGAAAGGGTCATTTGACCCCCAAAGGGATCGCGACTCACAGGTTGAGAACTGCTATACTAGTTGATTGACTGATTCTCAATACCATTGAAAATGCATTCCATGAAGAGCAATGATAGAGTAAAGATTCATTTTTTTAATTTCTTCAACTTGCTCCTTGCTATATTAGCCATTAAATATGCCTTGGCTACCCACAAAAGCCCCCTAGAGCTCTTGGGGTGGCTTTAGTTGTAGCCACACCACAAAAGAATATCAATTTGTGTGGTCTGAAGTAGCTCCTACAAGATGGAGCCTGGACCAATGTATCAGCAATTATTAAAGCCAACATTTTTTCATGGAATGTGCAAGAGACCTGCTTTAGGATTTTAGTGGGTTTTAATTTTCCAAACTAACAATTAACGAGGCAACATTTTAATTTGGTCTCTATGAACCTCCTACTTCTTCCTTTAAGCAAGTACATGAGTGGTCATTATCTGGAATCTGTTACTAACTAGAATGAGCCAGAACTGGTTGAGAAAATTAGATTAATCTTCTTGTTTAAAAAAAAGGCAAGACTAATAGTCAGCTCTTGTTTGTAAGTTTATTTCTCCAGGATGGAAATCTAAAAACTTAAACCTATTATTACCAATGTGTTTCCCTTAGCACTTCATGCATGACTGGGCAGTAAACCTCAACTGCTGAAATGTAACATTTTTTCATTCCACTTTTTGCCTCCAAATAAATCTTCCAGCTGGGCTTCCCTATAGATAGACAGGTATACCACAGTGAAAATGTAAATGCAAAATTGAGAAACATGGTGTTAAACTTCTTGGCCACACATTCTGGTTTTCTTTCTCTTCTCCCCCACCCAAGATCTAATTTCTCTTTAGTCTACTTAAGATTAGCTTCCCATAATAGCATTCACCCATGACAGTCACTGTTTTCACTGCAGTTAAGTTCTGTTCCATGGCAAACCAAGCTCTGTGAGCTGTAACACTAGCTATGGAGACTGACAGCAAGCGAACAGAAGTGTCCAACATACTTGGACTCTGAAAGCATTCTCAAATTGTTCTAGTTTGGGAGAACCAACCATGTGCACATTTGGGTGTGATCTGATCTTTGACCAAAGCAAACGAAATCTCTGTGTGGGGAGTCACTGTGGAACAAAGTGTAAACCTGCAGAAGTTAGCCTGCGTATCTGCAGACCAGTGAATTGCAAGAAAACTTCTGATCATCTCAAGTCAGAAATGAAGTGGAATGACCGTTGCTTCACATAGAGGCATGAACATTTCTTCCATGATGGTTCTACTATAAAACAGGTGCTCATTACATCACATAATTGTTAAAACATCTTGGAAGCACTTCCTTGTTAAGTCCTCTTTTGGTTTTATGCCCACTTCAGTTAAAGGAACCTTTCCTCCCCATTTTCATCCAAGTCAGCATACAAAACACGTCTTGGTGGTCAATAAAAACCCCTTGGGCTTTTGAAGAAAAGAATACTATTTGTGTCTCATTAGCACTGACTTTAATTTGGTCTCCATTCTAAGAGCATCGTTCTATTGCCCATTGGATCTGAAAACATAAACTTGTAAATTACTGACCAAGGCGACTCCTTTCTTGGTAGTTTTAATTACACATGTCAAGATTCTTGGAGTCTGTGCTGGCCAAGAATTGAAGGGAAAACACTATAATTCTCCTATTCCTCATGACAATAATCAGAAGTGTTAAAACTGGAGATCTCATCACACTAGACATTAATCCCATAGTGTGCAAGGAGAGAAGGTTTGTGAAGGTGAGTAGATATTTCTTCCAAAGTGGAGAAAATCCTCCCATTTCATTTCCAAATTACATTTGCTGAATTTCTATGGAAGTCTTTCAGGCAAAGCAAGAGGGGGGTTGTGTAAACTGTGATTAACTAAATAGAACCATCTAATCCCTTCTAGTTTGTGTTTATTCATGCTTTGCTTTGGGATTTGCAGCCTTCACTTATGGAAAGAAAGAATAAACTTGGTAGACAGAAAGAATTCAGCCTTCATCTTTCTGGGATTAGGATCAGGTTCAGGTAGGGAATTATAAGGAGATTTACCTGAATTCTAACAAACATGAAGACTCGAGAGGGGAGAAAGAAAAGGAAATCAAACTGTCTCTCAATGTTTAAGAAGCCAACAAATTGCTATGATCTCAAAGCAAGAAAGATGTCTGAATAATAACTCAGATTTAGACACAGATCCAGAGTTCCCGTTTATTGTGGCGGTGGCATTTTCAGGGAGGGGATTTCTTGTATAAAAAGTACATTTTTTCAAGATCTATTTTCTACTCAAGGTTCCTATTTTCCTGAAACAAACCCCCAGCCATCTAAGGGGCATCATCCCAGAATCAAGCATCAACTTTGTCTCCAGCATGTTCCTGGAAGATTGTAGTGCTTACAACCAGTCAAGCCTTTCAATGAAAAGCTGGCAGTAAATGACAGAAGGGCAAAGACTGTGTCCTGAAAGGTTAAGAATAGAATGTAAGCTATGTTTAAAATGTTCCCACCAAGTCCATCTTTCTTTATTAAGTTTTTTGAAAGGCTGCTTTTATTCTACTCTCTCCAGATCAAGTTGACTGATAAAAGAGCTTTTATTACTTCTTCTCACCTGATGAGGAAGGGTGCACTTGTTATGAGAGGCCCTTTTGTTAGACTGTTATTAGTCTTTATGTCTTGGGAGCAGAAAAGGGGGCAGAAGGAGAGAAGTAGATGTCTTCCTTTTCCTGATGGCTTTCTCAGGCTTTCATCTCGCTAAAAGGCAGTTGGAAAACTGTATTAAACTTGCCCAAACTCCTGGCGAAGCTTGACGATGACAATAAGGGGAGAGTCAAGATCATAAGTGACATGGCATCCTGATTATACACCTCCTAACCCAAATGATCCTGTCCTGTAACGTCCTGCAACCTTTTCTAAAGAGTGAGGAAGACTAAAAATCAGTCAGAGTGGTACAGTGGAAAGAAAGCTAGATCTCAAGTCAAATTCCACCTACTCTGTCATTTACTTACCTGTGTGACCACAGGCAAGTCATGGTGGACTCCCTAGGTCTCGGTTTACTCATCTATAAAATGAAGGAGTTGGACCAGATGGCTTCTGAGATCCCTTTCAGCTGTAGATCTGTGAACCTGGGGAGGACTGCTTAACAAGAGTCAGTAAAAATAAAGAACTAAAACCAGAGCGATATAATGATACCCTTGTGGGACTGAATGGAACATTAAATATTGCATTGATCAAACTGCTGATAAAATAATAAATAATCCACACGGATACCACAAACTGTATTTTCAACATGCAGCTCAGGGACTTTATGAGCCAAAATCCACATCTATGCTGTGATCATTCTTATGGGGCAATCGCAAAGAAAAACAAAATGAGCTCTTACTTGTTTTATTTGAGTCTCATTTGTTTTTCTCTCCATTAATCAGCTTTAAATCCAAAAAGGATTCACCAGGAAATCTCTCCTCCCTAGCGAAAATACAACTAAGCAGAGGAGCCCTTTTCACAGAAGCCATGGTTTCAGTTGTTCATAGCTTAAATAATCTGATTCACCACAAAAGTGGTATTAACAAAATGTGGAAAGCAGGATCATGGGAGAAAGTAGCAGACACACCTACATGGACAGAAAAGGACACGGCCATTGCTTCCATCACAGTGTTAGTGACCCTGTGGCAGGATGTTAAGCAGGTGGGGGCAACGAACATTCCTAGCATTGATCCTTTGACTAACTTACAATTCTAGAAGAGAAGAGAGAGAAGGAGTCCAGCAGCAACCAATCAATAAACATTTCTTAAGCATCCACTATGGATCAGAAATAGTCAAAAGATAGTTACTGCTCTCAAGGAGCTCACAACCTAATAAGTTATTATGACCTTGATGATTCTCACTATTAGTTGGTACGCTGAACAGAGTGCTAGACCTGGAGTCAGAAACACCTCAATTTAAATCTGACCTCCAGTACTTACTAGCTGTATGACCCTAAGCAAGTCACTTAATTTCTGTCTGCCTCAGTTTCCTTATATGTAAGATTGAGGATAATAATAGGTTGTTGTGAAGATAAAATATAATATTTTATTATCTATTATTATTTATTATATCTTACTATTAATATATTATAATAATATGTTATTATATGTTGTTATTATTAATATATTATAATGTTGTTTATTATTGTATATTATTAACATATTATAATAATAATATTTATTATATGTCATTAATATATTATAATAATATTATTATTATTAAACAACGAAAACTTTTAAAGGCAATACAAATGCTATCTATTATTAGGATTATTCTGGATCCCTTTCCCTTTCCTGTGCATATGTATGTGTACATGTGTGTGCATGCACATTTGGTATGAGCATGCCCTGATGATGCTTCTCCATTCTAGGAGGACAATTGGGAAGATGGGTATTGTTTGTGTCCCTGGGGATGGCCTATGTGCCCAAAGCTGGTTTGCATGCCCATGGCCATGATAATAACCACTGACAGTGACATGATATTTTAAAGTTTGAAAACCATTTTCTATGTGTCATCTCATTTGATCCTCACAACAACCCCATGAGAAAAGTCTAAAGGATCTTCTTAAACCCATTTTCATAGGGACCATAGCCTTTCCTGATCTCCTGATCTCCCAAGTTGTCAGGACTTCCCCTTAACCCAACCCCTTACCCAGCAAAGAAAAAAAAATACCTTTGCATTTACTTACTTTGAATATACTTTAAATATATTTGTATACTGATGATTTTCTTCAGGAGAATATAAACTCATTGAGGGCAGGAACTATTTCATTTTTGTCTTTGCTTAATATTTAGCAGAACGCTTGAGACGTAATAGGTGCTCAATTAAAAAAAACTTGTTGAATTTAAGTGAATTATAGACTTACAGCTAGAAATGCTCTAAGAGGCAATCTAGTTTAATCCCCTCATTTTACAGGGGAAACTGAAGACCAGACTGAAGACCCCACTCACATAGGTGCTAAGGAGAAGAGCTCATTTGGACCCAGGCTCTCTGACCCAGAAATTGAAGAAAACGAAGCTCAGAAACATTAAGTGATCATTCCCATGGTCACTTAACTATTGAATGTCGGGGTAAGATTCAAATTCAGAGCTCTCTGACTAAAAATCCAGCATTATCCATGTTATGCCACAATAATTAGCAAGTCACATCAACCTGCCCAAAAGTGCTCCAGAACATCACTGTGACATAATCTGGGAAACTGACCTGCCATAATCTATGCCTAAATTCAGATTAGCTCTTATTCTTTAATAAGGGCTCCTGGAAATGTAACATGTTCTGAGTTTCTATTAACTGAGATTTCCTTATATGAACCTTAGAACTATTGCTAGAAATCTTTTCTCAGGATAAATATCTATTAATCAAGATTTTCAGAACCTAAGTGCATTTTTAATCTTTTTTCAAGTGTAGTAGCTTTTACCCAACACTCATGATCATAGATAGCATTTATACATAGCTTACTTTACAAATATTATCTCATTTTAGCCTCAGAGAAATCCCACTTTACAGTCAAGAAAACTGAGGCTGAGAAAGGTCAAGTGACTTGCTCAGGATCACTCCCCACTAAGGGTCTAAGGCTTGATTTGAACCCAGGTCTTCCTGACTCCGGGTCCAATGCTCTATCCACTGAACCACCTAGCTGCTTAGGAGTACATGTCACTGCTTGACATCAACATGCCCACTACAACTGTATCTTGTAAAAATGACTGCGAATAACTACAGCTTATAGGGCAGGTCTTTGTAATCCAGGTGTTTCGAACCTGTTTCGTGGCAGCTCGATAAGGCTCAATATGCTACTGTGGTCTCTGGCCACAATGTGTAACTGAAGGAAGTGCTAAATTTCAGTTAGTGGTTAAGGAAACTAAAATATAATTGTTTTCTGACCCAAATTCACGGGCCCCCTGAAGTTAAGACCCCAGGTTAAGAACTGCTGCAAGCTAGTCTATTCCTCTACATTCAGGCAAAATCTTAACTAGACCTTCATAGGCAAATAAGAATGGGTCACGGTATTATTTAATGGTGCATAAGTCTTTCCTGCTTTAAGGTTTATGAAGTACTTAGAGTCAGAGGGCCTTTGTTTAAATCCTGACTCTTTTGACGTATCTGTCTGACTTTAGACAAGTCACTTAACTTCTTGGAGCTCAGTTTCCCATCTGGGAAACGAAGGGGTTGGACTAGACTCTGGTCACTAGATGATCACTCCAGTCCCTTCTAACTCTAAGCCTATGATATGCAGTTGAATAGACTGCCAAAGAGTTAGGCCACTAATACCTATAAGGATGGAGGTTGACCACTAGTAGACAACAAACTAGGCTGTGAATTCAAAAGAGGAGGATATTAGACTGAATAGTCTCAAAAATTGTGCATAGTTGTTTTAATAAAACTTTTTGTTTTTAACATTTTAAATTTTAAATTTAATTTTAAAATTTTATAAAATTTTATTTTTATAATAAATAAAGGTGAGGAACCATATTAATTTCCTAATTAAGTAAACCTACAACTTATGGCCTATCACTTAAACAGTACACCTTTGATGATGGTGATGATAAATTACAATAATAAATGATATTTATATTGTACCTAAAGCTTACAAAATATTTTGTATATATTATCTCATTGGATCACCACAACCACACTGTGCGGTAGGTGCTATTTTTCTCCCCATTTTACAGATGAAGAAACTGAGGCTGAAAGAAGATAAACCACTTTCCTAGGGTCTGAAGCAAGATTAGAACTCAGGTCTTCGTGACTGCAAGTTCAGAATTCTATCCATGATGCCACTAAATAGTAGCCGTGTTAAAGGCTTAGGTAAACTTGCAAAACTTAAAACATGAAATAGGTTGTCAATTGGCCAAGTAATCTTTTTCAAACAACTCAATCACTCAAGAGTATTTCTTGAGAGTATATGTTAAGAGTATTTATTCAGGGTATATATCCCAATAAGAGGCAGCTAGATGAGTCAATAGATAGAACACTGGGCCTAGAGTGAGGAAGACCTGAATTCAAATATGACCCCAGACATTTACTAACTGTGTGACCTTGGGCAAGTCATTCAATCTCTGTTTGCCTTAATCTGCTGGAGAAGGAAATGGCAAACCACTCAAGTATCTTTGCCAATAAACCCTAAACAGGGTCATGAAAAATCAGACATAACTGAATGGCTAAATAACACTATCTTGGCAACTATATTAAACAGAGAGGATACAAAAACCAAATCAAATCAGTCCCTGTCATAAAGGAACTTTCCTCAACGAGGAAGGCATATAAGTGCCTTAAGTCTGGAATGACTGAGTCAATCAAGTGATAAGATGTTCAATCAACCATACACTGTAGATGAAGTGGGAAAACTGCCAGCTGGATAGACTTTGCACAAGAAATGTCTTCAGTTGTGTCTGAGGAAAATTGGTCATAGCCTAGAAGTCATCTATAAGTTATAAAACTAGTTAGAACCAGAGTTATTGCAGACACTGGAGTGAGTGTGGCTTTCCCATAAATCTCCTAAGAAGGAATCGCCTAGGAGAAGAGAGTAATTCACTTTTGCCTGGAGTCTCCCCACCAGCTCTGGGCTGGAGAAGCCTTTGTGAGTTTCAAAGAATCCATAGAATGTTAGACTCCCTATAGTCCCATTGGTTTCCCCTAAAACACCCCTGGGTCAGCTAGTATCTGTGTTGGACAAAAGCTAGATGCAGATTTGTGGTTCTGCAAGAAGCCTAGCAAATAAACTACATGATAGCCAAGGGGTATATCTTGAACACTCCCTCCCAGATGGAGAAAAAGGACTCCCAATAGCCAGGAGTATTAGTTACCCCTTTGCCACATATGTTTTCTAAGTTTAAGTCTACTTTCTCCTGCACTCAATGTGTCACAGAATTTTAGGGGGATATTTTGTAACCAACTTTCTTTGCCTTAATAAAATCTGAGATTAAAAAAACTATTTAAGGATGGCTAAATAATTTATTTTCAATTAATAATCTTGGGGGTAAGCACATTGGTGAAAACTTGACCTAGTGGCATTAGAGAATGAATCACCTCAGAATTAAAGGTAGGATTTAGGGTTCCTCAGAGGTACCCCTAGAACTCTGAGAGATAAGTATAACCTTGTTTCAAGACTCTTGAGTCATCTATGACAGTATGAGTGGGGATAAGGATTCTGAGAGTTTATATGGACCACAAAAAATATAAAATATTTGCCAAGTCAAAATGAATTTGTGGGGTACACTAGTAGCCCAAGGAAAATACATCAACAGACTTAGTTTATTCCATCTAGAGGCTTACATTTTGAAATAAATACAAGCATTTAAGTATGTATTGCTTACCCATTCCTCTGTAAACAAAGTGTTATAGGCTAGTAAAAAGATGGTTCTCAAAGTAATTTACATTGTAAGCATTCCCAGAGTAAGTTGTCTCTACTTGTAATTTACATTCTCTAACTTACGTTCCCTTAACTTATACATGACTAAATTGATAATTATTTTTGGCACACCAGATCTCTTTCCACATCACAGAACTGATCCCAAAGAAGACATTCCTCAGCCCCAATCTCTAAGCTACAATGCAGCAGGGAAAATTAGATTTATAGAATGTTGTAAATTAATGAGAGCCCAATATCGGATGTTCCCTGTACTCATATGTTCCCTTACTATTCCATAACCTCAGATGTATGGACTATGGAGAAAGGAGAGGAACCTTTTTTTTTTTTAATTTTCCCATCTGACCCACCTGCTACTGACTGTCTGATTTGCAGTGACTGGAAGTAAGGACTAGGTATTAGGACAGAGAATCGAATTATAAATACAGAATTTTTTTTAAAACCTCATAGACTGTCTAATCTCAATTCCTATTTTATAGGTGAGGAAACAGGGGTCCAGGAAAGCTAAGGAATGTGCGTAAAGTGACTCAGGTAGTAAGAGTCAAAAGTGATGCTTCATTTCACCTTTGATCTCATTAATGTGGGTACTCCCTCCAATTATACCAGTCATAGCCTATAAAAGAAATAATGGCTCATAAATTAGGGGAAAGAAGACTAGAAAACAGAAAAACACAAGAAGAGACAAATTATTCTAAGTAATGATAGAAAAAACACACTGGGTAATACCATAAAAATCACAGATTTGCAGAGTAGGATGGTACTGCAGAGGCCATGTCATTCAACCTATACCTGAACAAGAATCCCCTCAATGACATCCCCAGAAAGTGGTCATTGAATCTCCATCCAATCTTGATGATGTCCAGTGATGGGAAACCCATTACTTTTCAAGGAAGCCCACTCCTCTGAGTTTTGCTCTGATGATTAGATAGTTTTTCCTCACATAAAATTGAAATCATTTACTACCATTACTGGTTCTGCCTTCTGGGGCCAAGCAGAACAAATAAAATCTAATGTCCACATTATAGCCCTAGAGATACTTGAAGATTACTAAGACTTCTTAGGAGTCTTATCTACTCCACCTAGTCTTCCATAGTTCCTTCAAGTGAACCTCATCTGGCATGATCTCCAGTCCTCTCACCATTCTGACCATTCCCTTCTGAACAAACTCCAGTTAGTCTATGTCAGTGGTTCTCAACCTTCCTAATGCCATGACCCCTTTAATACTTGTATGTGGGCATATCTGCATGTGGGCAGACCTGCCTGAAGATGGATAGAGGAGTGGTGTCTTGGTTCCTAAGACCATCAGGAAATACGTGTTTTCTGATGGTCTTAGACAACCCCTGTGACCCCTGTGAAAATGCTGTTTGACCCCCAAAGGGGTCACAACCCACAAGTTGAGAACCGCTGGTCTATGTCTTTCCTAAAATACACTGACCAAAATATAATAAAGTACTCCAAACGATCTAGGGCAGAAAATAGTAGAATTATCACCTAGAACAGCATTAGCTTTGGTGGAGACTATGACTTTAAAATTGAGTAAAACTGATGTTAGAGTCAATTAAAAGTTCTCTATTTTTTGACATAGATCCATGTGAAATATATCCATCCCACCCTCCACTATAAAGTTTATGTTTTGAAACCAAGTGTATAAATTTACATTTATCTCTATTCAATTTCGTCTTATTAATTTTGGCCCATCATTCTAACTTTATGAGGCCTTTTAGGATTCTGACTGTTATCTAACACATTTAGTGAGTGCTCCCAGTTTCATGTCATCTTCAAATTTGAAAACTATGACCATCTGTATTCCATCATACCAATCAGTATTAAATATGAGTAATAGTGAGGACACCTACTGAAGGAAAAAGAAAAATAGAATTCAGAAGAATAAAATTGAGCCTGGAAATAGTATTTAAGTAAGATAAATAATTGGAAACCATTCTCCTATCCCTCCCTTCTCATTAGGGTCCAGGGACTTTATTCTCCTTTCTTTTTTTCAAGCTTGAAAGGATGGCAACTGCTGAAATCCACTTAGGTCAAATGCTAGTGAAATACTGAAAAGAATGATTCAAAGTCTAGTGTGCATTCAAAGGTAAAGGGAGAGAGTAAACATCATTTGTGGGATTGTTAGTTTTGTTGTTGTTCAGTCATGTCCAACTCTTCATGATCCCATTTGTGGTTTTCTTAGCAAAGATACAGGACTGGTTTACCATTTCCTTCTCCAGCTCATTTTACAGATGAGGAAACGGAGGCAAACAGGGATTAAGGAACTCTCCTAGGGCCTCACAGCTAGTAAGAGTCTATGACCAGATCTGAACTCAGGAAGATGTCTTCCTGACTCCAGGTCTAGCCTCTACCCACTGCACCACCCAGCTGCCCAAGGAATTGTTAGCATGGTTTGCCAAGACTGTTGATGGTGATCATCTTTGATTCAGTCTCTGAGAGAGCTTCAGATGATCTCTTGCCTCACCTTCCAGACTGCACTGAGCTCAGATGAAATGATTAGCAGCTCGGGACAAGATCAGAGACAGTGCTGAGCAATAATGAGAGGTAGGACTTAGCATTCTCACCGTGATATAGGCAAAGTCGACCTCACTCCTGTTAGGAGGGTGGAGGATGTATCCTAAGGACACATTCGTGGGATTTAGGGAAGTAAACACAGAGAAGTCTGGAACTGTTTTTTATGGAGAAATTCATGAGGAAGTTTATTCAAAATGCTAACCCTAAAGCAGGGGAAGTGAAGAAAACAACACACAATAAAATCCAAAGCCAAAAGCTGGGATAGTAACACTTTAAAGGGAAGTAAACTCCCATTTGGGGCTAGTAGCCAAGTAACCATAAACAAATCCCCATGCCTTGGTTACCTCAACCTATTAGGAAGTTCATTGTTCAACTGTGTAACTCAAATCTCTAAACTTTCTCATTTAAAGTATCAGGTATCTAATAGGACTGTGATCACAGAAGCCATACCTTACTATGCCACTAATCAACTCTCTTTTTATCCTGTTTTCAGACTTTTGCAGAGATTGCTTGCCACAGAACATAGTGTTGTGCTCAGCATCAGGAACTCATGCATTCACATCTTGCCTCTTAAACTTAATGTGAAAATTTTATATGAAGTGGATATAAGAAAACACTAAAAGATACCAGTGAAATTTCAAGGCAGCATTTTGAAGTCTCCACTTGGATGGTATATACATTTCACATCTAAATCTCTACTTTTTAATTGGCCTTCATATTTAATGTTACTACCAAAATATAGTTATTTCAGGAAGAACCACATAAAATTTCATATTGGGCTTTGCATAGGTGGCTTAGTATTTATTTTGTGGGTATTTGGTAGGTATTCATAGATATATTTGTTGTCTCTGCCAATAGGATGAAAACAAGAGACTATTTCATTTCTGCATTTGTTCCTCTGGTGCCTAGCACAATGTCAGACAAATAGAAAGTACTTAAGAAATGCTTTTTAACTGGTTGATTTCCAATTGCTTGGTACATATTTGAATCTGTATGTGCTGCCAGCACTTCGAACTCAACCTGTCCAAAATCAAATTCATCTTTGTCCCCAAACCTAGCTGATCCTCAACTTACCTGTTTCTATTAATGATAAAGACATTTACAAAGTCATCCAGACTCAAAACCTCAAAGGTAACTTAAAGTTCTCTGTCTCCCTTACCCACACCTGTATAATATCTCTCAGATCTTTACCTTCTTCCTTTCCTTTGTCACCATCCTGGTTCATACTTTCATTATCCCTCTCATGGTCTGTCAAAGTATCTTCATAACCTCTTCTTCTCTCTTTTTTCATGATCCAGTCTTTCAGGATTGGAAGAATCTCTTTCAGGAGAGTTTATGGAGTTAAAATAGGAAAAAGTTTACCATGTTTGAGGTTTCCTTCCCATTTAAAACTAGATAGAGGAAATTTTAGGAATTCTAGGAACAACAATAGAATAAGAGAAAGACATCAAAGATATAGACATGGGGATGGGGTTGACATGATAGTTTACCTAGAAAATCCCAGAGAATCTGAAAATAAAAACCTAATTCATTGCTTATGGATATACCACCCTGGAGTACATCGATTGTCCAGGAAGGACTAGCACCTTTGGTGTAAGGGCTTGCTGAGCCCTTTGCAGGGCTGCTCATCCATCTTTGTTCAGTATCATCCTGTCACTCAACTCTCACTTGTGGCACCAAGAAACTATAGTATACACAGTGACCAAACCCCAGTAAAACAATTTCAGCAGATGAGTTAAAACCAGGTTGAGGGTGACTGACAGGTGTCAAACCCATCAGTGAGTTAGGGGGATGTCTACCCCAAGCATGTGAAGATTTGCCTCAGTGGAATGCATGGAGGAAAACAGTTTGCTCCAATGGCCATGAACACAGATGAAGCAGGGATTGCAGAATACTTAGAGCTTCATCAGACATCAAAAATGTTAAGATCATGTGCTGCATTCCCAATAATCCTCACTCATCTTGACTTGTTCTCCCACTGGACTTTGATGACTCTGGAAGAGAGAGTGAGACTGATTTCTTTGTTCAACTCTGCCTCATTTAAATCCAGTTCACACACAAGTCAAGATATCATCCATCATGCACTATTTTAACCTCATATTGTGATGTCATTGGTCCTCTTCTAAAATGAAGGAATAATAGTCATACCAATGTGATAAAAATTAAATTATAAGATTTAGTGTTTTACCAATCATACCATCAAAGAGAATGCCTTACTGAGCTAGACAGTGTAAAAAGATTCATTTGGAGGAGCAAAATTTACAAAATCTCCAGGGAAATTATGAAAAAGTAGAAATTAAGGAAGAAAAGTACTTCTGATACTCAAATTATATGATAAAGCAGCAATCATCAAAACATTTTACTCTTAGTGAGAAAATAGAAATAAATAGATCAGTAAACAATATAAGAAAGAACTAGAAACCCAATAATCCACAAATTGAAGAATATAAATTAAAAATAGAATTCCCTATTTGATGAGAACTATAAGGAAAACTAAAAGTAACTTGGCAGAAATAAGGTTCAGACTCATATCCTACATCAGATGCCACAAAAAGCTCAAAATAGATACAAGATTTGAATATTAAAGTTCACACCATAACAACAGAAACAACAAAATAAAAAAGCACAATATCTGATACCTTTCAGAGTCATAACTATGAGGAGACTTCTCATTTTAACAAAGGACAGAGTCCATCATAAAAGGTAAAACAGGATCATTTTCATTAGGCAAGATTGAAAAGTACTTACACGAACAAAAGTAATGCATCTGGAATAAGCAGGGAAATATCTACTGGGAAAGAAATTTTTATATCAAATACCTCTTATCCAAAGCATCTAGGGAATTAACACAATGATATAAGAACAAGAGCTGTTTCCCAATGGATAAGTTGTCAAGGGATATAAACAAACAGTTCTCAAAAGGAATATAAACTATTACCAAATGTGTACCATACTAGAGTGTATGGAGTGTTCTAGAATGACTAGCACTTTATCACTAATAATAAAATTATCCAAATAACTCTTAAGATTTTATGTCAAATGATGCAAACTGGCAGAGATAATAAAAGATTGAAATATTTGTAATATACAACGTGGGCAATGCCCTGAAGGATAGTCATGTAACATGCATGCCATGTGAAACAAACATGGAGAGAGATATTTGAGTGGCTGAGAGACATTTGACCTGTTTATATTCGCTACAAACTGTTTGGGGGAGGAGGGTAGCAAATGCTCCTCAAAAGAGGCAACTAGAGAAACCAACCCACGCTTGAATGAAAGAATGTCATTCTCACCAGAGTTAACAGGCATGTGGAGAAGCTGGCCCCCAGCATGTCCCTTGAGTCCTAGGACCTGAACCCAGCCCCTCATTAAGATTTTCCTATTTCTTCTTGATTAAGCTGAAACCTTACCTTGTTCTCAAACAATCCATGTGCTTTTATTTATTTGGTCCTCCACTCTAATATGTACAACTTCCCCTGTTTCTGTTTATTGCTTACTGTGATGGGTTTATTAGCTATTCATGATTGCCTTTTGTATTACCAAAATTTGGTAGAAGGGAGCTAAGCTAGCATAAATAAGTTAAATGTTACTGTACCCTTAAGAGCAATAAGAGAATAAGCTTTTTCCTTGGAAAGCCTTTGCAGCAGTCACCTATAGACTACAGATATTTAATGTGTGGTAGATAAATATAAAACTAGCCTGATAACATTCTTGGAGATAAGAGAATGGAGAGGGGTCCTTCCTCTCCCTAATCCATTAGACTATTGGTAATGCCAACATTAATTTCCTCCTCCTTTCCACAAAGGTATAATTTGCCATCTTCCTTGGAGACGGGAGATCAAATCCAAGATCAGACATCTATTCACGCCACACATTGAGTCTGCTACATCTATATTTGACAAGAGTATCCACCCATCTATGTTACATAGTCAGTGAGAGAAGAACCTCTCAACGGATGAGAAGCACACAAACACATTGTTACTGGAGCTATGAATTGGTCCAACCATTCTGGAAAGCAATTTGGAATTATGCTAAGAGAAACCGCAGATGCCACTGCTGGATATATAGCTCCAGAATGTCAAAGACAGAAAGGTCTCATACATGTCAAAATATTCATGGCAGCCTTTTTTCTAGGAGTAAAAAATTAGAAACAGTGTAGATGCTCATCAGTTAAGGAAATGCTAAACAAATTTTGGCACATGAGTGCAAGATAATATTATTGTACTTATAGAAACAATAAAGATTAAGAATTCAGAGAAGTGTGGAATAACATATGAATAGATGCAAACCGAAATAAGCAGAACCAGGAAAGCAATATATACAGTGACCACAACAACAAAAATAAATGTAATACTGTATAAGTAAAATGACCATGCTTGTCCTCCAAAGAAAAGATGAGAAATTTTACTTCCCTCCTCTCTTTGCAAAGTAGAGAGACTATGGGAATAGAACATGGTTTATATTGTGAGATGAGACTTAATTGATGTGTTGGTTAATTTTGCTGAACTACTTTTGTTCTTTCTCTTTTATTGTTTTAAGAGTAAGCTCTCTTGGGAGAGGAAGAGGGAAGGATATATTTGGAAATGATTATAAAAACAAAAGATACTAATATTTTTTGAAGTGCAGACATCTTAAATTGGAATTCCAGCCCCTCCTCTTCCCATCCTTTCTTATGCCTTTTTCACAACTTTCCACTGAACATTTTTTCTCTATTTCCAACTCCAAACCTCCTGTCTCTATCCATCCTTTAAGAGTCTAGTTTGAGTACCACCCCCCTCCACATGGCCATGCCTTTAACCAAAAGGGCAAATCAAATAGCATAATATTTTGGGTTGGAAGGGACCTTAAAGGCTGTCCCATCCTATCTCATTTTATAGATGAGGAAATGGAGGGTTCAGTTCCATGAATGGCACTTTGCATATAATAGCCATTTAATAAATGCTTTTGTTAAATTGAATTTTTTTTGTTGTTGAATTAAAAAAAATTGTCCCCAAACCACACAGGCCATAAGTTGCAGAGTAGGAAGTCAGACCCAAGACCTTCAACCATAAATCCATTATTCTTTCCTTTCTTTTCCTGAGATAACTTGAACCCTTCACATGCAATTTTCCTATGCATTTAACATCTTCTAATTTGTACTATAATAATGTGCAATAATAAGAAATTATTTCTTATTCATCTTTATATCCCTAACACCTAGCATATTGCTGTGAGTAGTCACTTAATAAATGTTTGGTGAGTTTAATTGAATTTGATGTTTCAACAATTTTTCACATACTATCAGCATGAAATATTTATAAGCAATCTTTAAAATAAAATGTAGTTCTCTTGGACATTTACTTTATGTCTCTTTACTTCTAAGCTAAGAAGCTCCCTCCCACTGCTATGGCCCATTCCTAATAGTTTTCTAATAAAAAAATCACCCCAACTATTTCTTTCCAAAATAATCAGAAGATTAAAAAGCCTTATTTGTGTTCTCCTTATGTCTTTTTTCTGGCTTTGTGGAAGAAACCACATTAATCAAAGATCAAGAAAAGAAGCATTCAAAGTATCAAATCTAGTACTTGTTTTGGGTCAGTAAATATAAAAGAAAAATCTAGCACCTTGCTAAAAACCCATAGGAAAGATTTGCTAAAATTACATTGAAGTACATCTAAGACTCCTTTATATTGAAAAAAAAAGATAATTCTCCAACCAAGTTAGGTGAAGACACCAAAGGTATGAAAAGTAGCATCAAGATATTTGTTTTTCTAAATGAGATGTGGTTTTTAATTTATGCTTTAGATCCAAGTTTGCAGTCATCTAGAGACATAAAAGACAAAATTATTATATTATTTTCCTTCTATAACCACTATCTATGACAAGTCTTTTAACTAATATCATTCTTATTCCCCAGAGTCCAAATAAATTAGACATATATCAAAAACATTTCACAATATCAGGCAGTATAGATACCAAATGAATGGTATAGATAATACGTGCCCAAAAAATTCCTGAGGAAGGAGAAATCACTGTCAACTAACCCAAGAAATCAGTTGTGCTGTTGTTTGGCTGTTCAGTCATGCTGGACTCTCTGTACCTCTGTGGGCCATATCACATCGACGCTATCCACGGGGTTTTCTGGGGAAAGATACGGACATGGTTTGCTATTTCCTTTTCCAGTGGATTAAGGCAAACAGAGATGAAGAAACTTGTCCAGGGTTACACTGCTAGTAAGTGTCTGAGAACAGATTTGAAGCCCTCAGGTCTTCCTTACACCAGCCTCGGCATTCTATCCTCTGAGTCATCCAGCTGCCTCAGAGTCACCAATAGGGGAAAATAAATTAGGACAACCTCCAGAGGTCCCTCACGTCAGGACTGAGTACTGCTGTGGGACAGTTAAGTGGTGCAGTAGACAGAGCATTGAACTTGGAATCAGGAAGACTCATCTTCCTCAACTCAAATCTGGCCTCAGATACTTACGAACTGTGTGACTCTGGTCAAAGCACTTACCTTTTTGCCTCAGTTTCCTCATCTGTAAAATGAGCTAGAGAAGGAATGGCAAACCACTACAGCATCTTTGCCAAGAAAACCTCAAATGGGGTCGGTCACAAAGATTCAGGCACAACTGAAACAGCTTAACAACAACACTGTCATGGGCACCAAATTGTCTGAGCTACATAATGACTCAGCTACGGCAGGTCGAAGAAGGAAACATTGATCTGAAGAAGTGAGCTGATCATAAAAAATCAGCAGGCAAATTTTGTTGCCCTTTTGCCATCATT
The DNA here is from genome assembly GCA_028646575.1 of Pseudocheirus occidentalis. NCBI lineage: Eukaryota > Metazoa > Chordata > Mammalia > Diprotodontia > Pseudocheiridae > Pseudocheirus > Pseudocheirus occidentalis. The sequence continues at coordinate 285,856,579 of CM053593.1, read as the reverse complement.
TAGATAATACATATAAATGTGTGTGTATGTGTGTGTGTGTGTGTGTGTGTACACACACGTTTCTATATATAATGTATAAAAATATATACATATATGCTGTATATAGATACTGTGTGTGTGTGTGTGTGTGTGTGTGTGTGTGTGTGTGTGTGTGTGTGTGTGTGTAATCTGGGAAGGACTACCAAACGCCTTTCTTCCCTCTTATGGCCTTTATAGAAATCCCTTCGGGCTTAAGAGCCCTTTACTGCAGCCTCTTCCTCTGATCCTTACCTGTTCTTGAATTTTAAATTTCCTGAATTTCTTACACCTCTAGCACCTAGACCAGCCCTACCCATGGTAGGCACTTAATAAGTGGAATTGAATTCTTAATACTTGTGTTGTTGATTCCAGATTTCACCTATATAGAAATGTCAGCTAAATAGAGTGAGGGCAGGGAATACTCACAGTGTGATTGGCTCCAGGCTCTGCCCTCCCCAAACGAGGGCCTCTGACAAATGGAGGACTAGGGAACAGGGCTGTTTAGCAGATCAAGTACTGGATTTGGAGCCAGGAATAAATCAGTTTGGATCCCACTTCAGACTCTTACCAGCTCTGTGACCCTAAGTAAAGCATTTAATTTTCTGTGACTCCGTTTCTTTATCTGTAATATAAGGTTGTTAAACTGTGTCTTCATAACCCCAGTGCTTAGAACAGAACCTCCAATATGATAAATATCATTTCTGGACAATGAAGCCTGGGCCTAGACCTGAGACCCAAGAGACTGAGATCTAATCCCTTTTCTTCTATTTAGGAACTATTATGACCCTGGCCAATTCACTCAATCTTTATGTCTCTCAGTCAAGCTATCTTTAAAATAAGGAAATTGGTCTAAATGTCCAAGGATCCTTTCAGTTCTGATATCCGACAAAACTTTCATAAGTGCAAAACTGAAATAATATTATTTGCAGAAGTGCCAAGAGGAAACAATATAGAAGCAATTAGACTTTTGTGAAGATTGTCAGGGACAGGGGTCTTAGAGATGAGGATCTAGAGCAAGGAACACAGGGGCTTTTTGTTCTATCTGCACATTGCTAACAAACGCTGCAATAACGTCAAAATTTTATGTTCCAATTTTCTCTGAATCTTGCCTCACTAGTCACTCAATATACATTAGCAGTCACCACTGTCCGTGCAACATTATGCAAAGTGTCCAGAATGGGAGGTCCCTGGGCTCCTCAAGTGAATTTGTTCAGGCACATCCATTCATTAGCCCCTGACACCTCCTACCTTTGCCCAGCCGCTCCCTGTTTACAGGATTAAGTTTTACTTTCAGTGCTTTCTACTTGGAGCACTATTTGGAAACATTTAGCTCATAAAATGTCTTACAGTTCATGTGTTGGCCTTGTCATGACCTGAACATTTTGTTAACAAAGTACCCTGTTAATGTTTTGACCACAAGAACTAATGTGCTTGGGGCTGATTATGTTGCCAAAGTAGAGCTTGCTCCTAAAAAGGGAAAGTTTTAATTCTATTTTCAAAAGGAGTCATCTCAATCCTACTATATAAGGAGATGTCATCAATCAGTCCTTAGAAACATGCAGAATGTGTATCAGAGGGGCAGATTCATTGGCTGCGGAGATCCCACAGTGTGACAAAACTCACTGCCCTATAGGGGGCAGCAGAAGTCCTCTATCTTATCAAGCTCCCAAGGTCCCATTTAAGAGGACCCAAAGTAGCATCTTTTCATTCGGACCCATACAAAAGTTGAGGGGGAAGTCCAAGCAGACATATAGTAATTGTGGAGTAAATATGAAACAGTAGACACCTGAGAGACAGAGAAGCATAAACAATGAAACAATGCTTTTCTTGGCCAAAGGCACTCACTCCCCTTTGTGTATAGTGTATATATAGTAGGATTCCAAAGAATACTACTATATTAGTAGAATACTACTCTTCTTTTTCACCATGATTTTTAAAGTATTTTCCAGCTTCACAAGCATGATGTTGCCAAGTCAGGATTAACAGGCATTGAGGTCCTGAGTGGGTGGACAATATGGAGCAGAGGAAAGAACACAATGGAAAGATCTATGGGAATATTTCTATGAACATCTCCCTCTAGGACTGTGGCTCGTAGATAAAACTATTACATGAAAAGAATGATTTGGTACCCCTTTGGTCCTTGGAATAGGTCCAAGGCATACCTACTTTATGCCAAATTCTACTCCATGGTTCAGATATTCCACTATAGAAATTACCACCAGACAGCCCCAAAGGGAAAATGTTAGTTTTCTAACAAACCTTTAGATAACTCTGTATTTCCAACCCAATTTATATGAACTATGCACTTTCTTATTGATAATCTGAGCTTGGTGGTGGTGATGGTTGTTATGGTTGAGCTTGGGTCTAGAAATCAGGAATGCCATAGAAAAAACAGATCTAGCTTAGGAGGCTTGGAATTGAATACTGACTCTGACTGTTACCTACTATGTGGTCATGGGCAAGTCTTCTCTCTCTGAGCCTTAGTTTTCTCATCTGTAAAATGGGGATAATAATATAATCATTATACTACTTATTTCACAGTTATTGTGAAACTAAAATAAATTATTATATGTAAAACTCTTTATAAACCTTAAAGCCTAATATAAATTCAAGATATATTTAGATATAGTTCTCTCTACTTATATCCATAGCTATATTTTATATAAAGAAGCTGTTATTTCATCAAAGTAGGAGGTCTCTTAATAAGAGTATAATTTTACATTAAGGAAGCTCTCTGTACTAATGCAGATCAAATAAACAATTGTTTTGAAATTTATAATCTTAGAGAGTTGCCTGGGGGCACTGAGATGGTCATTAGCTTGTCCAGAGTCTGGTAGCAAATACTCATGAGGACTTTGAAGTTGCTTCTCTCTCCAGTATGCTTTCCTAAGCTTATCTCGCAGAAATAGATGACATTATAAACATAAGCATAGATATACCTATACCTGTATGCTTATTCCTGTGCCTATAGACATCTATTAATGTAATGCACATATCATTAATCTTAAGTGCCTTGAGGGCAGGAATTGTTTTTTGTCTCTTTTTCTATCATATACTATGATCAGGTGGGATTTGTACCAAGAATGCAAGGGTGGTTCAATATTAGGAAAACTACCATCCTAATTGACCATATCAACAAAAAATTAACAGAAATCATGTGATTATCACAAATAGATTTATAAAATGCTTTTGACAAAATAAAAGTTGTTCTTATTTTAAAAAAAAACACTAGAAAGCTTAGGAATAAATGACACTTTTCTTAGAATTATAAGTAGCATCTCTCAAAAACCACCAGCAATTAGTATCTGTAATGGGGATAAGCTAGAAGTCTTCCTAATAAGATCAGTGGTGAAGTAAGGAAGCCCATTATCACCATTATTATTCAATATTATGCTAGAAATACTAGCTATAGAAATAAGACAAGATAAAGAAATTGAAAGGATTAGAATAGGCAAAGAAGAAAAAAAGCTATCACTCTTTGCAAATGATATCATGATATGCTTGGAGAAACCTAGATAATCAACTAAAAAACTTGTTGAAATAATTAACAACTATAGCAAAGTTGCAGGGTATAAAATAACCCACACAAATCATCAGTATTTCTACATCTTACCAACAAAGTACAGCAGGAAGAGATAGAAAGGGAAATTTCATTTAAAATAATTGCACACAATTTAAAATGTTTGGTAGTCTACCTGCCAAGATGCTCAGAAACTAGATGAACACTATTACAAAACACTTTTCACAGATCTCACACTATTACAAAGTGGTCATCATCGAAACAATATGGTACTGGCTACAAAATAGTTTTGGACCAGTAGGGTAGATTAGTTACACAATACATAGTAGTAAATGACCATAGTAATCTTTGTTCATCTTTTGTCTTCAAAGAAGACCAATGACATCATGGGGTTCTGTCTTAACTTGCTTGTGAATCAGATTTAAATGAGGCAGAGTTGTATAAAGTCATCATCTTCACTCCCTCTTCCAGAGTCATTAAAGTCCAGTAGCAAGACAAAAGCCAGGAAGGCTGGTGATGGTCCAGGATGCAGTGATGACTTTGACAAAGTCTGACTAAGCCCTAATTGCTGCACAGCAGCTACTTCAGCCACCTTCATGGAGGTTAGAAAAAAAATGTTCTCATCTATCTGTTCCATCAGGAAAGTCTTCATATACTTGGGGTAGACATACCCCTAACTCACCAATGGGTTGGAAGCTTGTCCACTATCCTCAATCCAGTTTAGCTGTCTGTTGAAATGGTTTTACTGGGATGTTGGCACTGTTCCTGCTACAGCTTCTTAGAGCCTCAGGTAAAAGTTGGGGGAACAAGTAGACACTGAAGTTGGATGCACAGGAGGGGCAAATGGGCTGTTCAGAGAGGACTAGCACCCCTACTGCACCAGCCTGTCAAAGATCCAGAAAAGGTTCACCCAGAAAGAGAGACAATGTTAATATCTCTACTTCCCTGGGGGAACACGTGGCTGCTGCCAGCCAACAGACTGGGAAAGAAAATGGAACATGTTGCCCAGCAGTCGAGACTCCCAGGAGGTCTCAGGTTTTTGAGGCTAAAGCCCCTTCCTGGGGCCGGATGAGCAAGTCCAGGCATATCATCTAGTGTTTGATAAACAAAAAGATCCAAGCTTTAAAGACAAGAATTTACTATTTGGTGGGAGAAAACTGCTGGGAAAACTGGAAAGCCGTTTGGCAGAAACTAAGTATAGACCAACATCTAACACTGTATATACCAAGATAAGGTCAAAATGTGTACGTGATTTAGACACTAAAGAATGATACCATAAGCAAGTTAGGAGAGCATGGAATAATTTGTCTGTCAAAGCTACTGATAAAGGAAGAATTTCTGACCAAACAAGGGACAAGAGAGCATTACAGGATGCAAAATGGATAAATTTTATTGCATTAAAATTTAGAAGATTTTATGCAAACAAAACCAAGATTAGAAGGAAAGCAGAAAACAGAGGCAGGACAGAAATTTTTGCAAAATTTGAAAAATGAGTATCATGATTTAATAAGTACAATCAACAAGGTACTTTTTCCATTGACTGCATGTATTCTTGTAAGGTATACATTCCAACAGGGGCCCATCTCCAGTTGTCCTGATCTTGCCACTGGACCCAGATGGCTCTGGAGAAGAAAGTGAGGTTGTAACTTTGCACAGCCCTCCCTCAATTAAATCCAATTCACTTGCACATCATGGCATCACCTCCCCAATGTCATGGTCCTCTTCAAGAACAAAGGACAAATAACCTCTGTAATTAGTAGTAGGAGCTGCCCCATTGCAGATCCAACAAATTCCTTCCTTCCTTCCTTCCTTCCTTCCTTCCAGAGTTCAAATCACTGTATCACAAAGTATAAAACAAAAATTTTTGTAAATAATGAAGCAAATTCAATTATATTGTTCACTAAAATAATTTTAAATTAAAAATAAGTATATTTTATAAATTATTAAATTAAATTAAAATTATTTTAAAATACTATTTCATCTTTATTTCTTTCTCTACCATTCCCTAGGAGCTTTCTTGTCCTGGCTGATTCTTCCTGGAACATCCATTTTAAGGAAAGATCCAATCCAACCACATTCCCTTCCTTTTTCTCTGGCTTTTACTCCTAACTCTCCAGACTTACTTCTCTACCATGTCCCCATACATGTATCTTTTCCCCCTCCCAAGTCTTTTCACCTTATTTTTATGTGTTATCTTTCCCCATTCAAATGTAAACTCCTTCAGAGCATGGGTCTTTCTTTTTGCTTATATTTTTCTTCCTAGCATTTGACACAGCACCTGGCACACAGTAAATACTTAAATTCTTATTAGCCCG
>CM053593.1:285815709-285850226 GCA_028646575.1 Pseudocheirus occidentalis | reverse complement strand
GGTCATTCCTCTATTCACTGTCTATTCCATTTTCTACTCAATTGTCAAAGTGATCTTCTTTTTTTTTTTGCTTTTTGGAGGGCAGTTGGGGTTAAGTGACTTGCCCAAGGTCACACGGCTAGTTTTTTGTGTTAAGTGTCTGAGGCCGGATTTGAACTCAGGTACTCCTGACTCCAGGGCCGGTGCTCTATTCACTGCGCCACCTAGCCGCCCCCAAAGTGATCTTCTAAAGTGCAGGATTGACCTCCACTTTCCCCACCCCACTCACTCCCTGTTCCATAGACTCCAGTGACTCCCTATTACCTCTTGGATCAAATGCAAAATCCTCCATTTCTCATTCAAAGTGCTCTGTAACCTAACCCCATCCTTCCAGTTCTCTTAAACTACACTTCTCTCTTCCTATCTCCCCTATATATTCTATGATTTGGTGATGCTGGCCTTTTTGCTGAGAACAAAAAACTTGCTCACCCATCTCTGGGCATTTTCACCAGCTGTTTCCCATACTTGGGATACTTTCTCTCCTCATCTCTGCCTATAGGCTTCCCTGGCTTCCTTTAAGTCCCAGCTAAAATCCTACCTTGTGCAGGAAGTCTTTCCTAATTGCCCTTAATTCTGGTACCTTCCTTCTGCTGATTCTTTCTGATTTTCCCTGCATAGTTTGTACATAGTTGTTTCCGTGTTGTCTCTTCCATTAAGTGGTGAGCTTCTGGAGAATGGGAGCTGTCTTTGTATCCAGTTCTTAGCATAGTGCCTGGCACAAAGTAGAAGCTTTATGTATGAATGTTTATCGACTGAATGATAGAGCAGAAGAAGAATCGAAAAGGGCTTCAAGTCTATGTCACATGAGGAATAGTTGATGGAACTGGGACTTTTTCACCTAGAAGAAAGGAGATTGATGGAAGAAAAGGTGTGATAGCTGTGTCATGTGGAAGAGGCACTAGAATTTTTCTTTTTGTCAGGATCCAGAGAGTAGAAGTTCAAAGATAGAAATTTAAGTTTGATTTGAGGGAAAACTCTTTCACAATTAGAATTGTCCAAAAGTGCAATGGGCGGTCTCAAGACAGAGGTAATAGTTGGTAGTAGTTTCTCCCTTACCATGAGACTATGAGAATGGACTGGCCAATTACTTTTCTGGTATGTTGTATTGGTATTCCTTCTTGAAGGTAGCTAGGTGGTGCAGTGGATAGAGCTCTGGGGTCATGAGCACCTGAATTCAAGGCCAACCTCAAACACTTACTTAACCCCGATTGCCTCCAAAAAAATAAAAAAGAAGATAATTGGTTAGAGTAGATTGCTAATGAGTTTCCTTTCAACTCTAAAATTCTGTCATTCTGTCAAATGAATATTCACCACATATTGAATGCATTGGTTTTCCTGCAACCTCTTTCAAGCATCTTGCCCTGGGAGCTACTAATGGGCAAGTGGAGCACTGAGTGTGAATGTGAAGACCTCTCAAATCGATTTTATATACCAGTTTGACTAATGGTGAGAATGGGAGTTCGTTAAGTAATAAAGATCCATCTTCATAGTTTCACAGACCTACCTAGGGTCTTGACTCAGAATCAGGAAGACCCACCTAGATTTGCATCTTGCCTCATATTCATGTTCTCTGGTACTACGGTGAAGTTAATTAATTTCTATGTACTTTAATTTGCTCCTCCGGATTCATCTGCTAAATTCTGTATAGGTTACAGTCTGTATCACAGAACCTTTCTATATTCATTCATATTGTGTTTCTACTTTATATTTCTACTATGACTCATTTTCAATAAAACAGTTTATTCAGCTTTGTAAACTGTTTCAGGATAATTAGGTTTTAGAATTCAATTTATCATAAAGGATTTTTATCATATTTACCATTGACATGATTTCCAGTACTACCCACCAGTATAGTAACTGGGACTCCTAGTGTAGCCAAGAGACCAGGAAATACCAATTTCTCTGGAAAACCAACAAACAGAAAAAGAGAATCAAAGTATATCAAATTTATCTGACGTCAAATTTTCATGAGGGCTTGATTTCCTTTAGGTCTATATCAGTTTATTTAGTTTGATCGGTGCACAGGTGTCAGGGATTACTTTTGTCTTGTATATTTTAAGCTAAGAGGCAGTGCTGTGAAGTTCTATTTCTGATACATATTGGCTGTGTCCTAATGGGCAAGGTACTTAACTTCCAAGTATCCAAGGCAATTCTGTAGGACAACTGGCAGAGCAATTGCTGAACTGAATTGAAATATGGAATTTCCTCTGTTGTTGATTACCTATGTGGCCTTAGGCATCACTTAATCTCTTTAGTTCTCAGTTTCTTCAGGTCAAAGAATATGCAAAGTTTAATTGTTTTTTGGACATAGTTCCATATTGCTTTCCAGAATGGCTGAACCAGTTCACAGCACCAGCAATACATTAGTGTACCCACTTTCCCACATCCCCTCCAGGATTTGTCATTTTCCTTTTTCATCATTTTGTCAATCTGATTGGTATGTGGTGATAACTCAGAGTTGTTTTAATATAAATTTCTCTATTACTGATTTAGAGATTTTTTTTCATGAAGCTATCAAGAACTTGGATTTCTTCCTCTAAAAACTTCTTATTCATATCCTTTGACCATTAATCAATTAGTGAATGGCTCTCATTCTTGTAACTTTGAATTAGTTCCCTATATATCTTAGAAATGGGAGGGACCATTATCAGAGAAGCTTGCTGGAGATTTTTTCTTTTTACTAGTTTTTTGCTTTTCTTCTAAGTTTAACTGTCTTGGTTTATTTCTGCAAGACCTTTTAAATTTTATGTTTGAAAATTGTTCTTTTTATTTGCTGTGAACCTTTCTATCAGTTTTTTGATAATGAACTCTCTACTATCTATAAATCTGACATATGATTTCCTCCATGTTTCACTAATTTGCTTATAATGTCACCTTTACATCTAAATAACAAACCTATTTTAAGCTTATCTTGGCATATGATCTGACCTTTTCATCAAGAATACTTGAAAGTTCTCTATTTCATTAAAAGTTTTTTTTTTCCCTTTAGGAATATATTTAGTTTCCCTAGGTAGATTATTTTTGGTTGTAACCCTAAGTCTTTTGCTTTCTGGAACATCAATTTCCCAGCTCTCCACTTCTTTCTTCTTTCTTCTTCTTTTGCTTTTCATAGGGGCAATTGGAGTTAAGTGACTTGCACAAGGTCACGTGACTAGTAAGTGTTAAGTGTCTGAGGCCGGGTTTGAACTTAGGTCCTCTTGATTCCAGGGCCAGTGCTCTATTCACTGCACTACCTAGTTGCCCATCTCCACTTCTTTACAGCAGTAGCAATGAAGTTTTATATGATCCTAAGACTCTACAGTACTTAAATCCATTATTTCTGGCTCCTTTTAGTACTTTATCTTTCACCTGGAAGCTCTGGATTTTGGACTACAATATTCCTCGGAGTTTTCATAAGGTTTTTTTCAATGAGGTGACCAGTAGATTCTTTGGATTTCTACTTTGCTGTCTGGTTCCAAGATATCTGAACAGTTTTCTTTTGTAATTTCTTGAAATATGATGAGTAGTATCTTATTTTTTGTTTGTTTGTTAGTTCAGTGATTCTTAAATGATCTTTCCTTGGCCTATTTTCCAGATCAGTTGTTTTTCCTATAAGATATTTCACATTTTCTTCTATTTTTCCATCTTTTGACTTTGTCTTATTATTTCTTGATATCTCATAAAGGAATTAGCTGCTTTCAATTGCCCAATTCTAATTTTCGAGAAGTTATTTACTTCATTAAGACTTGGCACCCCCCTTTATTTTTTTTAACCAAGCTATTAGTTCTTTTCCCCATCTTTTTTGCATAGTTTTCATTCCTTTCTTCATTTTTTCATCCATCAATCTCATTCAGTTAAAAAAAACACCTTTTTTCATTCTTAAAAAACTCTTTAACTCTTCTAGGAATACTTATTGGACTTGTTTCCAATCTGAATTTTTCTCTGAGACTTTGCTTATAGATATTTTCAAATCATTGTCTTCTCTGTTTATGTCTTGAGATTCCCTATCACCATAGTAGCTTTTAATGGTCAGGTTCTCCCCCCCCCCATTCTTGCAGCCTACTTCTTGACTTTGACTTTATGGTAGTACTATAGGTATAATGTCTTTATACAAAGAGGTTAAAAGATTGTACACAAAGGGTGTTTTGAAACATTAACACACATATATTAGAAGTCTCCCTCTGGGAGAAACATGATGGGGTCAACCACACTTTGAGTGAATTCTTAATTCTTTAGTTCATTGATATCACCTAAATAATCTAGGAACTTCCCAAGTAACATCACCAAGTATGTCATTGCCCCTTCCCCCTCCCCAACCCCTGCAAATAACACAAACTTAAAGAATGAAGGTTTGACAATGAAAACAAATAGAACCCATCTTAGAATCCATAGAAATAATAATACCAGTCAGTGAACCCTTCCCCAAAGGCCTTCACAAGTTCAGCCACTTGGATGGCTCATCACTACATGCCTTCTATGGAGAATTTCATGTCTTTTCTTATTATATCCTTTGTATAATTACTGTTGCAGTTTTCCTCAGCTCCCTGTGAATGAAGACCAACATCATTGTTTGTGGCTCTCAAACTTTATGAATTCATCTCAATTCATCCTCTACGTGGAATTCCCACCTACCTCTCCTGCCATTTTCCCCAGTATTGTCCCAGTCTTGTCTAGTCAGTGTGACTGTAGGTGACTCTTTTGAAAGACAATTTTCCTTTTCTTTCTGGACAATCACTCAGCGATCCATTCTTGCCTTCCCCACATGACCCTATCCAACTCTAACAGCATGCCAACAAAGGATGCTATTCTGGGATTTTACCCCTGTGTCACAGATGTGGCACTCTCTTGCTTCATTGGGGATATGGAGTCATGAAAACCTAGGGAGAAGAGGGTATAAAGGAGCAGAGGGGATTGTCAGTGTTAAACAATACAGAAGGGCCAAGAAGGAGGAAGACTGGGAAAAGCCATTGTACTTGGCAATTAAAAGATCATTAGTAACTTTGGAGAGAACAATTTTAAGTGAATGGTAGATAGAGGGTCAAATTGTATAGTCAACGAGAGTTAGAGATGTGGAGGCGCCTGTTGTAGATGGTCTACTCCAGGAGCTTAGCCACAAAAGACCAGAGTGATATGAAGCAATAGTTAGTGGGGATGGATGGAGTGAGGATTTTTGAGGATGGGGTGACATGGGCATATTTGTAGACAGTAAAGAAGCAGCTAGTAGAGAAGGAGAGATTGAAGACAAATGAGTAAGTGCAAATGATTGAGGAAGCAATCTGGTAGAGAAGACAAAAGAAAACTATGATGCTGAAATATAGTTACTGACATATTAAAAAATGCCACAAGAATTTCATGGTTCTGAGCTTAAGGACTCCCGTAATGACTAAAGTGTCATCTAAATTTGGGTTCCCCAAGAAAAATTACAAAGGCAATCCAGGGTAGCCATTTTGACTTTCAATTATCATGGAAAACTCATTTTCACAAACACTAGGCAAAGAAAAAGCATAGATATAGTTTATTCTAGATGGAAAGTCATGATGGGAGTTTCTTTGGTTGTTTCCCTTCCCCCCCCCATCATTACATGCATCTTCATTACCTTCCATCTCTTCAACTATATTGACTTTTACTTGGGCTTCCTTTGAAACTTCTCCAGAAGCTGTCACAGATGTAGAATGCATCAGCTCAGATGCTTCTGAGTAAAGGTGTGAGAGAACTGGTGAAGCCCCCTTCTGTGAACCACATGGTCTGCCAGTTTGCCAACTGATCTGCAGCCAGACTTTAATTCTCTGAATTTCTACCATAGAGCTCTGCTCTTGTTACTATGGAAGAGAACTGGTGATAAGAGAAGGTCCACAGAATGGTGGGAATGATATTCTTCCTCTTGACCATCTAAAACTGTTAAAGAGGGATGGAGCGTTGTTTGTGACATGAATTAGAAGGCATGAATCAGCTTGGAAACTAATAAAATTTATGTGTGTGTATATGTATATGTGTGTGTATTTGTGTGTTCGTGTTCCTTTCTTAATAGCTTTTGATTGTAGCAGCCAATTACAACCTAATTTGACAGACTGGCAAAGGGCCCAAAACTTAGTTATAGCCGCCAAATTTCAGTGCTTTGATTGTACACAGAGGGGAGATGCAGCCCTTTGTTTTTACCTGAAACATTTCATTATTTTTGAATGACACTATTGTGGTGATACAGGATACTATATATTTAGAGATTCAGCACCAGTTAAAACATATAGACGATGGGCACTGGGGATTTAGTTAGAAGTCATAGAGATCTGACAATTCAGAATTACTTGTTGGCTGTGAGACTTTTGTCAATTGGCTCTTATAAGGAGAAGTGACAGGCTTTTTGGATAGCCAGCTGGATTTGTTAAAACTTGGTGGAATAGCATACTATCCAGGGCTTTGTTTCTTACACTGCCTATTAATTTCTGAGTGGGATGACACTGGAAAAGCTTGGCCAAAAGAAAAAGGGAGAGAATAATCGCTAAATTCTGCTTAAGCATTTCAGATGGCACTATATTTTAACTTTAGAATACACAGACTTGAACGTATAAGAATAACATTTCTATAAGATTTTCAAACTTTGCATACACTGATCCTATGAGGTTAGGTAGCATTATTAAGAATTATTATACTGATTTTAAAGATGAAGAAATTAAGACTAAGAAAGGGTAAGTGCATCATTCCTAGTTAGTAAAAAAGTATTATTAAGCAACTACCAAGTATAGGCATTGTGTTAAATATTGGGAACACACACACACACATACGAAGCAAAACGGTCCCTTTTCTCAAGAAGCTCCCAGTCTTTTATGGGGGAGACAATATGAAAACAACTATGTTACAAACAAGCTATATACAGGATAAATGAGATTAGATAGATAAATAGAGGGATATATATATAAATAGAGGGAAGGGAAGGCTTTAGAATTAAGGGGAACGAGGGCAGGTTTCCTGTAGAAGATGAGAATTTAGCTGGAACTTTAAGGAAGCCACAAGTCAAAGAAGAGGGAGAGAGTTTAATAGGCATAAGGAAGGCAATGAAAGTGCCTGGAGACTGCAGATGGAATTTGGAGATGGATTGAGGGACAGCAAAGTTCTCAAACAGTCAGTGTCACTGGAATTAAGAGTATGTGGAGGGGAATAAGGTGTAAGAAGATTGAAAAGGCAGGAGGCAGCCAAGATTGTGAAGAGATTAGTGATTTTAATTCTGTATAGATCCTAAAAGTTAGGATACATTTCTAGAGTGATACTAGCAAAACAAGACTGATCTTTCAAAAGAATTGTGTGATTTTTAAATTTTTTTTGAGGGAGTGCAAGTGGGCATATGGTAGCGTTATGTAGCAAACTGCCCACTGGATATTTCTTTAAGTGGCAACCTAATTTGATCTGTATAACTATGAATCTGACTATGCCCAGGGCAACCAGTATTTTCTAAATAAATCATTTAAACTTTATATTATTTCAGGAAACAACTACTCTCTTTCTCCTAAGAAATCAGGTTTAAAATGAAGCTATATACTATAACAAAGATCTTTACTTCTCTTCTGGTCTTAATATCCCAAAAGGTGAGTAGGAAGGAAGTACTGAATTCTGGCAAATACTAGAAGCTTGCAGAAGACAAGTAGAGGAGGATACGTGACTATTTCTTTCTCTATTTCTCTTCCACTTCTCTCCCACTCAGACAGGTATTTAATAGTATAGTGGATGGAGTGCTGGGCCTCTGGTCAGAAAGACCTAAATTCAAGCACTGTCTTCCTAGCTGTATGACCGTGGGGAAGTCACTTACCTCCTCTTTGCCTCAGTTCCTCAACTGTTAAATGGGGAATAATAATAACATCTACCTCTTAGAGCTGTTGAGAGGATGAAAGAAGATAACATTTGTTAAAAAGGCTTAGGACAGTGCCTTGCCTGTAATAGGTACCATATAAATGCATATTCTACCCCTCACTTTCCCCTCACAGTATAGTATATTCATATTTAAAGATATACCTGCTTGGGGGTGGCTAGGTGGTGCAATGAATAGAGCACCAGCCCTGGAGTCAGGAGGACCTGAGTTCAAATCCAGCCTCAGACACTTAACACTTACTAGCCATATGACCTTGGACAAGTCACTTAACCCCAAATGCCCTCCAAAAAAAAAGATGTACCTGTTAGTGGCAATTGCTATTTGAGGGTATGGACATGAATGAAAATAAAATTTCTCAATGTGCCAGACTACATATACGCTTGATTAATTGATTCAGCAAATGTTTGTTAAATGCTTAGTGTGTGTTAGACAGTGTTAGGAGCTTGAGATTCAAAGATAAAATAAGAAATAGTCCTTGCCCTCAAGGAGTTTACCTCCTACTTTTATTATAACTGTGGCTGCCATCTTGCTTCTCATCCAGGAAAGTTATACAGCTCTTTTATTTTCACTTGTAAAATTTTTGACTATGAGTTTCTATGGAGACATATAGTATATACATTAAGAGATGGGTCCTTAGTTACTTTCTACAGTCATGAGGGAGCAGAGACCCTTCTGGGTAAGGACCAGAGCTCAGATCAGGATGATGATAGGAATTCTCCTTAGATTACCTCCATCATAGACCTACCCAAAACCTGCAGGCCTCCAGATCTAGCCACAGAAGCTTAGGTTATCCAATTCTTTCCCCTTCCACCCTTCTCCCCACCTCAAGAGATGTACAAAGTCCAACTCTAACATAAAGTCCAAAATTAAGAAACAGACTAGAAAAATAAGCAAGCAACAAAAAACAACATGACCATAAAAAGCTTCTATGGTAACTGGCACGCTTAAGACACAAATTCAGAATACAATGACCTGAAAACACCTACAAACAAAACTACAAAGAAAATGAACATTGGATACAAGTCCAACAAGAATTCCTAGGAGAGGTAAAGAAAGAAATCTTTTCTAAAAAGCAAGAAAAGATTTTAAAATAGGTGGTAGGAGAAAAACTAGGGAAAGAAATGAGAGTAATGCAAGAAAATTACAAAAAAAGAATTATCAGCTTGATAAAAGATGTATAAACTTCACTGAAAAATGAAAAATTAGAATTAGCCAAGTAGGAGCTAATGACTGCATAAAATATTAAGAAAATAAAATCAAAAGATAAAAATAGCAGAAAATGTGAATATGTCATCAGAAAAAACAATTGACCTAGAAAATAGATTGAGAAGAAATTATTTAAGAATTATTGGAGTACCTGAAACCTATGATCAACAAAAGAACCTAGACACAATATTTCAAGAAACTATAAAGGAAAATTGCCCAGATAGCATAGAACTAGAGGGCAAAATATAAATGGAAAGAATTCACTGATCACCTCTTCAAAGCAATCCCAAAATAAAAACTGAAAAAAGAGCAACTAACCCATTGTAGCTGGATTATAGAGTGTGCAGAAGGGAGTAAATTGTAAACAATCTGTACAAGTAGAGGAAGGGCTATGAATAACTTCACAGCAATATAGTTTTGCCAATATAGAAAGATTTAATAATAATAGGTAGCATTTATTTCGTTCTTAAAGATTTAAAAAGTATTTTCCTTTTATTATCTCATTTAATCCTCAAAATAGGTGCTATTATTATTACAGATAGAGAAACTGAGGCATATGGAGGTTAAGTGACTTGCCCAGGATCATGCAGCTAGAAAGTATCTAAGGCAATATTTGAACTCAGGTCTGTCCATGTGCTACTTAGCTGCCTATGTACCAGTGTTTGTTTTTATTTAGAGCTTTGCCTATTTGACTTCTGGTTTGCATGAATTAGCTCAGAAAGTGGCACACATTTATTGACTGCTGTGTACCAGCCTAATTTGTCTGTCTCAGCTGTTTACTGACAGCATTCAGTTGTGTTACTTTCTATCAGTCAGTCAATCAATATTTATTGAGCGTCAGGCACTATTCCAAGGGCCAGAGATTCAAAAAGAGATAAATAATAGTTCCCGCCCTCAAGAAGTTTGCACTCTAATAGAGAAGGTGTCATGGGCCACTTGGGTACCAGCCCCAAGTGTGAGCAAAGATGTGACAAAGAATTAACCAGGAGGATAGTTCATAGGAAAGAACTCCATTTAATGATTCTTTGAACAAGGTTTCTGTAGAGCAAAATGACACAGAAAGATAAAAGGACTCAAGTTTTACTATCATTGTCTTTAGCCTGTTAGATCGTGGAAGTAACACAATTTGATAAGGACTATGTTTATCTAGGTGTTACCATTGTCTTTAGTCTGCTATATCTTGGAACTAACACAGAATGGATAATTTGATAAGGAATATGTTCTTTAGTTGCCTGAAGTCTGGGGGTAAAGGCTTTGATGTCAAGATCCCAAATAAAAGTCCTTCTAAGTGTAGCCCTGGGGGGCCCAGGGAGCCAGGCTAGCAAGAAGCCATCAAGATGCATCTGGAGGGGTCCTAATTTGGGCACACTGTCAAGATTCTTATTTGAGTCCTAGGTCAGCCCTCCCTGGCTCCCCACAAGGAGGCTACATGCAGACAAATACATATAAAACAAATGATATATAGGATAAGTAGGAAATAATTAAGAGAAGGAAAGCAGCAGAATTAAGAAGGGTTGGGGAAAGCTTCCTTTAGAAAGAAGGTGGGATTTTAGTTGGGACTAAAAGGGAACCAGAGAGGTCAGTAGTTGGAGTAAAGAAGGGAGAGTGTTTCAGGCATGGAGGACAGCCAAAGAAGGTACCCGGAGCTGAGAGATGAAATGTCTTTCCTGATGTCCTTTTGCAGTATAACTTCTGTATGCCTGTTCATATGGCATATGCCCTTCTTCTACTAGCATCCCTTCCACTCAGGTTCCCAGAACAACAGTTCCTGAAACATCTTATCCCCGAGACGAATTTGTGTTGAATATCACTGTGGAAAGAGTGCTGGCTTTAGAGTCGCAGGAACCAATTTCAGATTTTGCTTCTGTCACTTATTACTTGTGTGACTTGAGAGTGACATTTTTAATGTCTTGTGGCCTCAGTTTCCTAATCTGTAAAAAAGAGATAATTGGGCTAGATGGCCTCTGAGGTCTCCTCTAACTCTAAGTCTGTGATTCTAAGGCTAATTGTTTCTTCCCCTCATCTTGGGTGATCATATCATTTCAAGTGAATTGCATTTCATAGGTGAGGCTAATTACATTGTTTAAATGGCTGGATCCTATATGAAGCAGTAAATTCTCATTTACAGAGTACATTCAGTCCAGAGTTTG
Organism: Pseudocheirus occidentalis; assembly: GCA_028646575.1. Taxonomy (NCBI): domain Eukaryota; kingdom Metazoa; phylum Chordata; class Mammalia; order Diprotodontia; family Pseudocheiridae; genus Pseudocheirus; species Pseudocheirus occidentalis. Next base: position 285,838,994 of record CM053593.1, on the reverse strand, counting down.
TAGCCACTAAAATATTGTTCCATTAAATTTTCAGCTTAGTGCAGAGCTCTGAGCTTCTAAAGAACATGTTGGCTTCTTGGACTGGGTTTTCTACTTTCTTGTCAATCGTGGTGTGATTGGACATTGTGCTCCCTCCAGCAGGGAAATTCAGCAGCAGTTTTTAGCTCTGTATCATGATGTTTAATTGTCTGTGCATAAACTCTCCTTAGAATAATGAAACAAGCCTATGTGTATCCAGACATACACATATACTGCTATCCTCATGTGAGTGGATATTTATATCCCCCTTCAATGTTTGCAAAAATTTTTACATAATTATTGTATTTGATGCTTGTATCAGCAAGAACCCTAGCATGCCCAGCATAGCTGCTAGCACAAGTTCCCAGATCTGCTTTTCTAAAGGAAAGCAACTCAAAATGGGTTAACAGTCTCACTTTAATCAATCAAACATATATCATTTACCTAGTTCAGGGGAAAAAGTCAGCACCCTGAACTTAGGAGAATGCAAACAGAATACAAACAAATTACAAGGAGAAGTTACAAGCAAACAGAGAAACAGATCAGCAGATGGGCTTCCACTGTCTGACCATGACATCCATATCTATTCAGTTACCAGAGAGGGAAGGACCAACATCTGGGTTTTTCAAAGCCAGGGGACTCAACAGCTTCCCACAGTCTCATCTGGCCAAATCACACAACTCTTCTCAAAGTGAGCCCCAAAGCAAAGCCTCACATAAGGGTATACATAGCCTTCTCCTGGATCAGAGAATGTCACAACCCTCTTGACCCACTTCCCAATCACAAAGCAACAAGGCACGGGTGTTCCCAAAAAACAAGCCTCCTGCCACAGGTTCCATGTGACCACATTCAGCCTATTAGGGGGCAGAGTATACTTTCTTCAAATCAGGGAAGGTTCTCAGAGTCACTTAAGCCTATCAAAGGACCTAGGGGCAGGGAAGATCTTCAGATTCCCATTACATCGTTATAACATAAGGTTTTGTTGTTCAATTGTGTCTGACTCCTTGTGACCCCATTTGGAGTTTTCTTGGCAAAGATACTGGACTGATTTTTCCATTTCCTTCTCCAGCTCATTTTACAAATGAGGAAAGGGGTCAAACAGGATTAAGTGACTTGCCCAGGGTTAAGTGAGGCTGGATTGGAACTCAGGTTTTCCCAATGCCAGGCCCTGCACTCTACCAGGCCACCTCGGTGTGTTATCATATAAGTTGCTACGGGTATTTTTATTCCCATTTTAAAGTGAATCAACAAAAGCTCAGATAAATGACATAACTTATCCAGAGTCAAATAGTCAAAGATTAGATTTAAACTCAGGCCTTCATAGGATCATAGATTTGGAGGCAGAAGGAATATGGGAGTCATTCCATTGATCTCAAAGTCTTCATTTTTTTTTCTTTTTGGAGGGAGAAATGCAGGGCAATTGGGATTAAGTGACTTGACCAAGATCACATGACTAATTTTTGTGTTAAGTGTCTGAGGCTGGATTTGAACTCAGGTCCTCCTGACTCTAAGACTGGTGCTCTATTCTCTGTACCACCTAGCCACACCCAAAATCTCCATTTTTACAGACAAATGAGTGAGACACGAGAGATTTCTTGACTTCCCTCAGATCACAGTTAATAATTAGCTGAGTAGGCATTTGGATGTAGATATTCCTTGTTCTAGTGCCTCCTCCACCATATTACACTGCTTCTTTTCACTTTTCCTCACTGTCATAATGGCTTATTAATAAGGTTTTAGAATGCATATTGGGTGAGGTGGCAGTGGTGCAGAACTGATGGCCTCAAGTCCGTGACCTGAACTTACACATTTTTCACTCATGCCCTCATTGACAGGACAGTAGAAATCTTACCCTTGATGATTAATATGATTTATGATGAACTCATATAGTGTCATTAAATTCTAGATTGAATTGAAGTAGAGATAGTGGCTTTGGGCTTAGCAGCCAAACCATGTTTTTTAAACTTTATCAAATCCATCTTCCTGAGCAGTTTCATTAGATTTGTCTATGATCTATCTATCTATCTATCTATCTATCTATCTATCTATCTATCTATCTATCTATCTATTTATCTATCTATCTATCTATCTATCCATCTATCTATCTATGGGGGAAGACAAGACAATTGGGGTTAAGTGACTTGTCAAAGTCACATAGCTAATAAGTGTCAAGTATCAGAAGCTGGATTTTGAACTCAGGTCCTCCTGACTCCAGGGCCGGTGCCCTGCCCCTCACTATATATATTTGATAAAACAAGACCATCCATGATAAGGCAGCCCCATATCATTTTAGGATTATACATATAGAATTGAAAGGGTCTTTTGATACCATCTAGGCCATCCTTCCCCTATTTTACATGTGAGGAAGCTGATCTCAGAGAGGCTTAGTGATTTGTTCAAGATTTCAAGAGCAGTAAATTACAGAGATGGGATTTGTTTCTAGGGCATGGGACTCCATCATTCCATGCTTCCTCTTGGAGCTGAAAAGAACCTCAGAGGTCACCTGTCCCCAAACCTACATACACACATACATACACACACATATACACACATATATACACACACATACATATACATACATACATACATACATACAAACACTGCTTAAAGATCTATCAAGATGGTAACTCACTATCTGCGCCTGTTCCATTTTTGAAAAGACCTTTTTCTTTATCTAGACCAATCAAATACCTCTTTTACTCTAGGAAGGGTAAGGATCCCCAGTTACTTCAAACAAGCTTCACATAGAATGGTTTCAAATTCTGTCAATAATTTTGATACTGTCCTTGAAACAGGCCTTGGGTTCATTGGATCAGTGTGGTATACAGAATTGGATATAGGAGTCCAGATGTGGTCTAACTAGGGTGGAGTTCAGAGAATCATATCCTTTACCTCTATTAACAAGTTCAATATAGCACTGACTTTTCATATTCAAGTTTATGGCTCAGTAAATCTCCCAGGTCCCTTTCAAGTACACTGTTGTCAAATCTTTATTGACGATATATTATGTGTAAAGAGAATTGTTCTAGGGGCTATTACAGAGAAAAAAATAAGGCACTAAAACAGCTTTGTAGGAGCTTAAAATCCATCAAGAGCTTCCACAATTAAGTCTTTTGATATTGATAAGGCTCTCAAGGTATGACCAGACTTATTATTTGTGAGAGCCCAGACTAATGAGTCATATCACATACTCGTATAACCTGTAGCCAAGGGCCCCTAAAGACTATGGGAACATATGGACTAGGTCTGATCCTGCAGGCTGGCTTCCAAAGTGATCGTGTTCTCTCTTTGCCTTATTATTCTCCCCATTCCCTGCTCACTGCATTTTAATAAAGCCTAGGCATAGCAAAATAAAGTTTATAAATAGTTCATTTTTAAGTTTCTTCCAAAGTGCATGACAGGGCCAACAATTCCCACACACTCACTCAGTGTGTAAGATGGGTGTCAAGTACAGAAAGCCTTGGTTTTATCTAGACAGAAAATGAGTAAGAGTCAGAAGACTTACAGGAGTCCATGAATAGACTCAGAAATACACAATGTACTCAAGCCAGTGAGCTGCCCTTAGCAAATAAGCACATTCTGGGGGCTCCTGAACAAGCGTTTTCTCTCCATCTTGGACCCTTGCTTCTGAGCAACTCAAAGCAATAATAAGGATGGTTGGCACAATCCAGTTCTCCTTTCCCCAGCACCACCCCATGACATGAATCCATCATTTTTATCTGCAGGGAATCATATTGGTTAACCTCTTTCTTCTCAAAGAAGCATGGTGTTAAGGAGTTCTCTTCCCTCTAAGAAATTGGTGCATTAACTTTTGAGCTGGGGAACTCTGGTACTCAGGGTTACACACAAAGCATCCCTCAAATCTGGGAAATTTCATTTTCTGGATCTCACCTCACAGTCCATGTACAACTGCATGCCTACCTCTGCCATATTTCTGCAGGAATTTTACTAATGTCCTGGCTGCTTGGCAACTTTGACCAGTGCTCTTAAAAGTAAAAAGAAAGGTAGACCGTATCGTAAACTTATGCTTTAGAAAATTTGGGTTCCCTGGGCAGTTACTTGTAGCTGACTATATGCTTCTCCTGAATGTCACCATTAATTTCTCCAAGAAAAGAAGGGAGAAATCACCCCCCCCCTCTCCTATATAAAGAGCCAATAATGTTTCACTAGTCTGGTCTGGAAATCCAAGGGAGAAAAGGATAAGAAACTGACCTACTTAATGTTATAGGTCATGGGGTGGGGGTGGGGGGTGAGGAGAAATGGTTTTTCTGACAAGACTCTATTCATCTCATTTTCATTCAGCAGTCATCCTGGAGACAGTCTCAGTCACTGAGAACCAATTAAAGGAATTCCTTATGTCTTCTCAGTAAGGTGGTAGTATACACATCAGCCTCCTTGGGAGGTACTGTAAGTCAGGTTTCTCTAGGCAAATGTTCACCTCCTATATTTTATTAGGGATCAGATTTATTAGGGATCTCATCAGATTTATTAGGGATCTCATCAACTTCATTAAGGTCTCCCCTGTTCAGCCCTCCATGTACTTCTGTCTAATTGCTGAATAGTTTAAAGATTTTTTTGTTTGTTTTGTTTTGGTTGGATCTCTGTTCTGTTGAGATCTAAAGCTACATTTCTATTGTAGAAGCACTTAATTCAAAAGGTCTCTGGTGAAGCATTTACCAGCAAGGGAATCTCCAGAGATTTCTCGCCTCTTTGAAGATGATAACAATAGCGGCATATTTAAAATCATATGGCAATTTTTGTAGCAAAAATGTTTGTATAACAGTGATTTTTCCTTTGTTTTTATTTCTTCTTTTCTCATTTGTAAGAAAAATGAAGCTCATTATAAATTGTTCTGAAGACAAAAGGAAGTATCAAATTCAAGTGAAAATTTCTTACATTGATGATCTTTCATACACTGATTTTTCCAACACTTTCCTAGATCAGCTTTATTCTTAATTTCTTCCTAAGTGCATAGAAATGTGGGTGTGTCAACAGGGGCTATGAATTGTGTTTCATGAACAATTGAATGGCTAATCCCTAATGGCTGGATCTTTGAGCTTTTCTAAATTTAAATACTCAGCATTACTAAAATTTTTATGGCATGGATGTCTAGGGTTGGAAGGGAAAGGGAAACGTTATTGGTGTGCATTAGTGTTAATTGTGTTATGACCTTTACTAAATAGGTCTGATTTTAAATTGACTACCATTTTGATTGGTGAATTAAGTCTGGGGGCATATGTAGCAGAAGGTACCCTTGTCAAAATATAGAATTGCAGAAGAGAAACCAGATAAAGTGTTGAACTTTGACCTCAGTCATTTAAGAACATGATTTGTTGGGTATCCAATAAACATTTTGTAAACATCCAATTTTTACCAAAATAGTCAAGTTACCTGCTAACAACATCTTCCCTCCTGACAGTAGATTAACTGTTCTTGCTTTTTTTTTTTTGATAGGAAATAGAGTTGAATTATAACCATTGCAAAGAGTCCAATGCACCACAAATGGAGTTAATTGCCTAATATAGTGATCAGACTGTTATAGTTATGGTAAAACATTGTCTGTGACAGATTTTCATCACTAGAGAATGCAAAAAAAGTATCAATAAAACTTCTTAAAATAAAATGGAGGAAGTGGCATGTGTGAGTATATGCATACACATGTGTATGTATGTTAGAATAGCGTGTGTGTATATATATTTTAAGACTGAGAACTTTATTTTAAAATAGACATTATTTATGAACCCAATCATAAGGCTGGTGATTTATTCCCTTTTTGTATTTATTCTTGGGAAGATGCCATTCTAACTAGAAAAAAATGCACTGAAACAGCTTATCCAGGCTCCAAAGTTTGCTTCATGGAACAAATAAAAGGACACCATAAAAAATACCTTTTGAGTTGGAGAGGCCAGAGAGTAGAGTCCGCTACTGGAATGCAACAGACACACAACACAATTGTTCCTGCCAAGAACTCCTTTAGGGCCTCTGGGACTCTACATATTTGGGGGGTGGGTGGGAGGTGGGGGGTAAATTGAATTTTTAGCATAACAAAGAAGACTCCAACTAAAATCAACCAGCTCTAAGTGTGAACAATTATTCAATAAAGTCAACAAATATTTTTTGAGTACTTATTATGTGTGAGGCACTGCTCACAAAGATAAATAAGACTCAGACCATTTCCTCTGTGAGTTTACAATCTAATAGGGGAAGAAACATGATCAGGAATAATTCCAGTTTCCAAAGGGCATGGCAAGTAACTGAGATAAAGTGATATGAGCATATGAAAGAGAGAGAGAGATCCAATTCAATTCTATTTAACAATTATTGAGTGCCTACTATGTGCCAGATAATGCTAGGAGCTGGAGAAAACAAAAGTGAGACCGTCTCTGCCCTAAAAGAACTTATTTCTAAGAAATCACTATTGTCTGGAGTAATGGGTACAGTTTCATGGAGGAAGTAGATTTGGAGCAAGGGCTTAAAGGATTAGTCAACTTTCAAAAGCAGGCCTAGATGGGGGAATAGGAGGATTTCAGGAGTAGGAAACCATAAAAGCAGATGTACAAAAGGAGAACAGAACAAGATGAATGCTTGCAATTGGTAAGTGTACCGTAGGCCCAGAGTATCACATGTGTTGATGAGATATAGTTGACCATCAGTGAACTGTACTTTGATCTTAATCATTTTAAGTTGACTGTGATTTGAAGATAAGAGAATGATCATTAGGTTATTTATTACCAAAATAAGATTAAATACAGCTATTTTCATTTTGCCCCAGAAATTTTTTTAAGCAAATATGACTATGGTAATGAAAGTTTCTAAGCTTATCTTTTCCAAGGCTTCCTTTCCCTACATTCTGGGGAGTCTGAATTTAAACATATTCACATATCGCTACCAACAAACAGTGGCTTAGTTATCTAAGGAATATGCATTAATAACCAATGGATTCCTATAGGTCTTTACGAAAAAACTTAATAGAGGCAGTAGTCTTCTCCACACTACAATAAAAATAAAATCAACTTCCATTTTACCAAATTAATATCACCTAAACTTAGGAGATGTTTTCAGTGTGTCCCAGGGGATTTCTCAACACAAATGACCTCAAGGTTCTCACCTCCTACTTTTTAGTTTGAAAAAAAAAAAGGTCTTCCCACTTGGGCAGGTTTACAGACCAGCATGAATTCTCTTTCTTTACAATACTGCTTTTGAAATTGAACCAGACTCTGAAAAGTCCCCTTGGAAATGAGAACATTTCCTGCCAAGTGCTTCATGGGGAATGTGGAATGCGTTTGCAACTGACACCAAGGTTGTGTGTCCTGTTGTAAAGATACAGGAAAAAAAAATCTATTAAAAAAAATAGAGAGCAGGGGAGGAGTGAGAAGTGGAAGTAGAGGGGCAGTGAGTTTTGCCATGTGCTATTTCTCTCTAGATACGCATGTTTAAAAAGTCACTTATGGTCTCCTGGTCAATCTGCATTCAATTATGGTCCTCATGCTGTTCCCAAGATAGAGAATGGGGCAGATCCATTCCCCAGACACCAAGGGCCCAGCAAGGCACAGCTGAGGGGTTGGGCTAAACTGATGCATTTCAAAAATACCATTGTGGCCCCAAACAATGCATGTGTCTGGTGGGATTTTACAGAACATACAAGATCCCAACCACAATCCCAGTCATATTAAACCAACTGTGATCTGAAGATAGAGGGTTGCTCATTAGATCCCCAAGTAGCCTAATATCAGGACCAGATTGAACAAAATGGCTCTAGTCTTTGCCAGCACAAACACTATGAAAAGGAACTCATGTCAATAAAAGCTTTTGAGATGGACCCATAGAAGGAGACACTTATGGATAATTATAAACATTTTGCCCTGTGGTGGCTGTCCACTATCAGAAGGAGTCCAAACTTGATAAGACCTACCTCTTTAGGAATCATTAATTTCCCTGAAAATTTAAACAGCTGTCATTTGTGATACTCTTCAGGTGTACATGTGGGAAAGATTAGCTTGTGTTTATAAGCCAATCTGTTCATTAAGTGCCTGCCCATGTGAAGCCTCCCCCGCTCGGCTATGAGTCAGGCCTGCAAATCTCCCACAGATAATTGGAGGCAGCCATGAATTACGCGAATGAGCTGTCGACAACAAGGATTTTGTGGCCTTATTAATATCAGCTGGGCAGAGTACAACATTTTTAATGATTTCTAATAAACCAAAGCGTGCACACCGAGGTTCACAGGCACTTGGGTACTTCCAATTGGGGTTGGTAAGGTCGGGGCAGGTTTGTGTTGCCTGTTAGGCTCCACAGCTGTCTCTTTTCTCATTGACATTTGGTAAAGGACTTTTTGGCTTCAGAGGGGAGGCAGAATGTGTGGATTTCAAAAGCAATTATTTATCTACTTCCATTAAAAAAGAGGCCATCATTTATCAAATCTTTGATTGGGAGTGATGGACAATTACTAGGATTTCTCCCTCAAGTCTGAACTGAAACAACGGTAATTCAACCTGGTTGAGAAGCTGCTCCAACTTTGCTGTTCCCTCACTGTCCCCCCCCCCCAATTCTGTATACTAGAGACGTTAAGCTTAGCTCTTCTACTGACACACTTATTCCTGCTTTTTTTCTGGACAACATTTTCTTGGCTGAGGAGGGTGGGACTCCTGGTAGAGCCTGTCAACACTTTGTCTTCATGGATAGGATGGATAGTAAGGAGATGCACAACCTTAGCCAGCAAGAAAAAAAGACTTGTGTAGGAGAAGTAGCACAGGCTCTCAAGGCAGAAATCCTGGGTCCAGAGGTTCAGATCTCATAACTTAACTACTTGTGTGAGGTTAGGCAAGTCACTTAACTCTGATTCTCCACTCCTCATCTGTAAAGTGAAGGGGATTGGACTTGACTAGGTGGCTTCTGAGATCACTTTTAGCTCCAAATCTAAGATCCTAAGGAAGTAAAAAAAAACAAAAACCCATCACAGTGGAAGAAAGCAAGTTTCAGAAGTTTCTACAGGAATGTATTTAAATTGAAGTCCTTTAGAAGATGTCACTAGAATGCCAGTCCTGAAGTTTTATCTTCCCGAGTTCAAATCTGGTGACTCTGGGCATGTCACTTGACCCTGCATGCTTCAGTTTCCTCATCCATAAAATGAAGAAGGAAAAGGCCGATCACTTCAGCATCTCTGCCAAGAAAATTCCGAGTGGGGTCACCAAGAGTTGGACATGACTGAAAGGGACTAAACAACAACAAAATTATTGCTACGTGGTATTTATCATTAATAGTATAGTGCTTAAGAATTATCAATAGTATAATATTTATAGTATATATAGTATATATTGATAGTATAGTATTTAAGTATTATTAATATTTAATCATATAGTATTATATATTCATAATAATAATATAGTATTTAAGTGTTATTAATAACATGAAAGTAATAATACCACAAAGGTAGTGCTTACATCTTCATGAAAATCCTCCCGAGAGATAGGCATTGCCTTCTAACATTTGACCCCATCAATTAGTCCATTAACAAGCATTTATTAAGAGGATTCTAAGTGGTAGGCATTATATCAGGCACCAGGTATACAATGACTCTTGGGATACAAAAGTGAGATACTCCCTAACCTTAAGGACCATACACACTAGCTGGGAGAGACAATATATGAATACATAGCTCAATAAAAATAGATGGGGGGAGACTAGGTGGTACAGTGAATAGAACACCAACCCTGGAGTCAGGAGGACCTGAGTTCAAATCCTGCCTGAGACACTTGACACACTTACTAGCCATGTGACTTTGGGCAAATCACTTAACCCCAATTGCCCTCCAAAAAATAAAAAAATAAGAGAGGGAGGATAATTGTTCTTTTGGAGGGGGGAAAATATCAGCAGCTGGGAATCAGGAAAAGCTTCAAGTAGAAAGTGACATTTGAGCTGAGCCCAATGCTTGTCAAAGTTTACAACTCATAGTTTTCCATTCATTCTATGAAATGCATTTATAATATAGTATCTAGTGGATCTACACAATTTTTCAAAGTTTGTACAATTATTTATCCTCTATCTATGTTTATGTCAATATTATTTCTCTTAGATATTAAGGATCAGAAATGATGGCTGTCTTCTATTGTGAATGACACACCGACCTCACACGTCATTCACTAATTGGCAAAATTCAATGGAGACAAGGTTATGGATATACAGGCAAAAAAAATCCTTAAGTGTTATTAGTGCATTGACAATCAGATGAGAATTTTTATTGAGCTTTAACATCTCCCAGAGTATTCATAATCAGTGTTTTCTTAGCAGAGAGTTTATTTATGATTCATATCCTGATATTATATTATTGAAACCATTGTCTTCCCTGAGATTTTCCCTATATTCTCTTTCATTTGGCTTTTTTTGGAAATGGAGCAATGGGAAATGGGTAGTTTATGGAAACTTCACATTGAGAGCATATTGGAATGAGAAATGGGTGATCTGTCTCACTGCTATTTCACTTCAATAATACTTATTCATTTTGGCTCAACTAGGTGAATCTGTCTTTAGATATCTATAGACTCTCCCTCCCTATCTGTATTCCTCACTGAAATCTATGGACATGCATACCCATCAAAAATAGTGCCTTTAGCAATAGAACTTTAAAATTGTTCTAAAGTGGGAGTTTTTAACCTGTGGTCCTTAGATGCAGTAAAGGGCCTATGGATAGATTTTAGAGCATCTGAATTTGGATGGAAAAACTCATCTTGAACTCTATATACTAGTTTCCTTTTATATTCTTATGTATTTTATTTTATGCATTTAAAAGTATTATTCTAAGACAGACTCATAGGATTCACCAGAATTGGCAAAGTTATCCATGAGATAAAGAGGATTAAGAACTCCTGCTCTAAGGATAATGTTATAATAGTTCTAAGTTTCTTGTAATTTGTTCTAATGCTGTATGAATCACAACTTTATTTTGCTTCACTATAGCCATGTGAAAGGTTTAGAGATTTCGCATCAGGCATATGCAGGTTAGACAATGCTGTGTTACACAGAATACTGAGCTGTTATGTTAATCATTTCCCCTCCTACTTTACACATAACATATATACACACATATACATATATGTATATATGCATGTGTATATACTATCTATATCTTTCTATCTATCCATCTATCCATCATCTATCTACCTATGTATCATCTATCTACCTATGTATCATCTATCTCTACCTATCTACCTATCTACCTATCATCTATCTATCTGTCCCTCCATCCATCCATCCATCCATCCATCCATCTCTCTACTAACTGAATTTACTCAAGTGCATCCTGGTGCCCTTACCCCTTGGTCTCCTTTTCTGCTCTTGCTATTTCTCTTTCCAAAGGTGGCACATTGGTTGCATTTTATGTCTTTTCTGAACATGAGTCAATCCTCTCCTTCATTGTTCAGCTCTGTTTGTGTTGTATTTCTAAAACTGAGAAACTGATGCTGGGCTCAAAGGGGGCAGATGGCTTCAGACTTTACCTTTGCAGTGTGCTCAGCTGAAAAAAATCACAGGTACTCCTCAGTTCAAGTCCCAGTTCCATCATTTACTTGCTGTGTTCAGTGGAAAAGTCATTAAACCTGTCTAAGCTTCAGTTATCTCATCTGCATTATGGAGATGATAAAACTTACACTACCTGTCTTACAGAGGTGTTGTGAGGATTGCATAAGATAAGGTATGTCAAGTTCTTTCTCAAACTTAACCCTCTATAGAAATGTAAGCAGTTATTGTTAGATAGCCACTTGGTAGAGGAAAAACCACACTCTGGATGGCTAGGAGATTCTTGGCAATCATTTGAGAGTGGGGAACTCTGTTGGAAGATAAGTGTTTTGGAATTAGTTCTCATCTTGACAGGTAGAAGTAGGTTTTATAGGATAAATATTTTGGATTTGCTTCTACTTTTATGTCCATCAGGAGAGGAGGAAAGAGAAATATTTGTTTATATTGAGTTTTGAGGACCCACATGTTCAGGTCAACATATAACACATGAGTGAAATGACATGGTTCATGGCCTCCAGGAATATCTAAGACATTCTAGTCTCTTCCTTCAACAGATGGCAGGCTCTGTGACCATCTCTGGAGACCCAGCAGCTTTGTCGATCCTTTAGTTGTATTCTTTTTTCCAGTGGGCAGCATGCAGAAAATCGCCAAGGCTCAATCACTATGCAAGTGAAATATGGCTTTTGGAGAGGGTTTATCTTTTGGAAACCTGTAGGAAAAATATCCTAGGGGATTCAGGCTATGATGTAAGATTGCACCACTATGACTGAAAAATGAAAAATTTGTTGATTCAATAGGCTGTTGTGTCTAGTCTTGACAGAATCAGCCAACTATCTTGCTGTTGTGTGTATGTCTTAGCAAGCTTCAGTGACAAGGGCTTTGTGTCCCCTAAGATAAGAGCAAGAAGAACCAAAAGAGCTAGGCCTTGGGAAAAGCCCCTCAGTAAGGCAGTGTTTCTGAACTGGATGTGGTATTCCAAAGCACAGAAAATCAGAGTAAGAAAAGAGCTGAATAGAAAACCACAAAACTTCGAGTAAAAGTTACCAAACAAGTAGAATGCTCTGGAGCCACCTTTTATGTGAACTATCTCTTTCTCAGAAAGTTTCTAATGTTTCCTGTAAGTAATTGTAATTCAAAGGGTCAAGTTTTGTGGGGCTGGCAAAAATCCCCATTGAATCCATTTCATTTTTCCCTTTTCCAATTGTTTTTTTTTTGTTTGGATTCTCTTTTGATGACCCTTATTGCTTCACAAAGTTTATACCCTTCTTCTCTTCCTCATGATAGCTTTATCTTTTTTGACTACACCCCATCCTTCCCCACCAATTGTGAGCTAATGTTCCACCCAGTTTTTTCATAATGTTGTTGTTAACTATTTATTCAATAGACAGGATAGGAAATATTCTTTGATTAAAAAGACAATGAACAAACAATGTTGATAATTGTTTTCAAGCCTTGTTTGCAGAAGGTGTAATTTTTCATTTAGGTATACTTAAAAGGAAAACAAAAATTCAGCTGTTTCTTTTCCTTTCTGCCCCTCCTCCCCCCAGTCCCCTTAGTCCTTCCCAAACAAGGGGATCCTCTTGCTTTCTTGGTTTAGTTCTGTAGGGCTGTCTAGTGGTTTTAGGTGGCAACCACTAATTAGGATGGTTGAAAGACTGCAACACAGCTCTAAGAACCTCTGTGAAAATGTCTTACTAAGCTCGAAACTGGCCAAATTATCCTGTCTTCTTCTCATTTGCCTTAAAGTTTAGGTGAGAGGAGCCACTCTAAAAAATCACTTCATACCTCTGTAATGTGTCACTAATCTTTAGCAAGATATAAAAAATGTTCAAGTGCATTTTCTCTTGTAAAAAGTAACATTTAGCCCTGCTTCCTTAATGAAAAATTCTAGTTATTTCACTTTCACTCTCCCTATACTGATGCTAGATATTATCAAATTAGGAAGATTTAGTGAAGGACAGCCAAAAGATGAAGATAGAAAACTTGTGAAAATAAATGTTCTGATATTTTTGCAGTTATTTCTATTTCACTAAAATTACTTTGTTAATTTTTTAAAAATAAGCCTCCAGGTACAATCTGAATATAAAAATAGTTTCTTATGAAAGGATAGCATGAACATTCTTCCAATTATGAATACTTCCTTTACTATCATAAATTCAAAAATTAACATGACCTTTCCATCAATGAAATATGGCAGGATTAGTCTCAGAATAAGAGGAAAGGGGACTTTCAGAAAGTATCTTATATAGATTAGCATCCCCAGACTTGAAACTTTCATGTTTCGAGCAAGGATATATTAGAAAGAGCACTTGGCTCATAGGACATGAATTCAAGTCCTGCCTCTAATGTTTATTACTTATGTGACTTTGGGAAACTCATTTAAACTCTCTTGGCCTCAGTTTTCTTATTTAAAAAATATTTATTTACTTTTAGTTTACAACATTCAGTTCCACAAACTTTTGAGTTCCAAATTTTCTTCCCCTTCCTCTCCTCCTCCACCTACTTTTTTGATCTACATATTAATTTTCTTTCCTTCTTTACTCCCTTCCATCTCCCTCCTCCCCCCCTCATGCTATAATTTGTTTTTTATTTATCTCTGTCCTTGTTTTTAACCCCTGGAATACATTTTTTCCTCTAGGGTTAGACCAACATAACAGGTAGAACAGTGGATTTTAAGGGTTTGCTGAAAAGCCTGACTATCCCTCAATAGTCTTTGCCCTAACCTTTAGTAATATCAGAAATTTCCATTATACATAATGCTGTTTTGGGTTAGGGCACTGTCTTTTCAAAGCTAGGTCAAAATTCAAACATATACATATCCCTTCTCATACTTTCAAGGCATACGGGGTGCAAATACATTTGTGGAACTTTTCTCACTTTCTTTCTCTGTGAAACTTGGGAAAAGCTAGGCATGTTACTCTTATCCCCACATTATACTGAAATTGAATCCCCCTCTTGTGAGTATGCAGTTGACAATAATGACATAATGTTTTGTTAAAATAAGAAAAAAATAGCAATACATGAATGGCTAATTATTCATCCTGAAATACCTAGAGTAAATACCTAGAATCGCTTAATAATTCCAGATATCAGGGCTTTTTTGAGGTCTTTCATAAGTTTTCTGTTCCGCTGTTATTTTGTTTATTACTGAGGGCAACAATGACTTTTTTTATTCTTATTTTTCTCCTCTTTCCTTTCTACACTCTTCTTTATGTATTGTTCTATAGCTACATATGTTAATGAGTGTAAAGCCAAGCACAAGCATATTTCCAGAAGAATGCTACTGTGAACAGCTTTTAAGATTCTGCTTACACAGTATAGTGAACACTCTATGTATTCCATAACAAATCAGAGCGAAACATTCACAGTAAATCAATGTACAGCATTCACAATGTTACAACTTATCAGAGAATATCAAAATATAGCATTCACAACAACTTATCACAGAAAACGGCCACATAGTTTCCACCACAGTGGTCACAGTTTTGAACAAAGAACAATCATTTAATAACTCAATCATTCAATTATCTCAATCATTCAATCATCTTTAAGGAGCTTTGCCTCCTGAAGGGACACAAAGTATAGTAGTCAAAGTTCTACACTCATGTGGCACACAAAGTTACAAATCAGTCACTTATTCAGTCATCAGTCGCTAAGTACAATGATTTAGTCAATCAATCATTCAATCAACTCAATCATTCAATCATCCTTCAGCATGCACTATTCAATCATCAGAAAATAAACAAACCCTTCACCCTTAGGTCACTAGTAAACTACAATTTCTCAGTCAGTACATGGTATCCAAGTAAAGTCTTCTTTCATCTTGACTTGGAGTAGACTGTCAGATTCCCTGCATCCCCTTTCATCATCCCAGATCCTACCTGGGGTGAGGTAGGATGGGGGTGGGTCTGGTGCCTTTGCTCTTCAGCTTCCTGGGCAGCAGCACTTTTGCCTCCAAGGAGCTTGTTCCAAGAAGATCTGTCTGACCCAGCAGGGGCTTCTCCTTATATACATACTGCTTTAGCTTCTTCCTATTTCAGCCAACCTCTTCCTGTTGTGTCGGCAACAGGGATTTATACTTTCTGTTTCTTTAACAGTGTTGATTAATTACTAAGTGCTAATACCTGTTACCTTTGCCAATACAAAGGGATCTTCAAATTCCAATTGCATTACCATTACAATGAGTAGGGATCTTAGCATCCACTAACACATTAGTATGGATTATTTTGTCAGATAAGCTGTCAATCCTCAGAGAACAGGACCCTGAGGGAATAAGACATGGAATAACTAAATTTTGTTAAAAGGAGGGTGGAGTGAAGAATAATTCATATTTGTAAAGACAACTGATCAGTCCAAGAAGGCCAAATTCACCAGTATATGGATGCATTTTTAAATTTTTAAAATGTTAACATATAATTAACTTATTATACATAATAGAACTGACAAATGTTTGTTTTATATAATCATCTTCTCTATGTAGCAATGTAATTTAAAATGTTTCAAGGCATAATATAACTACTACTAGTAGTAGTAGTAGTACTATCACTAATAATAGTAGTAGCTAGGTGGTACAGTGGATCAAGTGCTGGACCTGGAGTCAGGAAGAACTGAGTCCAAATTCAGACTCAATTACTAGCTGTGTGACACCTGGCCAGTCACTTAACCTCTGTCTCAGTTTTCTCTACTGTAAAATGGGGCTAATAATAGCACATATCTCCTAGAGTTGTGGTAAGGATCAAATGAGATGATATTGATGGAACATTTAGCGTTCATTGTGTTGGACACATGGTAGGTATAATATATAATATAGTATAATATAATTTAGCGTAACATATTATGTTCTGTCTTTCATTTTTTAAGTGGACCCATACCATCATGGGTGATGTCTTGGCTTGTGCATGAATTAGATTTAAGTTAGGCAAAGTTACACAAAGTTGTCAGTCTCACTCTCTCTTCCAGAGTCATCCAAGTGCAGTGGAAAGACAGAAGTCAGGATGACTGGAGATGGCCCAAGATACAAGGGATGACCTCGGTGTCTTTGACATCTAAGCAAGCTCTGAGTGTTTCACAGCACCTGCTTCAGTCACCTTCATGGTCCTTGGAACAAATTGTTCTCATCTGCCCGTTCCATAGAGGTAAGTCTTTACAAGCTGGGGTAGACATAACTCACTGACGGGTTTGAAGCCTGTAGGTCAGCTAAACCTGGTTAAACCCATCTGCTGAGATGGTTTAATGGGGGTGTGGCTTCTGTGCCTGCTACAGCTTCTTGGAACCACATGTGAGAGTTGGGTAAAAGTGGAAAACAAAGGTAGATGAACAGCCCTGAAAAAGGCTTGGCAAGTCCTCACACCGGAAGTATTAGTCCTCCATGAACACCTCATATACCCTATAATATAATATGATGATATAAACATTATATATGGACAACTATCCATCCATCCATCCATCCATCTATCTATCTATCTATCTATCTATCTATCTATCTATCTATCTATCTGTCTGTCTGTCTGTCTGTCTGTCTGTCTATCTGTTTGTCTTGCATATATCTATATAGCATATCTATATAGCATACAGCCTGGCACTTATTTGGTTCTCTTTCTCTCCGTATATGTATGTTTACCACACACATATACTTATGTATATATTATATATAGTTATATCTATAAATCTATATATGCTCCCATAATATGTGTATATGTATATATATACACACATATATAGAGAATATATATGTAGTATGCATATTTATATAGAATATATAGAGCCTACTAATGTGCCAAGCACCAAGTTCTTTACGAATATTATGTTATTTGATTCTCACAACAACCCTGGGAAGTATGTGCTATTATTATCCCATTCTACTTTTGGGGAAATTGAGGAAGACAGAGGTTGAGATTGGCCCAAGGTCACATAATCAATATAATCAGTAATGACCATCACTTTTTCTTTCATGCTTATTTTGAAGGACACCCATGAAGCTCAGAGGAGCTAAATGTGGCTCACAAGTCTTAGGTTGGCTACTGTTGGTTAAGGGCAAGGGGAGCTACTCAGACAATAAATGACCAAATGGGGCACTAGATTTGGAGGTCGTGAATTAGCATTATATGTTTGTATTTGTATCTGACCAAATGTGTATGTATGTGTGTATGTGTATGCATGTGCGTGCATGTGTGTGCGTGCGTGTGCGTGTGTGTGTGTGTGTGTGTGTGTGTAAATTCTTAGGGCTGAAGGGGACCTGAGAAACCATTTAGTCCAATTCCCCCACTTCACAGTTAATCATCAGTAAGTGAGGAATTAGGGAACAGTGCAATCTGTCACACCTGCACCTTTGGAAAGCACGGATACATTCTATGAAGACTCCTTTGTTGCCTTGTAACACTGGTCATTCCATTTTAGTGATAACGTTAATAATGGAACACAGAGCTATGCCCTAGATAAGGACATCCTGAGGGCCATCACTTTTCTTCCTGGAGGGTGTACTTCCCCAGCTGTTGTGCTATTAGAGTATCAGGTGCTACTGAAGCATCATCTAGCCCTAGCCAAAGTTGGTTTGTATTACAGTAAATATTTTCAATTGCTTTGTTTGACCTAATGTTAAATACATATTTACCTACCCAAACAGTCTATCCTATTGCCCATTCCTTACTTCCCCATCATTGTCTCTCTGCAGCTGTTCTGTCTTCTTCTGGGATCCTTTTCCATACGGGCTGACAAATAGTCTCCCTACTTCCTGCTTCTGCAAGCCATTTGCCCTGGGACATATTCTAAACTGGACACTGTGCACCTTTTCCAAGATGGCTGGGGAGTAGTCAACAGTGAAGTTGGTTTGTGGTTGCTTGCAGTGAGTGTCACTTCTGTGCCCCAATAGTAAATTCACACATTGACTTTTCATTGCCCTATGTAAGGCATACTCTTTCATAGCAAGCATCAGATGATGAAGATGGCAGAAAAAAGTGTTTTCAAATCAAGCAAGAAACTCTTACAAATTATCAAATAGTGTAAGATATTACCACTGGCAGGGATGAACTTTTTGATACCTAGAGGGATTAGAAAAGGAATTTTACTTTGATATAAACTGCTAAAATAAGTGTATAAAGAAATGCAGCATTCTGACAGGATTTGGACAGTTTTGGAAAGAAAAATGGTCTATAATGTAGACGTGAGGACATTTTAAGCAATGTGGAATGATGCTCTGCTTGTGTGGGAATGGCTTAATGTTATAAAGAGACAGTGAAAGATCTTTTATTTAATTATTTTTTGCTTTTTTTCTTGGAAAGGGGGGGAAGGCAGGGCAATTGGGGTTAAGTGACTTGTCCAATGTCACATGGCCAGTATTAAGTGTCTACTGCCGGAATTCTACTCAGGTCCTCCTGACTCCAGGGCCGGTGCTCTATTCACTGTGCTAACTAGCTGCCATATTTAATTTTTTAAAATAGAAAAATGTGAGTGTAAAGAAACATTTTCAAGGGCACTAAAGAGATGAAGATCCTTGCTGGACATTTTGGGGCTAAGGCATCATGAATTCCTTTCTTAATTTGCATATCTCTTTTATTGTCTTTAAATACTTCAATCATATTTGATTCCTTATGATCCCCTGGACAATACTTTCCAGGGCGGGTTTTCTTGCCAAAGATACTGGAGTGGTCTGCTGTTTCCTTCTTCAATAGATTAAGGCAGAGGTTAAGTGACTTGCCCAGGGTTACACAGCTAGTAAATGTCTGAGACCATATTTGAACTCAGGTCTTCCAGACTCCAGGCCCAGTACTCTATCCACTAAGTTACATAACCACAAAACTAAAAAATGGAAAACTATATAAACATTTGGAGACTGAGGTACGATTAAAAAGGGATCGTCAATTTGATAGGGGAAATTGGGGGGATTTTGATTACTTAAGTAAAAGGAGAGTCACTGAGAATCAGGAGGCTCTCATTTAAGCCATTGAAGAGGATATGAGCCATTAAGCAAGAGAACAACAAGAAGCAAAAAGGGGAATTTTAGCAACAAGGGGAACCTGAAGCTAAACCTTTGGAGCTGTGACAGTTTGAAATAACCTGTTTAGAAAACTATTTCAGCTGAGTGATTCCTGATTGGTTGGAGAGAGAACTAATTTCGTTGGTTCCTAACTCCTACTTCAATGTATTTTCCACAATAGTACACTGCCTCTTGGCTATAAAACATTTTAGATCACTTGGGGTTAATATAGACATTTATTAACCTTAACCTGCCATGTGAGAAAATTTGCTTCCCAATAGTGACTGGGTTGAGTTCCAATGACTCTTGCTCTTCAGGGCCACCTAGTGTTGGTGACTGGAAAAGCGCTTCCCAAGAGCTCATTGCTCTCTGCTGCTACCTCTGGCTTAAGAGGGGAAAAGCAAGAGGAGATTTTGCCTCTGATGAGTTGTCTTAAAGAGTGAACCTGAGACTGGTCACCCTGAACTCTGTTTTGATTGGACAGTACAGTGTTCAAGAGGGTGACAAACTGACTGGCTTATTCTGTATAGTCTACTCTAGACTGTAGAGATAGCCAGCTTGAGGAGTTTTGCTGAATTCTTGATTAGTGAAAACTGTTACATCAGTAGCCTTCTAAAAACCCTTTTAAGGGTGACAGTTAATTGAAAGAACTTCTAAAGACCATTTTTTGAATAGGGAAGAGAAGAGGATTTCCCTAGATAAAGAAAGTAAAGAAGACTGGTGAGAATCAATAGTCAAATAGTGAATAAAGCAGTCTTGTGTGGTGCAGATGTTCCCAAATGGATTGTTAACACCGAAGCTTACAAATTTAGAGTTATGAGTTACTAGAAGCACCTGAGTATTTCCACTCTAGATTCCTATTAGTGTGTGCTACCTCTTCGCCATAATGAGTGCCAATTTGAACATCATGGAATCCCTAATTTCTCAAACTCTTAAACTGTCAGTTTACTTCAGCGATGTGCTCGGTTGATCATAGGTTATATGACATCACCCAGCCCTTTTCCCCAACTTGATGATTTGCCCCAGGTATCAGAATTCCTAGTTATGGTTCTGAATACCAAAAATGGTGGTTTCTGCTTTAGAATCATCTTTCTTTTGTCATGTGGATAGGCTATTAGTACTTGGGAGGTCCATTTACTTTAACCAGTCCACATCAACTAGGCAGAGCAGCTGTTTCATTTTTGGCCTGAGTTTTTGGATTTGTCTGCATGCATTTGATTGGTTACAAATTTGCTTGATAATTGAAGAACTTTCTTCTTTGCTTTGGCTGTTCAGTGTTTTGTTTTGTTTTGTTTTCTTTTAAGAAGCTAAAAGTATTTTTAGGACAATGGGTGGAGATGTTAGGGTACAAATTACATAAATATGAGTAAGTTACAGTGACATGGTTTGACCCCATCAAATACAACATTTATGAACTATTTCCAGCTAGTTTTTAGTCACACTGGAACATGTATTAACATAGACCTCAAAGATCTTTTTAAAAAATAATTTATTGCTCCACTGCCTTAGGTAGTGACTTATGACCTGAGACAGCACATCTCCAAGTGCACTCAACCAGTTACTATTGGGAAGCAAATTTTTTCACACGGCATGTTAAGGTTAATAAATGTCCCTATTAATCCCAAGAGATCTAAAATGTTTTATAACCAAGAGGTGGCGTATTTTGTGGAAAATGCACTGAACTAGGAATTAGGAGACATGGTTTCTTTGTCCTGGCTTTGTAACTAACTATGCATTTAACCTTGGACAAGTCGGTTTATCTTTCTAGGCCTCAGCTTCTTCCTCTTTACAATTAGAAATTTGAATAGAATGAATTTAGAGATCCCTTTCAACTCTAACATTCAATAATTCTGTGTTACGTGGAGAGTTAGGATGGATTGATTCATCTAGCCCTCTTAAAAGTAGGTTTGTTTCCCAATGAATATTTTCAATTGCCTTGTTTGGTCTAATGTTAAATGTCTCAAGTGATGGGGCCTCTACCACTTCAACTTGCATATCATTTCCTATTCTGTGGTTCCAGGCATGATTGCCCTCTTAGAGTGTTTTACTTGATTTTTATACTTTGACTCATTTATCCTTCAATATCTAACTTGTACTCAGTTAGTAAATTCAAGTAATTATTTAATTTCACTGCAAGACAATACACTCTACCTATTTCTAAAGCCATGTAAATATTCCCCAGCCCCCATAAATCAGGTATATTTGATCCTTCATTATCATGCTTAATTTACATTTTTACCTGGAGTGTCTCTCAGTTATCCAAATGTGTTTCTCAGTCATCTTTCTTGCCTCTACACTTTTTATCCTTCTAAAAAAATTCTTTTTAATTTCACTGTTCATCAGTACTTCTGTCAGAACATGGGAAAAAGGGGGCTAGGTAAAACCCTAATCTTTACCAGATTATTGGTAGACTTATATTAGGAAGATAATTGAAATGAATGAATAGAAAAATTTGCATCTGTGTGTAAATTTTGGACTGTAGTTCACTTATCTGAATTATTTATGCTTCTCTCAAGAATTGGTTACAGATGCATAGGTTTATAATCATACACTCTCATTCTCTTTAAAGACATATTGAAAACTAAGACAAAATAAAACAAAGCCACACAATACTTTATATGAAGAGATTATCTCTGTGAGGACTAATACCATTTAGGTAAATGATTCCAAACCCTTCTCATACTACATGTTTGGCCATTGATTTCATCTTGGATTTAAGTAAGACGTCATCACAGCTATGTTAAAGCTTAGGTAGGTTCCTGAGGACAGTACCTGAAGAATGATGTCTGATATTTTTGAAAGGTTGGGGTTATCTGCTTAATAGGATACCTGAGTGACTGAGGCCTGAGTCAGAACCAGAGCTGTGATTGGTGACATCAGGCGACTACATACCACTTTCCTGAGGATCAGGCAATAGTGCTGAGCAGATCTTTTGAGGGATCACAAGGCAAATTTCTCCACTATGTATACATATCCAGGAACCAGGGTGGTAGAAGGACCCTCTTTATTTGAGAGCTTTTTTTTCTGGTAAAAATTGGCTGAAGTCTGTCTACAAGATCAAAAGTTATTAAGGTTGAAACACTCAGACTGGAAGGGGGATTTTTTATAAGCTTTCTTTCCATAGGAAACCAGGCTTAAAAAAGGGTAATTTAAAACCAAAACAAAGGCCAGACTGGCAGAGATACACATACTCACTTAGGGACAGATGGATTAAATCTGCACTTGTATTGGGAGCCAATTAGGTAAGTGAAAACTTCTGCTTTAAAGTGTTTAGGATTGGGAAAAAAAGTTGATATAGCAGAAGGTTGGTTATAGTAACTGAAATTAGAGATAGAATTAGTGTGCTGCTTTGTAATTTGAAACTAGCGTAGTTCTCCGTATTTCTTCTTTCTCCTCCTTTGCACTTCTGATTTCTCCTCTTCCTCCTCTTCCTCCTCCCCTGCTACTCAGGCTGTATAGGTCTCCCCTATACCCTTCCTCAACAGGCTTCGGGCGTCCCGGCTCCCGTCCACTCCAGGAGAAACAGCTGCACAGAAAACTTAGGGCACAGGACTTGCTTCTAGCTACTTTCTCTAAGGCTGGCACAGCTGGAACTCTCTCTCATTCTCTAAGCTTGGCGTGGCTGGACTTCCCTCTGCCTCCGGGTAGCCTGTATTTAAGTCCTTTCTCCAGGGCCCCTTAGGGCCCCTCCCCTGGCCATGCCCTTGCCACAGAGAGCTAATCGTGCATCACCCAGAAGGCGGAGAGATAATCCTGTTTATCGCAAACAGGTGCAGCCTTCGCA
>CM053593.1:285798666-285815609 GCA_028646575.1 Pseudocheirus occidentalis | reverse complement strand
TGATTGTAAGAGGGTTGAATATAGTCAAGTTAGAAAAATTTGAGGATATTAGGTAAAGAAGGTGAATTAAAATTTAGTGATGAGACTGAGATTGCATTGGAAACATAGGTCATTGCATGGGAATTATTAAGTCATAAAATGATTGCAGCATATAATTGTAAACTATATAGAGGCAGCATGGCACAGAGGATAGAAGGCTAGACCAGGAGTTTGTCTAGAATAGATCTTGGTTCAAGTGTGATTTGGATAAGTATTGGCTGTATGACCCTGGGCAAGTCTCTAGACCTCTCAGTGTTATAGGAATCTTTTAAAGACAGAGGTTCTTAAATTTTTTGTATCTTGGGCATCTTTGGCAGTCTGGTAAAGCCTGTAGACCCCTTCTCAGAATAATGTGTGTTGACTACAAAAAATAAAAAAAAACCATTTATTTTATTTTCAACTTATGGAACAAAACAAGCATTCTCATAACATAGTACAATAAAAAGATGATCATACATGAAACCACAAATCTACCATGTACAACTTGCTATTCCTTCCAAACATGCAAGAAAGTTTTCATGTAAATTTCTTCCTTTTTTTCTCCCAAGAAATCAAGGTTTCTGGGTCCTAAGTCTAGTTAATATTCTCTCAAAAACAATTTCTCAAAAGATAAACAACTGTCTGACACTGACATTAACGTTAGCTTTTAGGGTTTCTCTCTTTTTTTTCACTGCCTTGAAAAGAAATCAGGGTTCAGATTATTTTAGCCAACAGACTGAAATTGTTATGGTGATTTATGGGTCTGATGATTTCTTTTCCAAAATTATCTCTGAGATGTTACATTTTTTTATACTCAGGAACTCTCTGAAGATCACATTGTACCTGTTCTTTGCCCTACAAACTTGGGCCAAAAGCAATAACATTCTGACCTGACGCTTAGTTTATGGTTACATCTGGCTTAAGGTTGTTTCCTTTGCTCTAGATCAATGATTCCCAATTGTACTTTTGCAGCATCCCTGGGATTTTTCCAACTAGACCAAGAGGCGTTGTTAAGTTATAAACAGCAAAACCAAATTTGTTTTAATACAATTTAACTAAAAAAACAAGTGCTGTATACTACCTTGAGGGAAGGGAGTTTCATGAAATAAAACAAAAGACATCACAAGCACAAAGAATTTGGTGACCACTACTTAGACAAATTGTTCAATTGTAGAAGTTATTGAGCATCTGTTATGTTCATGTCTTTGTAACTGGGAATCAAGTAAAAGCATTTATCAAGTGTCTACTGTGTGTTAGGCAACGTTCTAAGTGCTGGAGAAACAAAGAAAGGGAAAAACCAAAGGACAGGTATTCTTTAATTGCAAACAATTTATAAGAGTCCATTTACCAAGAGAGATTCAATGTCACTTAAAAAAATCTTTCCTGTTTGGGTTCAGTAACTATATTAATGAAAATCTTTAAACATATTAATAGAGTATAGCTGGGACCTTAAAGATAAACTTAGTCCAACTTCACCTTGCAGATGAAGAAACCGAGAGATGAATCCTAATAAATGGTGCATTACTTCAATTTGATAAAAGACAACTGTTTTGATGTTATTTGTGACAGAAATGAAACGTAGATACATGAATAAGATTTGGTTATCTTCTGAGGCAAACACATTCCTTTTGACAAGGTTATATAATGACTGCTGTGTATCCAATGAACTAGTTGAAGCAGATTTAAGAGAAAATGCCATGAATAATGTTTGTTTTAAAGAGGCCTCAGAGATGTACTGAAGTGTCTGAATACTTACAATAAAAATGGAATGTCTTAGAAATCAGTGGGAGGAGAAGCAGACTGTTTGAGAGAAAAGTTTAAGAAACCAATGTCTATGATCACAGAATCAGAAGGAAAGTATTGAATCTAAGAACTGCAAGGGACTTGTTAGGCCTTCCAGTTGAAGCTATACCTTGACAAGAATCTCCCCACTAATATTCCCTATGAGTGATTATTTAACCTTTGTTTAATTATCCTTAGAGAAAATGAACCCGATACCTCCTGAGGCAGTCCATCCTACTTTTGGCTAGCTTTAGTTGTCAGGAAGATTTTTCTGACATGTAGCTTACATTGGCTTCCTTGCAGCTTCTACTTATTTTTCCTAGTTCTTCCTTCTGGAGCCAAACTGAATAAATTTATTCTCTCTTCCACAAGACGATCCATCAAACAACTTGAAGAAAATTATCAAATTCCTACTAAGTTTTATCTTTTGCAGGCTAAACTTCCGTAGGTCCTTTGATTCATCTTCATACAGCAAGATCTGGAGTGACTTCCCCATCTTGGTTGCCTCCCTCTAACTATTTCTTAGCCTTTTAACGTCTCCTCTAAAATGTGATTCTCAGAGTCCAGTTGGACTCTCATAAGGGTAGAATATAGAGGAACTGCCACCTTCCTACTCTTGGATACCATGTCTCCTGTTACACATCCTAATGCACATTAGTTTTTTTAGCTGCCAAATCTTATTGCCTCATCATCATCTAAGCCTCTGGATGGTAGAGTAGATAGAGTATAGAACACAGAACCTCTAAGATCTGAGTTTGAATCCTGCCTTTCCCCACTTGTGTGATCCTGGGCATGTCACTTAGCCTCAGTTTTCTTATTGTAAATTGGGGACAAAAATTCCTATCATCTGTCTGTCTATCTATCTATCTATTTATCTATCTATCTATCTATCCATCCATCCATCCATCCATCCATCCTTCCATCCATCCATCACAATGTGTATGTATTTCTGGGAATCTATGAGTATACATACAAATTGGCAATATAATAATTATATGAACAATAATATACATTATACATATGTTATATGTAATATATGCAGTAAATGCATTTTCCAAGAAAAATTTAATCATTGTTGTATAGAATGCAGTTCTCAGATGAATATGGCCATGTACAGCTACTATCCTAATTACATTTAAGAATGAAATATGGAAACTGCTACAGAATAACTATGTGTACTGTAGTTACAGCATAGAGTCTCAGACTTACGAACATCTGACTTACCAATAATCAGGCAAACAAATGGCTTTGGCCTCTGTTGTTTCCCTCTCCTCCAAACCTGTTGCCATTGCCATGGGATTTCTCTTCTTCCTCTTTACTCTTTGTACTGTGCCAAGTTAATCTTCCTAATATATAGATTTGAATACATTATAATTCCGGTGAAAAACTGTCAATGGCTCCTAATTGCTTACTATATAAAGTCCAAACCAACCAATAAGCATTTTGCTTCTCTATGACAGGTCCTGTACTAGATGCTTGGGAT
This sequence comes from Pseudocheirus occidentalis, assembly GCA_028646575.1. Classification (NCBI taxonomy): domain Eukaryota; kingdom Metazoa; phylum Chordata; class Mammalia; order Diprotodontia; family Pseudocheiridae; genus Pseudocheirus; species Pseudocheirus occidentalis. The sequence continues at coordinate 285,812,326 of CM053593.1, read as the reverse complement.
ACAGTGTAATGAATTAAACCATCTCCTCCTTTATGGAGCTATATTCTAATGGGGAAGACTAGTCATAATAATGATGATGACGATGACGATGATAATAATAATAATAATAGTTAGCATTTACATAGCACTTTAAGGTATGTGAAGCACTTGACAAATATCCTCACAACAGGTCTGGGAGGGAGATGCAACCCTACTTTATAGATGAGGAAACTGAGACAGAAGGAAGTTAAATGAGTTGCCAGGGTCACATAGCTAGACAAATATGGATATATGTAAAATAAATACTTTAAAACATATATACAAAGTATTACATATTATATGTATAAAGTTAAAAACCATCCCTTTAATAACTGATTCTTTTTTTTTATTTTGCTTTTTGGAGGGCAGTTGGGGGTTAAGTGACTTGCCCAAGGTCACACGGCTAGTTTTTTTGTGTTAAGTGTCTGAGGCCGGATTTGAACTCGGGTCCTCCTGACTCCAGGGCCGGTGCTCTATTCACTGTGCCACCTAGCCGCCCCAATAACTGATTCTTGACATCTTAATTATTGGGAAGAAGTAACGTTATCTCTGATTGATACCTTGTTTAAAAATATAACATATATGCTATAAATAATATATATGCAATATATACACTCATACTTACTTGCATACATACACACATACAGTTAATTATCAACTTTTGCAGGGGGAACGTTCCTAGAAAACAGTCTGAAAGGAAAAAAAATGTGAATGTTGATACATTTAATCTATGAGAAATAATGAGTGAATTCTGGTCCTGGGGGCAGACAGTGCAAGGCACACTATCTATGTAGTTGGGGCCAGGTTTTGAAGGACTTTAAAAGCTAGGTAGAGTAATTTATATTTGATCATAGAAGCAATAGGGAGCCACTGAAATTGATCGAATAGGGGGAATGACATGGACAGCTCTAAGGGAAAATAACTTTGGTAGCTTTACGTAGGATGCTGTTTGGTTGTTGTACTTTGTACTGAAAGAAGACTAAAATGACATCACTATGTTAGAGTCAACGTACACTGTGTCCAACTGCAGCTGATTAGACCAACATGAGCTTGGAAGGCTTTACCACAGATCGGGCACAAATAGTCTGTATGAACAGTTGGGTTGGAGGTCTAAATGTGTCTAAATCTACCTAATCATCTTGTTTGTTCATAGGCTTTGTCTCATCCATACATATAACTTAACAGGATGGGTCCTTGTATGATGATGCCCCCTCAAAAAATTCAGAATAAAACAAGCATGCAGAAGTATTAAGTATCCACACTTCTTTCTTCCAGTGGGAGTATGGTAAGGGTATAGTTGCTTTCAAAAGCCAATTTCAAAAATTGGCTTGCATTTATGGCTATGGTACAGCTAGGTACTGCAGCAGAAAGAGCACCAGGCCTTGAGTTAGGAAGACTCATCTTCCTGAGTTCAAATCTAATCTTAGGTACTTACTAGCTGTGTGACTTGGGGCAAGTGAGTTAAACCCATTTGCCTCGATTTCCTCATTTGTAAAATGAGCTGGAGAAGGAAATGGCAACCACTTGAGTATCTTTGCCAAAAAAAAAAAAAAGAACCAAACCCAAATGGTGTCCTGAAGAGTTGGATATGACTGAATGACTAATCAACAAAAATGTGTAGCTACATCTAAGGGTCTTCTAGTGAAATGAGTTTAGCCTTCTACTTTCTTTTGTATCTCTGACCATACCATCCCTTCCACTATTCTTTCCTTCCTTTCATACTATCTGTTATTCTTTAAGGCTTAGATCATCTGCCACATCCTCTTCAAAGGCTTCTCTGATTTACCCAACTGAAACTGAATTAAATTGAATGCAACTCGACAAACATTTATTATACCCTTATATAAACAATGTCTTATTCAGGATAGCTACTGTGTGCAGTACACTGTGCTAAACTGCTGCCCCAGAAGGTGTCTACATATAATAAATAATCCAAATATTATTCTGCACATGAAAAATTAGTCTCAAGGAGTTTCTTTTTTCATGGTTCTAATACATATAGTTGTTTTTTAAAATCGCTACAATGTGTATGTGTACACTTAGCACAGTGCTTGACATATAGATACAACAAAAATTTTAAAATTAAAATAAAATACTAAATAATGATAATAGCTACCATTTATATAGTGCTTAATAAGTGTTTGGTACTGCTCTAGGCACTATGCAATTATGATCTCATAGGATCCTTATAACCCTGGGAGGTAGGTGCTGTTGTTATCATGCTCATTCTACAAATGAGGAAACTGAGGCAAGCAGAGTTCAAGTGATTTTCCCAAGGTCACATAGCTAGTATGTGTCCAAGGCAGGTTTTCAATTCAGGTCTTTCAAAGTCCAGGCTTGGCATTCTATCCATTGCTCTATCTATCTGAAACTTTTCTACTCTAAAGTTCTCTGGAGGAACTGGGAGGAAGAGATTTGGGGAACGAGACTTCAGTGTTGACTTTCTTTAGGTCAGAAATTTTTTTGTAGGTGAAGATGAATGTCAATGAAAGCATTTAGGACTGAAAAAAAACACTGCAGTCAATAATTTGGGGTTCCAACAGGAATTTTTCTTTCTTTTAAAAAAATAATTCTAAATATAATTGCTTTGTGGTTTTGTTACAGCGGACAAGATTCACAACGCTGGACAAGGAATTAGAACAAAAATAGTACTACTACTAATAACAAAAATAACAAAATAATCCTTAATCAAACTGAGAATGTCCCCAAGAGTTATATAAAAAAGCATCTTATTAATCATTTGATCCACATAGATTACATCAAGTTGTTTCGTTCCCTAAAAAACACATTAAACAGTATCTCTGTCCAATGTAATCTTCTAACAATAGTGGCATGTCATTTACACTCAATAAGTATAAAATTCTTAGTAAGGGCCAATGAAAGATAGATACTGATCTGGAATCCAGAGGACAGATTAAACCAATAAATGAAGATTATACTTATAAATATCTTGATCTCTAGGATCATAGGGCACACTTAGTTATCAAGGAGAAAGCTGTGATTGTTTTATACTTCAACAGAGTTACTGGCACCCTGAATCAGAGCTCAGTTGAAAGAACACACTAAAATCAATTATTATTTTCATAGTATCAGTTTTAATATATATAATATATATACACTTTTAGAAGTGTAAAATTAATCATAAGAGACTTGAGAAGTACACTAATAAAAGCCTGGATAATATTAAAGAAGCACAAAGCCTATCAACTATGTCAGCTTTAGAAATTTTTTTTAATAAAGGAAAAGATTGTTAGATATCAGGGCACATGATAAATAGGTTACATTTTATAGAAATACTTGAGAACAAATTGAACCATAGTAAAAGCTAACAAGTCTATTGGATTTATCACAGTTAAACAAAAGTGGTTCACCATTATGAAATAGTTAATATCCAAGAATGGATTCAAAGGATCTTTTATGAGTGAAAAAACCACATGAACTCAACCAACAATATTTCAACAAGAAAGTGTCCATCAAATGGCTGAGTCATGCTACTTTATTTATAGAATCAGTAGAATTTATGGTGACAATTCAGGACCACGTGTTTGCCACCCGAAAATACTGACAGATTATCCATAAGGAGACCAGACTTATCAATCAATGTTGCAAGGAAATGGTAGAAACTCTGCAGCACATTATTGCAGGCTATCAACATTTAGCACTTGCCAAATCCCTAACAAGATATGACCCGGTGGCTAGAATTATACACTGGAAACTCCTAAGCTTTTATAAACTAAGAGACAATAGACTCTATACTATGAATACAGATTTTAAAACTCTCAAAGATTTAACAAGCAAATTGTCTGCTTTCATACCATAAAAACAGAGAGTACTGTTGCTCACAATTGCTAATATACAGCATTGGTCCCTATAAGAATTTAAGGACAATATTTTTAATAGATTCATCATAACAAATTCTCATAATCTCTAAGAACAAAATCTCATAATCTCTAGAACAAAAGCCCTTTGACATACATAGCAAAAGTAATCAGAATCATGTGGTTACAGGATGAAGGATTATTTCTAGCTTCCTGTTTGATTATGGGGTTATCTGAAGATACTGTCACTTAAAAATATTAAATTTTAAAAAAAGTAACAGAAATATATTTTTCTTTTAACCTCCAACCACATAGAAAAAAGAAAAATAAATATATCGTATCAGATATATAGTCAAATAAAACAAACTCTCTTACTAATTAGATTAAAATTGATCTATTGATCTATCTAGACCATCTATCTATCTGTCTATCTATCTATCACCTATCTATCTATCTATCTAATCTATCTATCTATCTATCTATCTATCTATCTATCTATCTATCTATCTATCTATCTATCTATCTATCTATCTAACTATCTATCTATCTATCTACCTGTCTGTCCATCTGTCTGTCCGTCTGTCTATCTATCTGTCTACCTAATTTTACATCTTGAATTCATCATTGGATTTTTAATAGACATTGTGTTGGTCATGGTGCTCACAAAGCTTGTTTGTTTCCACAGTGTTGTTCTTATTATGTAAATTGTTCTCCTGGTTCTGATCATTTTATTCTCCATCAACTTATGTTTTCAAAAATTTTTAAAACAACATTTTTGTTATAGTAGAGTTTGTTCTTCTGATTCTACTCACTTCACTCTTCATTACTTTGTATAAGTTTTTCTATGATCTCTTTGAAATTTGTGTTTCCTTATTCCTTACAGTAAAATAGTATTCTATTACATATATGTGACAACTTATTCAGCCATTCTCTGATTGATGGATGTTCCTTTGGTTTCCAGTTATTGATGTTGTTTTTTTGCCATTACAAAAATGTCTTCTAGAAAATTTTTGGTACCTAAAGGCTTTTTCTTTTTTCTTTAATCTCTTTTGTGTAGAGGAGAGGCCTAGCAGAAATTTTGCTGGTTAAAAGTTTTGCTGGTATGTTGAGTAACATTTTGTGTATAATTGCAAATTACTCCATTCAGTTGTATTTATTTGCAGGTCCATCAACAGTGCATTAGTGTGCCTATTTTCTCATAGCCCCTCCAATATGTTTTTTTTCTTGCCATTTTTTCTAACCAGATGAATGTGAGGTAGAACTTCAGAACTTTTCGTGTGATAGAGCATTTGTCTGTCTGTCTGTCTGTCTGTCTGTCTATCTGTCTGTCTATCCCTAGAGATGGCTTGGATTTATTCCCTTGAGAACTACCTGTTTATATTCTTAAACAATTTATCAATTACCTTATTTTCATAAATGTTAATCAATTCACTGCATATCTTAAAAATGGGACTTTTAGAGAAACTTGCTGCAAATATTTTCCCCATTTGATTTTTCCCTTTTAATTTCCACTTTATTCAATTTATTTGTGGAAAAACTTTTAAATTTTATGTAATCAAATCTATTCCTTTCATTTTCTGTGATCCTCTCTGTGCCTTGTTTGGACATGAATCTTTTCTTTCATCCATAGATCTGATAGATAATTTCTCCTATGTTTCTAATTAATTTATTATATGAAATATAATCACGTAATAATTATAATTATAAAATATAATAATCATGTAATCATGTAATAATAATTTACATCTAGATCAAATATTTATTTTAAACTTATCTTGATATGAGATGTGACGTATTGGCCTAAATATAATTTCTAGTGCCCATTTTGTGAAGAAGTTTTTTTTATCAAAATTTTACTTCAGTGAGCCCACAGAAGAGAAACTTATAGTTTAATATTTTTATTAATTTATAAAAATTCATTATTTTTTCCACTTGTGAAATAATCTTCAGAACATTATAAAATAATGATAGAAGGAAAGACATCTATATACATATGTACATTCCACTGAAAGATTATCAGAATGAGATAATAAAAGAATTAAAAAAGTAATAGCAGCTGGAATAATGAGACATAGCAAGGCATAGTGGTAGTGGATAGAGAACCAGTCTTAGAATTAAGAAGACCTGGCATCCAGTCTCATCTCTGACGTACAGTGGCTGATGATCCTGATCAATATATTTAACCTCCAAGTGACCTAGATTTTGAGACTTTATGTTGCAAAACAATTTCTGATCAACATGGATAAAGGGAGTTTCCTCATTGAATACCCTATATAAATGGTATAACAATTTAATGGACCCCCCAGAAATAATAATCTTAGGCTTGTTTAGTAATTTGCAGTTTAATATATACTTTGGCATGCTTAATTTATGACATACAATTTTGACATAATTAATACTTCTATTTATTTTTATATGTTTTGGAGGAAAACAGTAGAGAAAGGTATTATATTAACTCTTTTTTCTTTATTCTCTCTCTATTTATTTTTGTATTTTCTCCTTTTAGACCAAATCCACATGGCTATTTTACACTCTTCTACCATCAAAATATATCTTCAGCAAGTGCATAATTCCCATAAATTTAGAGGACTCAACTCAAGTGGATATTATGGGTAAATTTAATATTTTATGGGAGTAAAATTGGTCAAGTTAATCAGATACTTCAAATTCTTATTACTGCTGCTTCTAGACTGATCTTTCAGTGACACTTTAACTTCTAGGTTTTCAAGTCTTGTGAATTTTACCTGAGTCCCTACTCAGTTCCTTAGAGATGAGTTTCCCTGCAGTGTAGTTTAATTCTCTCTCTTCCTTTCACACACTCCTCTACCAGAATTGCATAGTAGAATTTGATCAAAGGGCTCCTTCTTCCGTAAGTAGTTTTTACTTTTCCCAGAAGCTTAGGATCTATATCCTACTTGTAGATTCATAGCAAGTTGTAGTAGCCCAGGTACCTTCATGAACTCAGGAAAAAGGCAATGAGTACACATCCCATGAAGTGTTTGATGAAGTTTTGTAGATGAATCATATGTGGCCCTAAAAGAAAAGTATGAGTAAAGATTGGGGGTTGGAGTAGAGAAGAGGGGGCAAGTGAGAGTAACCCATATGTGTTATTCTTCCTTTTTCCCATCTGGAAAAAAAAAACAAAAAACAAAAAACATCTTATACATCTATTAAGTTCTAGAGTCCAAGTATTATGCCTCTATATTGGGGTAGTGGTGGGAAATAATATTTTTTTTGGGTATGTGTGTGTGTATGTATGTATGTATGTATATATGCACACATATATTCCTTTTAATGAGCTTTCATGTTAGGGATTCAACTTTTGAGGGTGAGTGGCTTATATTTGGACCAATTTGGAATTTTATACAGTCTTATGACAACTGAATCTTGTTTATCAAGGGTAACCTGTTCCATTTCTACAACAGTTCAAAGTTGTGAATTAAAATAAGGATGTGATCCTGGGCCAATAAGCTGTTTCTGGTCAGTCTCAAGGAATGAATTAAGTGTCGGCTCAAACCTTTTCTCAAAAATACTGAACACAATAGTTTCCACAGTATAGCTTGTAAAATGTTTCATTGGGCAGATCTGGTTCTGCCATTAAAGAAGCTGTCACTTGTGCCCAAATCACAAGTAAATTCCACATGCAAACGTTTGTCAACATCATGTCAGCAAAGCCTATGTAAATGCATTTAATAGAAATACCAGGTGTTTTGTCATATCTTACAGAAGGTGATATGCATGTAGGCTCATTATAGCTTGCACAATCCTTTTTGAATGCTCAGAATTTCAGAAAAGCATTCCACCAATCTAAGAATTTGTGAAGTCTCAACCATTAGGTCTTCAAAAACTAGACAAGATCTGCCACCATGTAAAAAATGAAAACTGGGGCACTTTGAAATCTAACATGCTACCACAGACCAAATGTTAAAATACTTTGTTTAGGTCTTTTAAACCAAATCATTTGTTTCTCTCTTAAAGTATAGAAGGTCATTAGAAAATATGGTACTAAATGGCTGCGCCAGTACCTAGTGTGGGACATCTAGAGGAGGAGGCCCTGCGAAGCAAAATTGCAGCTCAAGGTGCTTAGAGAAAAGACTGGGTGCAAGAGTAAGGAAGATGAGGAGCGAAAAAGTAAACACTTCAAAGAAGAGGAAGAAGGAGGCGAGAAGCACAGGGAGCTCAAATTGTAGAACTATGTACCTGAGGATGAGGAACCAAAGAAGAGCTTCAAAGGTGCCTCAGGCCAAACCAGCGGCAGTGGAAGAGAAATTAAAAGACCAACTGGAAGCAGCGAAGCCGAGCCCAGTACTGAGGAAGTGGATTTGGCCAACCTTGCCCCCAGAAAGCCAGATTGGAACTTAAAAGAGAGATGTGACTAAGAAACTGGAAAGGCTAGGGAAGAGGACTCAGAGAGCCATTGCCGTGCTAATCAGAGAAGGACTTAGAGGCCGAGAAGATGACCTGAAATCTGGAAAGCCAGAAGAGAGTGACTCAGATTAAAACAGCTTCTCCCTTGGCCACACAAGACAGCAGTATGGACTGATCCTTTTAGGCCAGGGACAAAGGGCCACTCTCTATCTTGGTCCAAAGAGTGACCTCCACTATGGTTCTCCTTTTAATGCCCATCTGTGTTCATCTTAGAGCACATTTTAGAGGCTGAGTGTGTCTGATCTAGGATTACTTGAATCTAAACTTTAAAAAAGCCTTAATATGATACATCAGTGAGAGCTTCTCTGCTGTTATCACCATGTTACCATTTTCTACCAATTCACATATAACATATTCCATTTTTATTTTACTTTTTAAAAAACATCTCAGTTTATTATTTATTTTTGACATACTTTTAAAATTTTGAGTTCCAAATTCTCTCCCTCTCACCCTCTTCCACACCCACTGAGAAGGCAAGCAGTGATATCAATTATACATGTGAAATAATGCAAAACATTTTTGTATTAGCATTTTTTAAGTAAGAAAAATAGAGAAAGTGAGAAAATTACACTTCGGTTAGCATTCAGAGTTCCATGATGGCATATTCCAAATAAGTAACTTCAGTCTTTACTGATATCAACAAGCTTCTGTGCTAAAATATCAGTCAGGTTGATCAAATGCTGGGCAGTTGGCAACAGGTAGGGGGCAATGGTAAGGCAGGAAGCAACATTGCTGTATATAATATGTATATATGTATATATTTTGGACTTTTTCTATTTTTTAGAAATAAAGACAAACCCAAGTGTGTGAATGAGACTGAAATGCTTGTCATGATCCAGAAAAAGAGGGAGTATGTGTCCCCTTATTCTGCCAATACTTTACCATGACCTTGTGATCTATGTTAATGTTATTTCATCTAATTGTGGATGGAAAAGGGTTGGAATAATCTTGATGTGGGCTATCTTTTTTTTTTCTAAATCAGGGGATTTAATAATTGTTGAAAAACCTAGGCCAGTGAGGAGGGGACTGAAGTTCATAGGGAGCAGGTACTTCTGAATTTGTAAGGCTCCTAGTATTATATAATATGTATATATATACATATATATACACACACACATTATATAATATATGTTGTGTATATGGTATATATTATGTTACATATAACATGTTATATAAAATATATAACACATGACACCTAGAACACTATATATAACATAGATAATACGATATATAACATACATAATATATAACACATCTAACATAATATAGAACACACATATAGCAAATATATGACATATATAATATATAACAACATAATATAATATATAACGTATTATATACAACATAAATATATAACATACTTGTCATATATTTATATGTTATATATATTTATATGGCTCCCTTATATTATACCTTCCAGTGCTGGGAGCAAAGGCAGCAGAATAAACTGTCTCTCTTCTATCCCAAAAGAAAAGTTCCAATGAAAACTCTGCGGAGCACCGTTCCCAGGGCATATCAGTGTTCTTATGGTGTGGGGAGAACTGCTCTGTGGTAAGCAGCTCCAGGCAGATCTGAAAGATCCAAAACGAGAGGACAAATAGTGGAAAAAACAACTGACCTTAAAACAAATTAAACAGGTAGTCGTGGCTACTGGCCCTGAAGCTGATAAACCCTTGCTTTGCATCTACCCCAAATTTGGCTCAGGTAACTCCATTAGGCAACAGCTGAGGAACAATAAATGTTAGTTATTGTAAGTTGTTGCATTGAACCAGAGCAGCCAGCAAGCATCAGATCAAGTACTGATTTAGTGCTTCCCAAATAGCCGTCCACCAGGGCCTAGCCAGCAAGAGAATCTTCTCATCTCTTCTGCCACCATAAAAACAACCCACATTCTTCTCTTCTTGCCTTTCTACCTCTTCCTCAGGAAGTAGTAAATCAATATTCTTGCTACTATAAATGTTAGGACAACTTGCTGCCCTTGAGTTCTATGCATGTCCCTGTGCCTCTGGCTCAGCTCCCATTCCTGCCTCTGTGGACCAGGATGTATCATCTGCTCCTAGTGCAGTGACTCTCCCTTTTGTATTTGTATCCACAATTCCTGGTGCCAAATAGACATTTAATAAATACTTGTTGATTAATTAAAAAAAATAAAATATGTAGTCCTCATAATCTTGCCAGACAGACATATTTACGTTAAAATGAACAATGCAGGTAAGAGTCCTCTGAAATGTCTTCTTGATTTAGCATTTTTGATCATTGAAAATTTTATTATTATTATCATTATTATTATTATTATTCTTTATATTCATTGAGTGTTTGCCAGTCAAGGCCCCAAGATATCAGGTGAAGCAGATGGTTAAAGTAATTGGTTAGATAATGTGGAGTTATCATTTGGGCAATTAAGATACAAGTAGTGCAGGTATTAACCAAATTAAGAAACTAATTCCTTTTATCTTCTCGTCTTTGTCTATAGAGACTAGTCATTGATATTCTAGGTACTACACACAATAGATCCATACATGGATCCAATCTGAAAGAGACAAAAAAACCCCCATACATTGAGTATATTTGCCAGGGGCAAGCTTATCTAGGTGATCAAAGGCAAATGGAGTTGTACAATTATCAAGTGAATCTGAAACCATCCATTAAGAAATATATGACTTCGACATCAATGGTATTACAGGGCTAGCACCATTGCATCTCTTCTCATCAGTAATTATTGGAATAAATAAAATAAAGAAAACACTATAGAACGCAGAGAACAAGATACTTTTAACCTAATGTTCATTCACTTATTTGTTTGATCATTTAGGAATTATTATGCCTGGGAGTTGTTAAGCTACTCTCTTCTGAAATGTTTGGAACCATGTGTCATTGTTTTCATCCTGGATCCCCTGCATGTCTTCTTCCTCCTTTCCACCTCTTACTCTGCTTGTTTTATTCCATTAATTAAAAATAAAAAATAAAATAAAATAAATAAAAAATTAGAAAAAAACAAAAAACAAACAAAAAAGAAATTGATCAATGGAATAGATTAGGTATACAAGACACAATAGTAAATAACCATAGTACTTTAGTGTTTGACAAATCCAAAGATCCAAGCTTTTGGGAGAAGTACTCACTGGCAAAAATTGCTGGAAAAAAGTGGAAAGCAGTTTAGCGGAAAGTAAGTTTAGACCAACATCTCATGCTGTACACCAAGATAAGGTCAAAATGGGTACACGGTTTAGACATAAAGGGTAATATCATAAGCAAATTAGGGGAGCATGGAATATTTTACTTGTCAGATCTATGGATAAGGGAAGAATTTATGAGCAAACAAGAGATACAGAGTATTATAGGATGTGAATTTTGATTTCATTAAATTAAAAGGTTTTTTTTTCCACAAACAAAACCTATTCAGCCAAGATTAGAAGGAAGGAAGAAAACTGGAAAAAATCACAATATTTTTCTCTGATTAAGGCCCCATTTGGCAAATACGTAGAGAACTGAGGCAAATTTATGACTATAAGCTATACTCCAATATCTAAATGGTCAAAGCATAACAACAGGCAATTTTCACATGAATAAATCAAAACTCTATCGTTATATGAAAAAGCACTTAAAGCCACTTTTGTTTAGAGAAATGCAAACTTAAACCACTATGAGGTACCATTTCATACTTATCAGACTGGCAAATGTGACAGAAGAGGAAAATGATAACTGTTGGAAGGGATGTGGAAAAACTGGGGGCACTACCGTACTATTGGTGGAGTTGTAAAGGGTTCCAGCCATTCTGGAGAGCAATTTAGAACAACGTCTAAAGGATTATCAACCTTTTTGACCAAGAAAATGCTACTTCTAGGTCTATATCCCAAAGACATTTTTTAAAAAAAGAAATTTTTTTTAAAAAGGAAAAGGACCTATATATACGAAAATATTTATGGCCCTTCTTTCTGTGGTAGCAAAGAATTGGAAATGCCCATCAATTGGGGAATGGCTGAACAAGTTAGGTTATATGATTGTGATGAAATACTATTGTGCTAAAAGAAATGATGAGCAAAATACTTTCAGAAAAACCTAAGAAGACTTACATGAACTGATGTAAAGTGAGAAGTACCAGGAAAACATTAAATATTGTATACAGTAGCAGCAATACTATATGGTGATCAATTGTGAATGACTTAGCTATTCTCAGCAATATAATAATTTTTTTTTGCTTTTTTTTTAGAGGGCAGTTGGGGTTAAGTGACTTGCCCAAGGTCACACGGCTAGTTTTTTTTTTGTGTGTGTGTTAAGTGTCTGAGGCCAGATTAGAAATCAGGTACTCCTGACTCCAGGGCCGGTGCTCTATTCACTGCGCCACCTAGCTGCCCCTCAGCAATATAATAATTGAAGAAAATTCTGAAGGACTTGTGAAAAAAAATTGTGCCCCCCTCCAGAGAAAGAATTGTTGTAGTCTGAATGCAAATAAAATTATAATTTCTTTATTTTCTTGTCTTTTTTCTTTTACAACATGACTAATATGGAAATATGTTTTTCATGGCTGCACATGTATAATCTATAACAAGCTGTTTGCCTTTTCCAGATGGAGAAGGGGAGGGCAGGAGAGAATTTGCAACTCAAAAATTATAAAAATGAATGTTAAAAATTGTTTTACATGTAATTGAAAAAAAAGATTCTGAAAAGATCCTGATAGTGTAGGTATTACATGTCTGAGGTCCAATTTGAACTCAGGTCCTCGTAAGTCCAGGGCTGGTGCTCTATTCACTGTGCCACCTAGCCACCCCCTAATAAGAGATTTTAACAAAATTAATTGTGAAGTTAATTTTTTCCATCTAAGTGTAAGACATTACAAGGATGAGATGTAGAGAGAACATTGCTTTGCCAGTAATTTATCTGAAAACAAAAAGATTTATTGGTTTTAACAGATAGGAAACTTAATATGAATAAAGAATAAAAAATTTGAATGCAATAATAGTCTCCATTGAGAAGTCTAGAGCCCAGGACCAAGGAAGTTTAAGTTTCATTAGGTCTTATACTGGTCAGTGCTACACTTTAGGAAGGGAATTGATGAATTGGAAAGTACCTAGAGAAGAGCAAGCAGCAGGGAGAATGGCCTCAGGGGTAATTAATTTAGCAGGTACTTGGTCCTTAGTAACTAAGGGCTAAGTACTTCCGTGAAAGAGGCAGAGGTTGTGAACTCTGTCTCCTCTTGTGGAAGACAATGTGTGTGTGTGTGTGTGTGTGTGTGTGTGTGTGTGTGTAAGAAGAGTTCCAGGGACAGAGAATCAGAATTGGGAATTTTGCTCCTGGTCAGTTCCTGGTGGAGGAAGAATTGTGGAGACAGGAGCTGGCAGAGAGTAAGAGAGACAGAGAGAGAGAGAGAGAGAGAGAGAGAGAGAGAGAGAGAGAGA